>CM034361.1:32745889-33217910 GCA_019925275.1 Mytilus edulis | reverse complement strand
AAGGAACGCAAGGATATATAATTATTATACTTGAGCCGACAATCGTTTAATGGTGCAAACTATTTACATATAGCTAACACTATTATACCATACAAACAGTACCATTCTTGTACCCCTTTTCAATTAGAATTTTTCTGATAACCTTTTTTTAATATAAATATCTATCAGTTAATTTCAGCAAAAATCTATTTCAGACTCAAAGAACTTGGCGCTTAGTTGGATTAATAACAAAGTGGTTGTATCTTGGGACACCATATTTACTGCTGATGATGCATTGTTCTATGAAGTGTCTTCTGGTTCAGCTCAAGCAGGTGTAGACATAATACAGTGGCAAGAAACCAGTAATACCAGTATAACATTTGGCATACCAGCCTCTGTTTCAGCTACCACAGGGTTAACAGTCCATGTTACAGTTACAGCTGTGTCCATCGGTGGACATTCAGCAGTAAAAATTGGGCAATTTATTCTTCCATGATGGGTCCCTTAATTGTTTCTGTCTTCAGATTGTTATAAAAGGGTATTTGCAATGGTCATATTTAAATGTTGACAAGAAAGTGTCTATTCATCCGTCCTGATATTTGATTATTATGTAAAATCTATTGTAAATATGTGCATTAACCTTAGTGATGTAACTTTTTCTGTATATCCATGAAATAATCCAAAGTCAAGAAAATATTATTCATATACATATTACACGAAAAATAACTCTGATATAAATCATCGCAAATATTCATTTTTTTGGTGTTCGATTGCATGAATTTATCATGAAAATTAGAAAAGGTGAATAACAAAAATTAAGTATCTTCGAAAAAATTTTGGTTCACAATAATATTATTTGATTTTATTCCGGTACACTACGCTACAAAAGAGTTTTTTAACACAACATTTCCGTCCATTGTTATCTTTTATATGTATTCATATATATGTATATATTATTTCTACAGTTGTTATCTTTTTTGAATATACATTTGTGGTGATTCTGTAATAATACTTACCATTGTCCTTGATTACGTTCAGTTGATTGTATTCTCTCTTTCAATGAGATCCAGATAGTTTGTTTTAAGACTCACTTTTAGAATGCCAATAGATGATTGTTAAGATTCGTGTATATATTGCACTTTATTTCGTAAAGGAAACTCATCAAAATAATCAGGATTTACAAAAGACTCGTATGTAACGCTCAATTAAAAAAATCAAATGGCCGTAATAAAGTACGAAAATGAAGAGCATTAGGGACAACAGTTTCGTAAAGGTTTGGCCAAATATAGCTAATATTGTCTCTTCCTGGAATAAAAAAGTATTTCGAACAATTCTAACTTTTACGCACAGATAATTTATTTTTGGAAATACTCAGGCTTTTCTACCTCAGGCATAGATTACCTTAGCTGTATTTGGCAAAACGTTAAGGAATTTTGGTTCTCAATGCTCTTTTTATCTATTTGTTTTTATTCGAGGGTCACTGATGGGTCTTTTGTAGACGAAACGCGCGTCTGGCGTATATACTAAATTTAGTCCTGGTATCTATGATGAATTTATTATTAATCTAATTATTACAATGAAAGTCCATGTCGACACAGAAGAGCAGACTAATAGGCTTAATTTATCATCCCAGTGACAAACTGTTCTCTTTTTCGATGATACTCTAATAATTAGTTTTTTATGAATTGAAAACTTTTAAGTGTAAAAAGTAAATTCGGTAAAAGTTTAGTTTGATTTTCTAACTAATCAGCTATAGCATTTGTTTCTAAGTGGCATAAAATTCTATGTTTCGATAAGATTTTCTAATTAGTATGTAGAGTTCATAACTTTCAAATGCTTATTCAACATTTAATATTTTCATATGACGTTGACTTATCTGTTCTTGCATTATTTTTCTAGATTTCATAATATATAGTCAGTTGAAATTAACGGTGATAAAAACAGGTAAAATGTCGATGTCAAAAACAATGTCAGGACATTCCAGAAATAATCAATATTCGAACTGCTCTTTATCTTGAGAAGACCGTTTATTTGACTTTACTTCCATTGTTAGCATGCATGTAGGAATAAGTAATAATTTTAGAAGGAAATGTTTATGTCTTCTAACAAATCCTAGCAGTTGTTGCACAGCAAAAGATGTAATGGTCAAATATACAAAAGTAAAACAATGGAGGGCAATGGGAAGTAAAACAAATTGACCCAATTGATAATGTGTACACCAATCTTTACCAAGTAAATGAAGTAAGATTTATCAGTATATCCATGAAGATTTATATCAAAAAGACTCCAAATAAACTAATAAAAAGAAAATTTACAAAAATACTGAACTCCGAGGAAAATTTAAAACGGAAAGTCCCTAATCAAATGGCAAAATCAAAGGATAAAATTCCGTTATTTCTACAACGATGCGTAAACAAAACTGACACAATCGGTAAAATAGTCAAAATATGATTACAGCAGTCATCACTGTGTTACAATCTCAAGACAAACAAACATAGACAAAAAACACTTGCCTTGTTTCGCTTGTTTCATTATGTTATGTTAGAATTAATTACAGAAACCGACCAAGATTAAAAATTATCCAGCAGTTCTTTAGAATTTTTAAGAATCCATATATTGTCAATACCACTACGCGAATGAAATAATTTTGTCGTTTGTCGTTCAAAGTATTATCAAATTTATAATAGAACAATAACATAATGACATATAATAGAACAGATCAAATTGAATGGAGTTGTTATTACTTTATACTGTTTCAAAGCAGCCATCAATGGAATTTAAATTATTGTACATTTCTGTTATCTGAAATAAAATTTCCAACTGTATTTAACCATTGTTCTGTAAATTCTGTTATGATTTTATATAACACTTGTATAGTTTGTAAAAGATTTTTTCTCTTTTGAGCCAAAAGGCAATGTGTGGTATTGTCATCACCAGGCGTCTGACGTCGCAAATTCTTCTCCTCTAAAACTACATTACACTGGCAACCAAACTTGGAATTCATAATCCTTAGAGGATCATGTTTAAAGTTTTCTTCTTTTTCTGTCAGACAACAAATATGGCTGCTACGAAAAAAACTGAAACATTTTATTTCTCAAGCTTTTAGCTTTACGGACAACGAATTTTCAGACTGTTGAACACCAGTTTCCATGTTAACAGTATATAACTTTACAGACATTCATGTTGTATTCCAAACGAATCGCCTTAATTTCAGTCATCATACCCTGTAGAACATACACATTGAAATAATAGAATTTAATTAAATGAAAATTAAATTCATTTATTGAATTAACATATACATGTATTGAGACTCGACAAATCGAGTCGTCCTTTACTCCTATTATGCTAATTTGAGCATGTGATAGCCGAGCAGTAAAAGTCCGTGCAATTTAACGGTCACTTTTACCTTGAAAACCGAACTTTAAAAAATTAAGAGAAATATTCTACATACACTATCAAGAAATGCCTAGAATTGGTCGACGAAGAAATGGGAATGGGCGCGCACGAGTGCCCGTTGTTGAGGCGCAACCACCAGAGAGACGACGCGGAAGGAGAAACCGTGCAGTTGCTGCACCAGAAATTCAAGAGGGGGGGGGGGGGGGGAGCAGTTGTTGGTGAAGTACAAGCACCTCTTCTTCTACAAATCCATGCTCCTTTGCCAATTGAAAGACAACCTGCCTTGCAAGGTCCCGTAACACCAGCACTGAACGTACAAGCGCCATTTGCGCAAGTTGAAATACCAGCTCCTGTTCCAATGTCTAATCAAAATGGTTAGATAAATAATGATCCTATGCTTATACGTAATCAGTCAAAATGTGATGTTTACGTATCTCAAAATTTGAAAGACAAAATATGGAATAGAGAATTCATAGTTTTGTCATTGCTTCTTTATCAAAATTTTATTAGTCATATTGACAGACCTTAAAATGTTATAAGTTATGATAATGCAACTGGTTCACTTGTAATCACAAAAACAGCAAAGTTAAATCTATTCATTGTGACTGATGCATTTATAAATTATATGAAAATATTTATTCAACGTTTTCCAAATTTAGCTAGTGAAGTGACCACTTATATGTCAATCATTAGAGGTACACAAGTGTATTTTGAGAAGATTTATTGTTATGACCAGCAATTTCAATTAAAAATGGCAAACATTTTTTGGTACACCGTCATAGCTAATGGGTACCCTGAGGGTAATACAATTCAACAGGCAAGTGTAGGTAATCGACCATGCTTTGATTATAATTTTAAGGGAGCTTGTCATCGACAAAATTGATTTTACACCCATTTATGTATGAAATGCGGAATGGCCTACCCTTTCGCTGGCTGTCCACAACAAGTTAATAGCAACCAGGCATATGCTCGTGCTCTAAATGCAGCCCGAGTCACATATCAAAATTCAACAAGATTTGCTAGAAATTTTGCACCTAGAACTCGTACACATTTTCAAAGAGCAGCGAATTCGAATCAAGGATTTAGACCTCGAGGAAGCAGATTCCCTGCCCTTCGAATGGCCACACCACATACATTTAATAATTTAATATATATTTTTTAGAATCTTTAACTAATCCGTTGAACATATGGTGTCTTGGCTTTACTCCGATCAATCTCACAGAATTAAATAAACTCCTTTTCAATTACCCAAATCAACATGATACAATGATATTATATACAGGATTTTCTGAAGGTTTTAGGCTAAATTATTTTGGACCACGATGTAGGATTGAATCAAGAAATTTACATTCAGTCATCCAAAATCCTGGGGTGGCATAAGAAAAAGTCATGAGTGAAGTAAAAACTGGTCGCATAGCTGGTCCTTTTTTGACTAGACCTATATCTATTCTAAGGTGTTCGCCTATAGGCGTAATTCCTAAGTAAACTGGTGGATTTAGATTGATTACGCACTTATCTTTTCCGCCAAATTTGAGTGTAAACGACTTTATTGATGAAAAGTTTACTACAGTAAAGTATTAGTCTTTTGACAATGCTATTGATTCAATGGGCTGTTATGAATATATCCAAATCAGATAATCTTGATCATTATTTGAATGATTTTTTATTTGCCGGTAAAAGCAATACCGAGGATTGTAAAAATCTGATGAATAGTTTTGATAGATTATGTTGTCATCTTGGAGTCCCAATTGCTCATGAAAAAACAGAAGGCCCAACAAAAAAACTTAATTGTTTAGGTTTGCTTATAGACACAGAAAAAATGCTAATACAAATTCCGGAGGACAAAGTATTGGAGTTAAATGGGTACTGGGTAGGAAAACTTTAAGGGACCTAAAATCTTTGTGTGGGTCATTAGCTTTTTGTGCAAAAGCTCTACCTGCAGGCAGAGCATTTAGCAGACGAATTTATTTGGCAAGTAGTCATACAAAGAAACCACATCATTATGTCAGAATCACAAAAGGCATGTATCAAGACTTATTGGTAAGGGAATTGTTTTTAGACAAATTTAACGGCATTAGTTACATGCTCGACATTGATTGGACTTCAAATTTAGGTTTTACAACTATTTACTGACAGCGCTGGTGGTTCAACAAAAGGGTGTGGCTGCTATTTCCAAGGTAAATGGGCTTTTCTTAAATGGCCTGTAGAATGGTCTGGTACTGAAGTTCTCATGGATATATCATATTTAGAAATTATACCTATTGCACTATCTGTTTACTTATGGGGTAATCTATTTCAAAAAAAGAAATTTTTATTTAATTCGGATGATAATGCCGTGGTTGAAATTTTAAATAAGAAGACGTCAAAATCTATACGAATTATGAACCTTGTTAGACACATAGTATATTGTCGTTATTAGGCAATTTTCACATAAAATCACAGTTCATTCCTGGTTATACAAATATAATTGCAGATTGTATTTCTCGTAAAAAAAATTCAGAAATTCAAAAGTCTGGCTCTAACAGCAGATACACATCCATCTACAATTCCGGAGGAATTTTGGAACATTTTAGACCAGAAATAGCAAACCTATTAGACGCATCGAATTCTAAGAATACATGGAATACGTATAACAATGGACTGACATCATTTGTTTCATTGTGATTAAAAGAAGGTTTAGGAAATACATGGCCGCCCAGTATTTCGCATATAGTAAATTATGTTGCCTATTTATCAAAATTAGGGTATGCCCCTGCAACAGTTAAGGTGTACTTATCAGGTTTAAGCTTTTATTTACGAATAAATGAGCTCACAGATTTGACTTCATCGTTCATTATACATATTTTTTTTTAAATATAATGGACAAATTATATGGTGTAGTAGATAGTTGCAAACACATAACAATTTGTCTGTTCTTCAGTATATGAATGTACGTTATTTAGATCCATGTTTTCATTAGCATTTTTTTGCATTTTTGAGAATCGGTGAAATTACAATTAATAGAAATACGCAACATGTCATTAACAATGATGATGTCAATGTTTCTCTTCATTCACAATCTGCATATATCATAGTTCCCTTTTCGAAAACAGACCAAAAAGGGTTATCTACAATATTAACAGTGAAAGTTTTAATAAAGTAGATATTTGCCCGGTGAGATTGTTATTAAACTTTATTTCAATCAGACACAAAAACAATGTACATTTTAACAAAACCGATGTTACACGATTTCAATTTTCTAGTGTAGATTCTAGTGTACTATGCAAGACTATGACATTTATTGATTGTAATCCGAATGAGTACAACACGCATTCATTTCGAATAGGTGAATCTACACATTTTGCTATGAACGGTTATACTGATGAAGAAATTATGACTTTAGGTCGTTGGAAATCTGCATCCTTTAAACGTTAAATAAGAATTGAGCTAACCAAATAACTTATAATTTCAGCTTGTCTTAGTGATGAAATATAGATTATTGGTTCTTCAATAATATGCAGTGCTCGTGATCACTCGGAGAAAAGACCTTCAGGTAGTAATTTAGGTCTTTTAAAAAATAATAATTGTTTTTTACTATGGGCAGGCAAATCTGGTATGACATGAGACGAGGTAGTTGGCACCGTTAACAGCATAATTAATTTATGCAACAAAATTCCACATGCGTTGATATTGCATTGTGGTGGGAATAACATAGGAAATGTACCATGTGGTGCTCTGCTATATCACATTAAATTCACAATAGCAATTCTGTCTCGCATGCTCCCAAATTGCTCTCTTGTATGGTCAAGTTTATACTGACAAAGGATGAAAATACATGACATTTTGTGAATTTACGACTATGTATAGACCAGCTGCTAATTCTGAAATATTGCTGAAAGGAACGTCCTTAATACAACAGCTTTGGATCGTCCAGCTGTGATACAAGGATGAGTTCAATCGTCATCAACATTTTATTGATTGACAAATATTTTAGTTGTGTATTGTTTTTGTTGTTGTTTGAATGAATTTGATTAAATGTTGCCATGACAATTCAATATCCCAAAAAAAATCAGTGTTTGTTATTTTTTGTAGTGAAATACAAATCAAGGCATCAATGGCGTCTGTTCGTCAATTCTGATATTTGGTTAATTTACACCAAGTGATAACTTTGATCAAATGATATATTCAATAATAGAATTTAATTAAATGAAAATTAAATTCATTTATTGAATTAACATATACATGTATTGAGACTCGACAAATCGAGTCGTCCTTTACTCTTATTATGCTTATTTGAGCATGTGAATGCCGAGTAGTTAAAGACGTGTAATTTAACGGTTACTTTTAACTTAAAACCTGAACGGAGAGGACGTTGAAAAATTAAGACCCATCCTCTCCCACCCTTATGAATTGAACTTTGTTTGCTGCTGGTTTTATTTATTTTTCAGATGCTCCAGTCTTCACACAAATATCCGTCATGGTAACATGCTGAAGCACAGTCACACAACCGGAGCGAAATTTACCTCATTTTATACAGACTATGGATAGCCCATTTGCTAATTCTGAAATATTGCTGAATGGACCGCCTTTTAGTACACCTGCTTTGGATCGCCCAGCTGTGATACAATGATTAGTTCAATCGTCATCAACATTTTATTGATTGACAAATATTTTGGTTGTGTACTGTTGTTGTTATTGTTGTTTGAATGAATTTTGATTAAATGTTGCCATGACAATTTAATATCCAAAAAAAAATCAGTGTTTGATATTTGATGTAGTGAAATACAAATCAAGCCATAAATGGCGTCTGTTCGTCAATTCTGATATTTGATCAATTTACACCAAGTGATAACTTTTTTTTTTTTTTTTTTTTTTTGAAGTTATAATGTTTTATTTGAATTTTACATTTGTTAGAGATACAGGAAGTACCGGTACCTTATCCCGGCCTCGTTAACGTTAGTATATAGCATTTCATTGATAAGTTAGTACTTGTTAGTGCACAATATATATATATAGTAATAATGACATGTATGTAACGGAATAGAAATATGATAACATGATGTATTATAAATTCTAATTTATGAAATTGATTTAATTTTTGCTGCAACCAGATTATTGAATTTTTCATATTTGCCTTCTTTATTTATCAATATTTCGTGATATTGAAGAAATTCTTTTTTAAAAATTTCAAACATATTAATTTGTTTGTTTTTTGTTCGGATATATAGTATCCAAAGAATAATTGTTATTACATCATTAATACTGTAATAACTTTAATTGATATGATATGATGTCCTATTTTAAGTTTATCAAGTAATAGTTTTATTTGATCCAAAAATGATTTCAGAAATTTGCATGTTAAAAAGTAGTGTTAATAATCTTCGATGACATCACAAATATTACATAGCGGAGTTTTAGTTATTTTCCAAGAGAAAAGTAATTGTTTGGTTGGTAAAATGTAGTACAGAAATTTCCGTCTTAACATTTTGAATTAATTATCTTGTATATAATAAAAGATATAATTTAGCATTTGTTGTCTTTTATTTGTGTTGTTTTCCAAGATAAATATGTTGTCCCATTTTTGAAATCCTATTGGTTTTTCATAATATCTATTTAAGAGGGAGATGTTAATGTCTTTGGAGGAAATGTTTTTAAGTGATACCATTTTTCCTTTTTTATCTTTAAATTTATATTCGGAGTCCATGGCAACTTTTGTTTTTATTGATTCTTCTTTAGTTAGCTCTTTTGACCACTGTTTTGTTATTGCTTTCATTAATTTAGAATATTCTGAAAACCAGTTAGCATGACAGGAAAGTTTATCTAAGATCATGTTTTGATTAAATTTTCCTTTATTATCAATAATGTCATTTAAAAAAAGAATTTTACTGTTTATCCAGTTTTTGAAAATGAGACATTTACCGTTTAATTTGATATTTTTATTGCCCCATATAAGCTGCTGTCTAATTTATTTATATGATAGATGATGTGATTCTTTTTCAGATTTTGAATTTATCCATGATATGATTATTCTTAAGTAAAATTGTGGAATTAGTTCTTTCAGTTTATAGACCAAATTAATATTGTTGAAATTCATTTTAAATATAAGGAATTCTTGTCCAAATTTATCAAAATAAAATTTTGGTAAGACTTTCCAATTGGGTGATAGATCTTCGTTATCGATGAGGTTTTTTACCCAACTAATATTTATCGCTTCTAGATATTTATCTATGTTTATCATTTTAAGCCCGCCATCATGGTAATTTTTACTTATTATATCCCTATTAACTTTTTCTGATTTATTATTCCATATAAAACTGTATATCAATTTTTTTAAATTTTGCTAGGTATTCGTTATCAATTTTAGTTACAGATGCAACGTAAGTAATATTCGGTAAGATTAATGATTTAACAAGAGTTATCTTACCTAACATAGTTAGATTTCTTTTATTCCAATCTTTAATTATTTTTTCAGATTTTTCGTATTGTCGTTGCAAGTTTATTTTTTTACACTCATTTTTATTAAGTCCAAAGTATATTCCCAAAACTTTTATAGGTTTTTGTGTAAAATTAATGTTTCCAACTTTATCTTTGCAGGACTTTAAATTGCCGAGCCATATTCCTTCTGTTTTATTTCGGTTAAGCTTTAGGCCTGAAAGTGATCCAAAAATTTCTATAATGTTCAGAGTTAATGACGCTTCTTGTTTTGAATTTAAAAATAAAGTGGTGTCGTCTGCAAGCTGGCTTAATTTTAAGGTATGGGTTTTATTATCTAGTTTAATTTGAAAACCTTTAAAACTTTTATTTTGTCTTAATCTACTAGCTAAAATTTCAACAGCAATTACGAAAATTATAGAACTCGCGGGACACCCTTGACGGATTCCGCGCTCAATGTTGAAGGGTCTTGAAATCCAGTCATTATTTAATATGCAACCCTTTATATCTGTGTATAAAGTATTTATCCACCTCAAAAGAGATTCCTGGAAACCAAATTTCTTTAAAGAACAATACATAAATTCCCATTCTAGCGAGTCAAATGCCTTTGTGAAGTCTAAAAATAGGATTGCTCCATCTACATAGAATTTTCCCGAATAATCTATAATATCTTGGATTTGTCTAATATTAAATCCAATATATCTGTTTTTTACATAACCGTTTTGATCACTATGAATGATTTTATGCAATATTGGTTTCAGTCTTTGTGCAAGAGAGTATGCTATAATTTTAGTATCTACATTTAGTAAGGTAATTGGTCTATAATTATCTAAATTTAAAGGGTCGTTTTCTTGTATATAAGGGTAATTAATCCTAGTTTCTGAGAATTTGTCAATTCTTTTTTTTCATAGCAATTATTAAAAACATCTACAGCAAAGTTTTGTAAGTTGGACCAGAAAGCTCTATAAAATTCAATTGAGAGACCATCGATACCTGGTGTTTTATTAAGTTTCATTTTAAAAACAGATTGTGTACATTCCTCTATTGTCAGGTTGCCGTCAATTTAATTACCTTCTTGTGTACTTAATTTGTAATTCATTTTAGTTTTTTCAATATAATTTTCAATTTCTCTTAAATCAGGGTTAGTTGACTTATATAAATTGACATAATAATTTCTCCCGTTTCTAATATTTTGCCTTGATCTCCTTTACTGTCCCTTATAGCAGTAATGTTTTTCCTTGTTTGTCTTGATTTTTCTAATCCCAAGAAATATTTTGTATTTTTTTCGCCCTCTTCTATCCATTTAACTCGTGATCTTATTTGTGCCCTTTTTATTTTATCTGAATATAGAGTTTGTAGCGTTTCTTCTGTTTTATTTATTGAATCTATTATATTTGGCAAATTATTACTTTTTCCATCCAGGTTGTTATCATGAAAATTTTGTTCAAGTTTTGTAATTTCGTCTCTTTTCTGCTTAGCTTTTAATTTACAATGTTCTATAGTTTTCTCTCTTTCTTCTATTTTAAAGAGATCCCACACGATTGCTAGACTTTTTTTATTTCTTAATTTTTCATATTTATCTATCAAAGTATTTATTTTTAATTTTGTATGATTCGTCATTAAGAATACTGTTGTTTAATTTGAAATATCCCTTTCCTTTGTTCCCTTGACAATGATTAATTTTAAGTGAAATCGCTAGGTGATCTGTATATTGAATAGTAGCAGGTCGTATATATCAGTGCTGAGTACTCTTGGTCTCACATCTTGACTAACTAGAAAATAATCAATCCTACTAGCTACTTCATTATTTTTTCTTTTCCAGGTATATTGCGTTTTATTTGGATTTATTGCTCTCCATATATCTATAACTTTTAGTTTTTTTATCAGAGTTTTTAGCCCATTTGTCTTATTTTTCATTTTTTGTTGATTTTTTCTTTTACTTTTTCTATCTTTTATATTAAGCGTTTCATTCATATCACCGCCTATGATAATTATACCAAGGCTATATTTTTAAATGACACTTAAAGCTTTTATTAAGAATATATTTCTATCTTTACACGTGTTTGGGGCATAAAGGTTTACAAAGGTAAATATATTTTTATCGATTTCTGTGTTGATTAAAACAATTCTTCCGTCTTGATCTACATATTTATCTATGATTTCATATTTAATTTTTTGGTTAATATAAATCAAAACACCTCTTGATTGTGTGCTTCCAAAACGCCCGTAAATTCGTTATCTATTGAATTGTTCGAAAAATGTGTTTCTTGTAAAAATATTATGTTGCATTTTTGTTGTTTTATCGTTCTTTAAGTCTAATTCTTTTTTCATATTTTCTTAACCCCTGACAATTTAAAGAACATATATATGCAATGGATTAAGTGACATCTTGGTTTGTTTTCAAAAAAGTATTTGATACATGTATTTCAAATATAAAAAGCAGAATATACATACAAATATATACAGAATTTAGAGATAAAAATACAATCATATGTGCATCTCTAATGACAGTTTTAGCTTTGACTGTGTGAGTTGCTAGACTAAGTATAATATACATGTACACACATTGTTTTAATTTCATATTCACCGACTTTAATAGGTTTCCACCTATTTCTATATTTAGAATTGTTAGCTGGTAAAATATATTGACCTTCACATGTAAAACGATTAATTCGCACGAGGATTAACTTTAAGGTTCATCATAACCTTTTGGCTAAAATGGCCGTATTTACACCCCAAATTTTACTCGAGTACAGACTAACCTATACACCTGCAACAGTTTTAAGGGATGGCAGGAACTAGATATATAAATTTTAAATGCATTTTATGTTTCAGAAAATTATAAACTTTTCTAGATTTTGCTATCCATTTGTTTTCGTTCCTGCAGAAGGTGCAACAATTAACTAAGCAGTGAAAACGATTGAGAAGCTCCCCTCATATAATCAATGTTGTGAGTAGTATTGATTTAAATGGACAATAGATGGACAATAGACACCTGTAAACAATAGGTGATTTAACAGGTTTAAACTGTGTAACTGAGTGGACCGTATCAAATGAAACTCGGGTGTTTGTTTATTTTGCTATCTTCTGCAGACTGGAAAAAAATGAACATCAAAATCCAGGTAAGTTTTTAATTTTCTGAAACGTAGACTTCATATAACTTTTATATATCTAGTTCCTGCCATGCCTTAAAACTTTTCTGGATGTACCAGTTTGTCTGTACTCATAGTAATTTTGGAGGTGTAAACACAGCCATATTTTTCAATTCCTTATGATGAACCTTAATAGACTAATATACCGTACATAGAAGTATATAAATGTGAAGGATGTAATATATATCTTTCTAAATTGGTGAGTATTGAATTTATTTTTTGTTAATTGTATATTTTTAAAACACTTTTCAGAAATAAAGACATTAATAAACGAGTAGCAAAAACAACGGGAGATTATTATCAAATACTTTCGCATGCTTATGATAACAGTACAGATATTACAACTATTTTGTTTACGGGGCTTGACTTTAATTATACAGATATTTAGCAGGACACGGAGATCTTGATGCAAATAATTAAAAAAATGAAGACATAATACATGAATGGAAGCTTTTGAGGCTACAACTAAAAAAGGATAATTATCTGTATATAAAAACAGGTATAAATCAAGTGATAACTTTGATCATATGATATATTCAATAATTAAAAATATGTTCTATTTCTGAGTATGCAGAAAATTATTGTCAAATGTTAATTAAGCTGGAACGGGACTAATCGACTGTGCATAATTTCACGCATGCATTACCATGCACACGAAGAGCTTGTGTCGTAAATTCACTATTATTTTATTTTTTTAAAAATATTTTGATTGATTAAAAATATTAAATTATTGTACTTATGTCACTTACAAATTATTATCGTGATTATGTGTATTTGTGAAAGACTCAAAATGACATTTCACCCAATTTCACCATTTTTCCGCCAAAATTTTGGGTTAGAGGCAAACAAAACAAATTCTTTTCGGTGACCTATGATTTTTATTTGCTATTTTTTTAAAGCTATATTTCAGCTTTTTATATTACAGTTTTGGACAAAGTGTCACAGAATATGTTTTTCAGATTCCGATAAAGATATGTCATCATCCTCTAATTTCCCTATCAATTCATTGAAAAACGTTCCTTTGTACATACCTCTTTAAAAGTAAATGGTCCGGCACTCCCTATTTTTTCGACCAATTCGATTTACTCGCTATAAAGATTAAAATAACAAAAAATACGGCAATTCTGACAGAAACTTCGAATAGGCCTGAGCCACCTTCAGCAGCTTTAATGAATTAAAAAAATCATTTGATCATTTTTGTTTTGGATGGTTTGTACATTTCATTGTTTTGTTATTGTAAGTTTATTTAACAGAAGCAAATAGTGAATATAACAAGATTTATTACAAATGATAATAAATAGGCATGAATTAGAATACAATCAACTTTGCAATTTCAATGTTAAAAAGATAATGTTATTCATCATTAATTCAGCTGATCTTGACGAGAGTCTTAGAAATTGTCTGTTTGACTTCAGATATAAGAAGACGTTGAATAAGAAGCAATGGAAGGCGACATTTGCGTTACAGATGACCACACATATGTTCTTTTCATCGTTACCAAAATTCCGTCCTTTTAAACTAGTTAACGATTATAACACAATGTTAACTACTGTACCCCTGTTTTTGACATATTTACCTATTTTGTCTTTTTGTTTTGTTCGCCGATCTTTGACACGATAATGAAATCTTTTACGACTGTTATACAAGCTTGATGTTTAGTTAGCAATACAACCAGGTGTAAGCATAAGAAAATGCCTGTAATTAGTTAGGAAAAAGACAGTTTTAATCCATTCCATGTGTTTATGCTTCTAATTTTGCCTTTAATTAAGAAATGTCCGTTTTCGATTTTCCTAGAAGTTCTGTATTTTTGTTATATTACTTTTTTCATCAGATCGAAACATGAAGTTGACCACACAAGCCGATAAGTGAGAAGGAACTGTTATCCATTGTATCATTTTTCTTGCGTTGTTATGTTTTACTTCGAAATTGAGACATACATGTATGTTTTCGTCTGTCACAATTTTGTTTTAATTTAACCTTATCTACTTTTGATATACTTTAAAAGACGGACGAAAGATACCAGAGGAACAGTCAAACTCATAAGTTGAAAATATCACGACAACGTCATGGCTAAAAATAAAAAGACAAACAGACAAAAAATAGTACAAAAGATACAACATAGAAAACTAAAGACTAAGCAACACGAACCCCACCAAAACTGGGGGTGATCTCAGGTGCTCCTGAAGGGTAAGCAGATCCTGGTCCACATGTGGCACCTGTCGTGTTGCTTATGTTATAACAAATCCGGTAAATAGGTCACATTTGTGAAAAGGGAAGGGTATTGTAGTTACGACATAAGGAACATATCCGATACCATCTGTGAAACGGTTATTCCATAAAGGTCAACCAACTCGTGACGGCGTCCGTAAAACTTACGAAGAGATGACTTCAACTTCACCATTTGGAACTCTTGGTTTAAAAGCTTCCTTGTGAGCAGCAATCCTCTATGAAGGAAATCATGATAGGAAATTCAAACCCGGAAATATCGTATCAATTGGGAGATATATAGTATTACTCCGTATGCTGGCGCTGCTGGAATGTTGCTACATAGAAATGTTCACAATTGGAAAGCTGAAATCATCTTTTTTGTCGTAAAGTTTTGTTTTCAACCGACCCACATTGTCAATTTCTACATGTTAGTCAAGATATGAGACAGACTTAACTGTATCTGTAGTATCCTTTATCTCTAGTTCGATGGGATAGATATAAAGTTAATGTACGTCTTATTTTATTCCATAGTTTTGGTATGAAATCTAAATTTTACAGTTCTGTGTACTGACATTAGAATGTTTGAATTGACATCTAATTGAAAAGATGCGCATCAAATCATATCTCCTGTCAAAATATCTTCCATAACCAGGTAAAGTTATTCTTACATTGAATTGAGTCTTTTAAATGCCTCATAGAAAGCATTCCCTTGTTTATTTTTATTTGCAGATATCTTAGATTCCAAAGTCGATCTAGGATAGTTCTCGATTTATCAATAGGAGACAACAATGAACAATCCTACACATGATAAAATGCTAGGAGAGTTTGGAAGAGAATATCCGCCATAATTAAACATTTGTTAATTGTTAAATGCAATTTCTTAATTTGTGATATGCAATTTCAAAATGTGTAACATGTATTTTCTACATCCGTTACAAAAAATTCTACATTTCTTGATTTGGGAAATGTAATTTCTTAATCTTAAACTAGAAGTTTAAAATCAACAAATTTCAAGAAGTTTTATATATCAAGAAGTTTACAAATCAAGTATAAAATAATGCCACAATATTCCGCACGATGTTGTTGTGAATCTATATCAAATCGTACTGTAGTCAACGTGTACACTATATTTACTCGTACTTTTGACAACTCGTATCCAATATTTTATCATTAATCTACAATTGTCATGTTCCTTTGTATACTATACAAAATACAATAATCTATAAAAGTAAAACTTCATTTATATATAATTGATGCAAGCTATATTTTATTGTAATTTTAACATGGGTAGGTATTATATTCGTGATTATTTTTGCCCGAGCGATAGTGAGTTAAAATTACATAAAGTATAGCGTGCATCAATTATTTCGATTCTGATTAGGACAATTAAGGTTATTTCATGTCCGATGTGTATAAGGGTAAGGCAATTTTGTAGGCTCTTTCATAAACCTCCCTTTTTGTTTGTAAAGAAGAAAACTGCTGGCAATGTGATTTTTCAGAGGGAGGAGTTTTTGAACAGCACGAACGGTTGTCGTATCTAGGTCAAATATGTCATTTCGGACTGCAACACATTACAGTCATAATAAATGAATTAGTAACAACATGTGCATCATTTAAGAGTTTGAAAATGTTTTAAGTTAATGAAATACATTAAATGCATGCCAATTTGATAAAATTCACTATTCTGCAGTAGTAAATATACGCATGTGCAAAATATTATTATTTGATTTAAAGCATGGGTTTTTTTCATAGAGATAAAGTGGCACGTCATATTAGAATTATGATTATTATTTTATCGGATGCAATTTGTTTTTCAAAACAGAAATACTAAATTAAAGTAAATCATCCGTTTTTAGAAGTAAGTGATTTTATTGTTTTGAACGATAACTATATAATTTTGAAACCCCCTTTTTGCTTACCAACTAAAAGTTCGGTTGTGGACACATTATTATTAGATCATTCTTTTTTATATGACTTGTATGTGTTTGTCCCCTTTGAAAACTGATGGATCTGCGCCTGATTGGTGGACCAAAGGCTTGGACCTATAATAATTGGGTAGTTTATGGAAAAATAACAACATGGAAGGGTTGATGAAAACACAAATTTTGGAAATAAACGCTGCACAAAAATCCGTTGAGGTTTATTTAAAAGCCAGGCTGTGTGTATCTGATATAGTTTAAGCATAACTTTATATGTAAAAACGTTTGTACTTTATCTAATTCCTGTGCAGGCTATATCAGCTCAAAAAGATTAGTAAGGCCATCATATTCTAAATGAAAAAAATAAAAATAAAAAATTACATCCTTCTTTGTTCTGTTGACTTTATTATCTGATTGTTTGCGCTGAACATGTGGTAACAAAGATCTGCTTGTTGGTTTATAAATGAAGGCATTTTGAATCATTTCAAAGCAATAAATGCAACACAGGAATTAAAAAAAGTCCAAAAACATAGACATAATCGTCTTGTAGGTTTAATTTAACTTAGCCAGTAAACATGTATTCAACGCAAAATACAGAAATATTATTTCGAAGCAAAATGTCAATAAAATTAGAAGTTTTTATTCAGCCCACAAACATTAAAAAAACTGTAATTATAATCTATCGTTGTTCTATTTATATTCATTGTTTACATTTCAATTGCTGGGGATTTCATTTTATAGATATGCCTCTTGCACTAATCCCCTATCTACCAGCAGTCGGAGGAGCACTTGTGTTCAATGGACGAAGGGATGGTCCCTTTCGCTAGATTCTGACAGGTGGGATATTACTAGAGTAAGACCCTTTTGTGGTCGTGTTGTGACCTCTAGCCGAAGAGCTGGTACGCTCTGTTTTAGTTTCGTCTAATGTAGTGCCACGAATTAAGACTGTATGTCTGAGACGAATGATTAACTTTAAATATTTGCTATTGGAAAACAAATTGCATCAGATTACGAACCAATAAAGTTGTACTATGCGTATATTTATGTTTCTATATGACACAAAAGAACATAAAAACTTCAATGCATATTAACAATAAAATACTGGGTAAGATTTGGAAGAAACAATAGTTGGTTGAATACGAGCTGGCAAAGGTTCGAGTTGACATGGATCAACAGCGACCTAGTGTGGACTATTGGAAAATTATTTAATTCTTTTTGTGTAAAACTTCTTGATATGCAAAACTTCTTGATTTGTAAATTGTTGATTTAAACTTGTAATTGTTCATGAGAAACAGAACTTCTTATTGACTGGAATCGGTAATAGTTAAATTGACACATTCTCCCAAAACTTGACTTACAGAAAAAAAATTTGTATCACAAATTAAGGAGTGTAGAGTTTCATGTAACTAACTAAAAATAAACATTAACAAATTATGAAATTGCATTTACACATTGTGAAGTCACATTTCACAAATCAAGAAATGTAGACATGCATGTAACGTATGTAGAAATTACATGTTACAAATTAAAAAAATACATTTTACACAAAAAGAAATTGCAAGTTACAGAATAAGAAATTGCATTAAAAAAATTAACAAAATGTAGAATTATGGCTGATATTTCCTTCCATAGGAAAGTGTGTCAATGACTAATATTTCAATTAATATGAACTTGACAAGGAATGTTAAAACTATCGATACGTTTTAATAAGTTTTATTAAGTGTGCATTGTAGTGATGCGTTTTGTGCAGTGTGCAATGTAGTAATGCGTTTTGTTCAGTGTGCAATGTAATAATGCGTTTTGTTCAGTGTGCAATGTAGTAATGCGTTTTGTTCAGTTTGAAATGTAGTAATGCGTTTTGTTCAGTTTGCAATTTAGTAATGCGTTGTGTTCAGTTTGCAATGCAGTAATGTGTTTTGTTCAATGTGCAATGTAGTAATGCGTTTTGCTCAGTTTGCAATGTAGTAATGCGTTTTGTTCAGTTTGCAATGTAGTAATGCGTTTTGCTCAGTGTACAATATCAGTGTGCAATGTAATAATGCGTTTTGATCAGTGTGCAATGTAGTAATGCGTTTTGTTCAGTGTGCAATGTAGTAATGCGTTTTGATCAGTGTGCAATGTAATAATGCGTTTTGATCAGTGTGCAATGTAGTAATGCACGTTTTATTCAGTGTGCAATGTAGTAATGATTGTTGTTCAGTGTGCAATGTACTAATGCGTTTTGTTCAGTGTGCAATGCAGTAATGCGTTTTGTTCAGTGTGCAATGTAGTAATGCGTTTTGATCAGTGTGCAATGTACTAATGCGTTTTGTTCAGTGTGCAATGTAGTAATGCGTTTTGTTCAGTGTGCAATATAGTAATGCGGTTTGATCAGTGTGCAATGTAATAATGCGTTTTGATCAGTGTGCAATGTAGTAATGCGCGTTTTATTCAGTGTGCAATGTAGTAATGATTGTTGTTCAGTGTGCAATGTACTAATGCGTTTTGTTCAGTGTGCAATATAGTAATGCGTTTTGTTCAGTGTGCAATGTAGTAATGCGTTTTGATCAGTGTGCAATGTAATAATGGGTTTTGTTCAGTGTGCAATGTAGTAATGCGTTTTGTTCAGTGTGCAATGTAGTGACGCGTTTTGTTCAGTATGCAATGTAGTAATGCGTTTCGATCAGTGTGCAATGTAAAAATGCGTTTTGATCAGTGTGCAATGTAGTGACGCGTTCCTTAAATGATATGCAACGTAGTAGAATAAAAATTCAGGTAAAAGCGTTAAAAAGTATGAAATGAGATATCTACATTTATTGAAATTTTACATGTATATAAGTGCAAATTATTATATTTTAATATTGATATACTTTTGCAAAATAATCCAAAAAAAAGAAGATGCATGTGGTTTGAATTTTGGTGTGTATTTAATATATTCAATACTTATAAGGATACATAAGAAAAAGAAATGCAAATATGTATTCAAAAATGACACTTAATCAATAATATTACAGTTTAAACTTGTAAAGTATACCATTTGAAATTGAAGTTTAAATTAAATGAGTGCATAAGACACTATGATCTGCTTGAAAAATCACTTTTAGTAGGTGCATATCGGAATTTGGTATACAGAGTAAGCGTCTCCTGTTATCTATACACCAATCACCTAACAGGCGTCATAATAGTGACCGGGAAAAGATCATAAAACATGATGTATATAAATAAAGGCTAAATTAGTATTCCGCTGTTCAAAAGTCATCAATCGATTGAGAGAAAACAAATCCGGGTTACAAACTATAATTAAAAGGAGATAAGACAAAAAAGTCAACTAGAGACATATACCAATCGGTGCTTATATAAAGCCAAAAGGACGTTAAGAGGTCACACAATATCTCTTTACACATAGACAGTTTTTAAAAGTATGTTGAATAGGCAATATACCAAGCTCTTAACTCTTTCTTAAAACGTGTTCACACAAAACTTCACGACGACGACAAAATGTAATGATTTCACGGTTTTTCAACATTAATTTGCTTCCGTCGATTATCTATGCTTGTTCACAAAATTCGTCTTAAAACAGAGCAAAATAAATACTATAAATTAACAAATTGGAAATTTATCTGGCAGCAACATAAAATTATAAGAAACAATCTGGCTATTATGATTTTACAGTGATTTTAATTTCCATTGTCTTCCACAGAATTGTCTACGCACAGTAACATCAACAAAAAATATGTTTTTCATTGGACTCATTGATATGTATAAATGTAGAGCTGATACTACTTGTGTATAGTAGTCTAAGTGTAGAGTAATAAATATAAAAATCATCATCATTAAAATTCTATTACACTTCAATAAAATCCAAGTAAAGATTGAAAATAACATAATCTTAGTGCAAAGCCTGAATCACAAATTAACTATATATGCTCAGATAAGTAAGGGCTAAGTAAAACTTTTATTGAGTCTGCTGTTATTAATGATTACAATTGTTTATTAGTAATTCAATCGCATAAAAATCATTAGTGAAAACACACAGGTTCTTAAAAAACCTCTATTGAACTAGTAACTAGTACATATAGAAGAAAAGCCATGTGTAGGTTCCAAAAAATAAACTACATTTACTACATGTATATATTTTCATTACACACAAGTCTCTTAATAAGTTTTTCGTACAAATACTATCACCAACAGTAAAATGAATGAAACAATATTTTAAAAACTAAATAAAGTTGCACACAGTAGGGTCATAAAAAAACATTAAAAATATCCTTTCTCGTAAACCGAATAGATAAAGTAGGACCATTATCAAAACGTCTGAAATTAGAGATAAAATTGATGGATTGATTGCCTCAATACAGATAAGATTGAATGGTTCCAGCTATACAATCATTTTCTCAAAAGTGATCAATAAATGTAAACAATAGTAAGGAAAACTTATACAAAGGATGTATAGTTTGATATTGTCCATTTATGCTTAATATACAGTATGAATATAGGGTTGAATATACTATGTAAATGCATGTTATTTTGATCAAATCGTGAATTCGAGAAAAGTCATGGGAAACAATACATGGTCTTCAAAATCAACAATGTTCATCTTCTTCATTATCTGTTTTCATTACGAACGTTTGCTCGTTGTCTCTAAAATTAAATAAATGCATTTTTTAGATTGACTTCTCGATATTAACATGAATGCAGTTAATCATTGAGTAACACAACCATACTGTAACGTTTATCGAATCTTTCACTGTATAACTTAATATAACCATGCATGTTCAATTTTGAAAGGAATGTTAAAGAACATTCAAAAATCACTTTTAAGAATTTCATGATAAGTACTGTTATATTTCTTATAGGGTTCAATTCTTGATGGTTTCGTATTTTTCATCTGTATTCAACAAAAGATGATCTATTTTGATATAATACTCTAACACACGTTCTGTCATATATGATACAGATATATGCTTTTTCAAAATAAATAACGTAAATACATCATGGGCAGATAGTGAGCAATTAGTGACACGTATAATAAATATAAGAAATTAAACAGTAACTGTGCATACTATTAGATATGTTCATAGTGTCTTTTTGTTGTTGTGATGTATAAGTGTCCGGCCCCGTCCAGTCTGTGTTTTTGTTATATATATTTTTATTTGTTTCAATCTGATGAGGCAAGCCTTTTTTAACTGATTGTTATAGTTAGTTCTTGTGTTGTACAAGTACACCAATGTCCCAGGTTAGGAGGAGGATTGAGATCTCGGTAGCATGTTGAACCCCTCCACATTCTGTATATATGTGCTTGCCCCAAATCACATTTGTTTTACATGTGTCATTGTCTCTTGTGAAGAGTTGTCTCATTGGCAATCAAACCACATCTTTTTTTCATATTAAACTTTTTTGTAATATTAGAATATTGGCAAATCCTTTAATGGGTAATGACTGGTGATTAGATATCACATTGCAAGTGAATAATTCATCAGCTGATTTTGACCAAATTGAACCATACTGGCTGCTAAAAGTGAATTACAATTTCATTATTTCACTTTCATTAATAATTAAAAAACTCTTATTTTTTTTTAAATAACTCATAGCTACAATGTAACTTTTTGTCAAACTCAAAAGTGGATAAAACATTGTGTTAACTTTAGAAATGTTGGAGCTGAGGAATCTCGATTAATTCAGTAGAACGGGATACACATGTATATCAATTTTATTTCTGGTATTAATGTGTATTCTATAACGATGCAATTAGTAGCATCCAATTTATATTGAAATTTGGAATAAAATGTTTTTTACAATCGGCTAATTTTTACATTTGCAATTTGTGTTAAATAATCAGTTGCAACCTTTTTGATTGATATATGATTAATGGCTGCATCACAGGCGACGCTTGCTACACCAATTGGAGATAATTATATCCCATCAGTGTGTCCTTTACTTTAATTTGTATGTACGTAATGGAATCGATAATAGCGATTAAGACTGGCACAGCTCTATAAAATTCAGTTAAATTTTCTTGCACTGAATTAGTAAGGCTGCTGAGTGACTTATAGTTCTCTGACATATCACTAGCCAAGTTTTAAGTTCTAGTAGTAAAGTTTTAAAGTTTGAAACGATTAACTGGTGAAAAACAATGTTTATCCAATTAGGAAACCAATGCATGTTTATATCATAAACTTAGTCTTCTGTGCTCGATTTTATCATTTTTTATGCAAAAATATCGTTTGATCGTCATTTTTTTTTGTCTCTGTCTGTTATGATTTAACAAGTACAGCAGCTTATTAACTGCCGTGTTTTGAAGCCATATATCGATTATCACCTTATAGTAAACAATCAACAAAGTAGCATGGATATGGAGCACTTGTATAATATGTACAATCAGAAATAGTTCATTTCAGTGACAGATACTTGCGTATTGCGATCACTGGATTTTTACGAGGAGGCTCACGCTAAGGTCACTTGCATACGGAAAATATTTCGGCGAATTGCTTCCTGGAAGCAAGCAATTAAAAAATAAAATTCTTCTAAATGTGAACAAATTAAAAAACATTCTTCAAACAATATATATGTATATAAGTTTAATAATGAAAACTATCCATTTAGTATAAAAAAAAATAATGAATCAATTTTTTTTAATTTTCGTTTTTAGACTTTAATATGATGTTAAATTGTAATAATTAAAACAAATTCATCATTTATGAATACAACATATCTAGATACTATGATTTCTACTCAATCAGGGAAAGCTGATAACATTTTCAGAAGGCTTCTAATTTATGTCTCTTTGGTTCATCCTCATCATTAGTTCTGGAACTCTTTTTTCATTTCCGTGATTTAGTAGGTTCAAAACTTTCCAAATGATATTCTTTTGTCTTTTGGCTTAACATTACTTATATTACACATACTTAAGATGTGTATGACATCACTTAAATGACAATAATTGTGCCTGCGTACGATAACAGGTAACATTATGTTTCCTGTTATGTTCATCCGTTCGTACGTGTATCCATGGACGTATTATATTGATCATCTGTCATGTATCAGATCAATTGTGTTTGTTAAAACAGATAACTTTGAAGTTGTTGTCAAATTATTTTACACTCTACCAAAA
The DNA here is from genome assembly GCA_019925275.1 of Mytilus edulis. Classification (NCBI taxonomy): domain Eukaryota; kingdom Metazoa; phylum Mollusca; class Bivalvia; order Mytilida; family Mytilidae; genus Mytilus; species Mytilus edulis. Next base: position 33,193,755 of record CM034361.1, on the reverse strand, counting down.
CTGGAAATGTTTTAAAACTATACCCTTTGAGTTTATTATGTTTACCCAAGTTACTATTGGCTAATGTGAATTAAAAAAACAATTGACGTTTGTGGTAATGTAACCTCTATCCACAGATTTTTAATTTGAGAATACTATCACCTTTCTTTCAAAAGAATTACAACGAATTTCCATTGGTGGCAATTAATAGTTAAGAAATAATTCATGGGGCTTGACATTATACTGTTTTATCCCGATTTGGCCGTTTATGCTAAATATTTTACCACAATCGACAGTTTAGATTAAAGGCCCCATAAATAATTTCTATTCTAATAAGAAAAGTACCGCAATTCTTTTGGGCCGAAGCATTCTAGCTATAGGTGAAGGCAAATATTTGCCATTCCGATAAATACAAGCACTGTTTAATTGACGCAAAAGAACGGACCAACTGAACTAGAGACATGTTGTAAAACCATTCACACTAGTCTATACATGTATATAAAAAATGGCTTACAATACATTTTATCATAGTTTGTTAATGTGTCATTGCTGTGATGATTTTCGATTTATCAAACGTTATATTACCTGTTATGGCTTATATTCTTACGTCATCGTTCAATTACGTCAGGTAACTCATTCATAAAAAGCATATGCCGTGGGAGTATGATCGTAACAGCCCAAATAATATAATGATATTTTACCATGGATATGTACTCAATGCGTTGAAAGAAGGTCATACAAAAATCATTAACAACAACCAGGTTCAGCAGTTTTCACGTTTTACTATTCTATTTAATCCCCTTTTGGTCTAATAATTCCACAATTTGTTCATGAAGTCCTATTTGATTATGACGTCATTTAAAAAAAAACTTTGATGTCCAATTTTATGGGAACGTGTGTGATTGTAAGTAATGGCGAACAAATTTGCAAACAAGTGTAAATACGTTTATTGATACGCACTCAAACATTTGTTAGAAAAACTTCTTATGCAATTCACAGCTACACCAAAGCCCAATTTATTCAATTCCCATGTTCTAATGTCATTCACAGTAATATATATTCCATACATGTAGCACAAAGTTAAAACAGTTTGTTCGCTTAATCCTAAGCTCGTATGAAGAAGTCTTTGGCAACTATTTGAAAACATTTGTTAAAGGGCTTTTCAATTTGAAATTTTAGTTAGATTTTTCTGTTATTTTACTTTTTACATCAGTTTATAAAATGTTGTGTCTTTAAACCCAGACAGAAGTTTATTAAATAATCCAGATATAAATACTGTATATATAGCAAACTTACGCATTTAGTGTTTTGTCAGGTGTGAATGACTCATTCGAGGAATCCGTAGCTTTTCCAAAGCAATGGTCGTAGTATGGCGAGCGAGTGGCATTTCCCTGGTGAATGATCGCCGAATCTACAAAGACATAGACATACACACTTTATTAATCTAAATAACATTAAGTTATCATGTGTAAAGTTAGTAGTAGGATTGTTAAAATATTTGATTTTGTAGAGATAATAGAAATGAATATACATATTAACGCGTATAAGTGTACAAAAATGTCAGAAAACCTGAACTTCAAAAGGTACAGAAGAACGATTAGCAGACAATGATATATATTATTCTTTTGTACCGCTGTACCTCATGCAATTATACTGTTGTCATTCGTAGCGCAAATGACGATATCAACATTATAAGAAGAATATAATGAAGATGAAGTGTTATACTTTGGTTGTTTGATGCTAAATACATAGAAATGAAAGATGGCAAACCAAATAGAAAATTTAAAATTACTCTAAACAACTATCATCGAGACTCACACCAATGAACATAACGAATCGCTGATTAACGGCTTATTTGACTTTAAACTTTATAAAAATAACTAAATATTAACAGACCAAACATGAATCAAAGAGGTACACTACAGAAACATAAATATATACACAAACCTTCTGCTGCATTAGCACTGTACATTGCGTAGGGTGCTGAGCTGATAGTGCCATTTTCATTAGACGAGGACAGGCTCACTATATGTAATTTTCAAAAAGGTGTTAGTATAATTTATGGTTTGGGGTCTCTAATTGATATTGCAGTGAATACACCATGTAAACAGCAAACATTTCATTTCGATTATGTATTTACCGTTACTTTATTTTTTCGAATTAAGGACAAAAATCCAAAAAGACTATGTGTTCAAGCTGATTGATGTTCTAAGGTTAGGTTAAGGGATTTTCGACAAATGTTCGAACACTTTGATGTTTTTCCTATGATATGAGATAACATATTTGCCTCATAACACCAATTTTTTTCACATGAGACTTCTATAGCTCATAAAAGGTAATTTCTCAAAACTATGTCAAGTCAATCATTTCCTGTCATTAGAACAAATACATATCTCGAAAAGGAGCTCAATAAACTACATGTATCCATATTTTGACCTTACTGTGTTTTTTAATACCTACAAATTATAGTACGTTATATTCGGTTGCATATAAAAAAGGGTAAACAAAAATGTTCCCTTCAATTTGAGAGGGGTAGGTAATTAATTTTACATTTCATTGCATTAAAAAAAAATTCTAGGTCACAAACATATATCTTATGTGTTTCAAAGCACCAACTGTTTTTATTTGGCCTTTCAATAGAATATTTTGGAAACATGATATTCCTTTGTCACAAAAGCTTGTGCACAGATAAAAAGAAGAGATGAACATTTTATTGATCATTTTCCAGTGATAGTTATTCTCTTATATGCTTTGAAATGTTATGTGAGATTAGATCTGAGCGTCACTGATGAGTCTTATGTAGACGAAACTCGCGTCTAGTTAAAAGCCTGCTACCTTTGATAACTATTGTCTATAATACTACACAGAATAAAACTTTTCTCATGCCATGTATTTTTATAATTGGAGTAACAACAAAAAAATAATAATAATTCTGCACAACTTTTTAAAAAGTAGAAATTAAAAAAAACTATTATATGGGAAAGTCTTTGGTACTCTCATTTGTTGAAATGTCATGCTACTTAAGTGAAATATAAGAAAAAATGAAATATCCTGTTTGGATTGATTTTTTTCACCTTATTTCTTATATTTTGCTGATACAAAACACATTTTCTTAAGTAACACTTTAATAAACATTTAGTTATAAGTAAAAACAAATTATGTAGTAATAGGGAAGCTTTTTATGTCCCCGTTCCGTTAATTAAAGTTTTACGTTAGGACTTGTTGAATCCTCCTTTAATTCAGTTTGATTCATATAGATATAAAAAAAGAAGATGTGGTATTACTGCCAATAAGAGAACTCTCCACAAGAGACCACATGCCACATAATTTGATTGTTCATTAAGCTGGAATGCTTTGATAACTAATTTATTATAACATTTTTGTTTATCATAAATGAGACACATGAGGTTTCACAGACATATATACAATGTAGTTCGTACAGCTTGAATGCATCAATAACTCATTTATTATAACATTTTTTTTCACAAACGAGGAGGTTCATAAGTAGTATTTTTTAATCTTAAAGTAATCTTTTGTATCATATTCAACTATTTGTAGGTAGATGACATAAATATTTGATAATTTATCGGTCCACACTTTATTCTATCATAATGCAGCTTGATTTAGATGTTTCAAAGAAATTTGCTCGAATCGCTGTAGATGTCGTCTTACGTTTTACTAAATTTTTCTCAAAACTTGACAGTAGTGCTTGAAATAGTACATATGAAAAAAGTCGCATTCAGTTTATTCAGCCAAAAAGTCTTCTTAAGGTTTCATACAACCAAGTCATAGAACGTCATTTCCGGTTGCAAACGAAAAACGGTCGAAAATTAAATCCTTGAATTTGACAGTTATAGGTAATTAATCCTACTTTTAATTGCATTAAAAAAAATCTGGGTCATACACATATTATATCGTGGGTGTTTCAAAGCATCATTATTGATTAAAATTTAGTGTTCCTATAGAAAATTTTGGAAACTTGAGGTTACATGTTGCACTTGGTAAATACAGGTGTTTCTCAAACCATGCCTTCTGTATGGGAGTTATATAACATGTATAATATAGGAAAATTGAAGAAGAAAGAAAATAAATAACAAACGACCCCCATCCCCCCCCCAAAAAAACCCTCCCCAACCCCAAACCAAAAAGAAATAGTATTGCTATAATTAAGCTTTGTTTGATATCTATCATATTTGGTTTCTTTTTATTCATTTTAACGAAAATTTAGGCCATATGTTTTTTCATTTGAAGTGTCTAACATGTTGGCATGCCAGGTATTTTTTTTAGGTTATTATACCGTGTGAGCTTATCTCTTGCTGAAGGCCATTAACTGTTTGACATTTTCTATAGAATAGATCAAAAGAAAAAGAAAAAAAAAAATGTAAAAAATTAATAAATAAATTAAAAAATAAATAATAATAATTTACAGATAGGAGTACAAGAACTGAAAATGAAAAAGAAAAAGAAAGAAACAAATACAACACAAACAACAAGAGAATAGGGTGCCCATAATTTAGCATATTTGTTTGATGTCTGTCATATTGGATTTTTATTTATTCATTTACAAATTTTGCGATAGGTTTTTTGTGTGATGTATATAACATTTTGACATGTCAGGTATTTTCTTGGTGACGATACGGTAAAAGCTTATCTCTTATTGAAGGACATAGTGTTTTTGTTGTCGTTCGTGCCTATCGGCAAAACAGCGTGTTATTACATTGTAACGAAAGGTCCCAACGACCGTAATGGGAGCATGTATTTCATTCCCAAACTAACAATGAAAGTCTATGCTTTCTCCAGTAAATCTTTTTTTTTTTTTATGTTTATGCTTACAATCCGTAAAAAATTAAATAAAAAAAACTTCGTTTGCAACCAATGAAAGGTCGTACACTATTATTCACACCATTCCTGATCGCACGTTACACAATCACACCATTCCTCATACACCCTTACACCATTCCCCTTACACCATACACCATAGCACAATACACCTTACACCATTGCACCATATGCCATACACCATTACACCATACACGTTGTTTTTGGGAAGTTTACACCATCCAAGGGCTGTATATGTCAAGAGTTATTATCTTATAATATATTCAGAAGGGTAAGCTAAGATATATAATTACAAAAATAACAATATTAACATTAGCGATTTAAGTTTATTACACCAGATACACATTTTGACAAGTGATGAGCAAGTGTAAAGTATTTGAAAAAAAAACCATAATACAAACGTTGAAGATCTAATTAAACTAAAGCAACATTAAGTAAGGTAACAAAAATGTATAATCCAGACAAAATAACAGAGCTTTCCATGAACAAGATAAACTTGAACACTTTTTTTTCAATTATGATAACCGCAAATTTCAATCAAGCAACATCCGTCTGTTCATGCCAGTACCAAAGTAAAGCTGGCTATATTGGTTGAATGGTACCAGCAGAGGGATTGACCAAATCGTAGTTATAAAATAAACAGTGCAAATGTTAATGGCATAGAACGTGCATTTCGACTATTTATGTTCTTTCGGAGATCAACAAGGCCTACACATTAAAAATATTAAAACTCAATGAAATATCTGATCACACAAGAAAGATTAAAAAATTTAAAATTTAAACAAAACTTAGTCAAGGAGTTAGATATATGTTAGAAAGATACAATTGAGGAAAGATTAGTTACATTGTACTTCTCGATATAATTTTTATTATTTGTTTCTCTGCCTGGTTAACGCTTGAAGATATACCATTCTATCTAGATTTATATAAATACATTTTGTTAGTATTGATATTCATGATAATAAGATAAAATATAACTGTTTTCTTTATCATCTCAACTTGTATTTTTGATAACATATTAAAAAGAAGATGTAGTATGATTGCCAATGAGACAACTGTCCACAGGAGACCAAAATGACACAGACATTAACAACTATAGGTCACCGTACGGCCTTCAACAATAAGCAAAGCCCATACTGTATAGTCAGCTATAACAGGCCCCGATAAGACAATGTAAAACAATTCAAACGAGAAAACTAACGGCCTTATTTATATAAAAAAATGAACAATAAACAAATATGTTACACATAAACAAACGACAACCACTGAATTACAGGCTCCTGACTTGGGACAGGCACATACTTAAATAATGTGGCGGGGTTAAATATGTTAGCAGGATCCCAACCCTCCCCTAGCCTGGGACAGTGGTATAACAGTACAACATAAGAACGAAGTATACAAATCACTTGAAAAAGGCTTATCTCATCAGATGGACAAAAATACAAGTTGACGTGGCCGGGTACTTGTACATCGCAACAAAATAAGACACTAGGAACAGATCTGAGAATACTCGCAGTTATCTGACTGCTAGTTCAAAGCCACTATCAACTAATAAAACAAATCATGCATCTAAGACTAAACTATCAATCCGTACATATCAAACATACAATGGATTTTGTGTAAAGACGTCATGAACAGCCAGAGAAAAAACATGACCTTGTGCAATGCCAAGTTACAGGTATCGACAGATTGTAGATCCATGAATGTGTATATGTATATAACATACTAGTAATATTTAGTTTGCTTTTAATTTACTAATAACAAAATCAATATTTATACCAATAAAAACAATATTCAATGATCTTATTACAGTGTTGAATTGGTAACCGTTTAGAATAAGTTTATTTAAAGGAGCGATAAGTTTACATGGATCATTTCGAAATTTCGGATGTGCTATCCCGTTTGAAATATTTTTTCTACAAGTACAACCAAACTTCAAAACTAAATCTTTATATCTATGGAAAAATTCAGTAAAGTGTATAAGTAATTTATGGTAACTTCTGTATAACGATACTTTTTAATAGTAAGAAACTTATGGCAAAAATAATAGAGGGGTGTACGCCACACACATCGTTAATATGGTATTGATAAAGATCGCACGCTCCAGCATTTATTCGACCTTTGTTTATCATCATACTTGACTACAGATGAATACATTGGGTGGTTATGTATCATTGTTTCCTATAGCCTATCGCGTTTTCTTATCAACGTCAACTAGTCACCGATAAAAAGAGAAATGACGATTTATGAAAAGAAAGAATATTTAATGCTTTTAAAATTAATAATCAGTTTAAGTATCATATATCTACATATAGAAATTTATATTTGTGTATGTGTGTGTGTGTGTGTGTGTGTGTGTGTGTGTGTATGTCCGGTACCATTTTCTCACAAACTGAATATTTAACTTACTAGCTTCTCCATCTGGAACGTAGCTTTCATTTTCTACTGCCAGTGAACATATACCACTTGTTTCTGCATGACAACCTTTACGATAATAAAGATGAAGACCACTAAATTCATTAAATTTTAAAAATCGGTATAAAATTTGAAATGCCTTCAAATGGGATAGCTACTGACCAGCCAACACGTAATGTTGGAAATTCAACGAAATCACAAAGAAATACTCAAAACGTCTCACTAGACAATACTTTGTTGATAATAATAAGATTGCTCACTGATAAAGATTGTTCCGTCAAAACTACAAGCATCATGATTAGAAAACACATAATCTTCTAAGTCTTTATTCCCAGTACTGATTTACATACTTTCACTATATAAACACGTACTCTTAAATCGTATCATAATTATAGATATTGAACTTAGATAGTCATTATAATATCAATACCTTGTCCGACTTTGCCCGAGCAGAGCTATAGAAAAACAGTACAATAATGGTGTTACACGGACACTTTTTAAGTTGATACACGGGCACATTCTAATTGTTACACGGACAATTTGTATGAATACAATCACTCGTGCAAGATCAGTGAGTTTATTGGCACTTTCATTTTTTCAATTAGATTTGAACTTTTTGTTTCACCGACATATTTCCTGCATTTTGAATTAAAATATTTATATTAGCATTAATAAATATGATTTTTACAAACAATTCCATCAAAAAAAGAATTCTTATCCCCGGCTTAGTATATTTCTAGGATATGGATTGGTTAACGCACGTCGTTACAAAACCCATAGCTCCTGAGTGCTAACCCATATCCCTGGACGTTACTACCCATTACATCGGGGAAATTCACGCGCGTTTTCCTTAATTCCATGCCTTTTCCTAATGAAATATCGAAATTTGTAGATTATCCATGATGTCTGTATAAAAACAACTTGTCTTACTTAAAAAAGAACAAACACCTCTTTTGGTCGATCAATTTATGTTTTGATTAATATTATTCTGGTAAATGCTGGAGTAAAGAAATGCTGGAACCAAGTAGTCATATTTCAATAACTAAAGGCTCTAAAGAGCCTGTGTCGCCTACCTTGGTCTATTTGCAAATTAAACAAAGGACATAGAATGATTCATGACAAAAATTGTGTTTTGGTGTTGGTGATGTGTTTGTACATCTTACTTAACTGAACATTCTTGCTGCTTACAATTATCTCTATCTATATTGAACTTGGCCTAGAAGTGACAGTGGAAAATATGTTGTTAAAAGTTTACACAATTTACAAAATAAAAAATTGACCATAAAGTGCAATAGCTCTTTAAAAAGACAATTGACCATTTTGGTCATGTTGACTGATTTTTAGTTCATACTTTGCTGTGCATTATTGCTGCTTACAGTTTATATCTATCTGTAATGATAGTCAAGATAATAACCAAAAGCTGCAAAATTTTCATTAAATCACCAATTTAAGGGCAGCAATCCAACAAATTGCCTGATTGGTCTGAACATTTCAGGGCAATATTGTGCTATAATCCTAATCACTAAAATAACCAAACATATTAGTGCAAATTAAAGACAAGAATACACAAATTTGCTATAGTACAATAACAACCCTTTAAGGGATGCATAAGTTCAGAACATGTATGTAACGAAGAAACATAAAAAGACTTATAGACAGAGCACATTAGCAAAATGAAAGAATACGAGAATATCATAAACTATAATGACATAATGTACAAATACAAGTATATCCATTTTTTTCATAACATTTTATTCACTAATGAAATAGGACTTTTTTACTTTTATTACATTTATATTGTTAATGAATTCATCTATATTGATTTCATATTTTTGTAAGCAAATATACGAATTTTACAATTTTTTAAGGACGAATAGAAGGAAGGAATGACACATCCTGCATTTAAAAATAAAAAAAAAATATCAAGCCTGTTTATATTTTTTAAACATTACCTATTGCGAAGTTTCATTTATGAACATCATTCATCTTTGCTTGAAATTGTTCTTTCTTCGATTCATTAATTTTTTGAGAAAAGAATTTCGACTGAAGGGAAGAAAAATAAATGTTTAAATTGTTACTTCCATTAACTGGTATATGGCCATTTAATGTTCGAATATGTTTATTGTTTAAATGCAAAATGTAATATACTTTTCTCTTGAAACGTCGTACAAGTCAGATACAAATCAAAGGTAGCAAAAACAAACCGGAAACAACCTGCTGTATAGTTTTCAGCACTTGTAATCAAGTTAAGATCCTTGGCTATCGCCTTGCACCTTGACCTGACAATTTGTGCAGAAAAACTATCCGACAACGGTTGTTACCGACCTGTTTCTTGGTTATCCTTGTATTTCATCTAACGTCAAGATAATAATAAAGTTAATATTTGGAAGAAAATTATAAATATGATATCGTGAAACTTCGATAACTTTCAAGAATTAACAAATGTATGTAAACAAAGAAAACTAATTCAGAAGATGACAATTGAATATTTCACGATTAAAAAAAATATCTAAATATTTTTTTTTTTTTTTTCTCATTAGAGCAACATAAATAATCTTTCAGTAATATTAACCATAGCACGAATATCGTCATAAATGTTTATTTTATTATGTATTGAAATTTTCTTCTATCAGATTTAACTGATTTTTTTTTACCAGAAATTAATAAGCACATATAAGCAACACGACGGGTGCCACATGTGGAGCAGAATCTGCTTACCCTTCCGGAGCACCTGAGATCACCCATAGTTTTTAGTGTGGTTCGTGTTGCTTATTCTTTACTTTTCTATGTTGTGTCATGTATACGTTTGGTTTGTCGGTTTGTCTTTTTCATTTTTAGTCATGGCGTTGTCAGTTTACTTTCGATTTAAGAGTTTGACTGTCCCTCTGGTTTCTTTCGTCCCTCTTTTATATTTGAGATATTGAATATCTTTGCTATTATGACACATCTCACGGCAAAGTGTTTGGTTGATGATATAAATGATTTTTACATACATTATTCCCGCAATCACGAATCGGTTGACTGTTATGGAATAACCGTTTAACAGATGATATTGAATATGTTTTTCATGTCGTAACTACAATCCCATTCCATTTTCATGAATGTGACCTATCGAATAAGACTATTTATCGTGGTAGTATAACATGAGCAACACAACGGGTACCACATGTTGGGCAGGATCTGCTTACCCTTTCCGGAGCATCTGAGGTAAGCCCCAGTTTTTGATCCATTTTAATCCACATTGAATTATTTAAATGCCAGTAAAATGATTCCGTGGTGGTAAAAAAATGTAATGCATATCCACTCTACAGGGACCTCATCAACAATGGTATGCTATCAAGGTTTTCTTAAATTGTCTTGCACCAAGTCAGGAATATGGCGGTTGTAAACAAATTATTCGTTTCTATGTGTGTTGCGTTTTTTTTTTGTTACACGTCGTTGCCTGTTTATTCTCATTTCCTTTTTAGCTGATGTTTTTCCCTCAGTTTTTGTTTGTAATCCGGATTTGTTTTTTTTTCTCAATAAATTTATGACAGTTAAACACCGGTATACTACTGTTGTCTTTATGAGGAAGAGCGACTGACATTATTAAATCGTAAGTTTTATCGTGATTTGTTTGAGCGATACAATATATTGGTGTCTCAAATAACGTTTCCGCAGTCTTAAATATTTTAAAATATTTAAAAGGAATTCGAAAGTATTCTGACCTGAAAAAGTTGCCCCGATTATTTCGTATTCCCGATTGTGATAATTTCAATGATAGTGAATAGGTACAAAATGTATGGCAGGTAATGTATGTATTTCTATTCGATGCATGATCTTTTATCTTTGATGGATTTAATGCAGTTTCTGTTTGTAATCTAGATTTGTCTCAACCTAATCGATTTTCCGGATCTGAACGCTGATCAACTTCTGTCAGCTTAATTCTGATCGGGACTTAAACTGGTATCAGTATAATTTTCATATCAATCAGTTCTATGGCATGTTTGTGAAAATACATTCATGAGAATGACAATAATATGAATTCTAATGCAATTTGTATGTAAATTTTTTTTTCATTGGTTAAAAGTTGCCGTCAAATCCACAGTTGACCAGTCGTAACTAAGGAGGAACCCGCCATTTTGAATTGATTTAATCAACAAATTTTCGATTACTACTATATAATCGTAAATAAAACAACACCTTCCTCGAATTCGCTGTTTTAATGTAATTTTAACCGAGTTTGAATCGTAAAGGTAACGTAATAACCTCCAGTTTGTTAGTTTCATCACATTATGCCATGACGTCTTTCCGCCAAAATTATTCATGAATTTGTCAAATTGAGACATTTTTAAAAAGTTTTATCGCATTATTTCTTTTGTAATGCATTAGAATCGGAATAACAATACTAACTGTATTCGAAGAGTTGCTACCGTCAAATCTACAATTGACGGTGGCAACTCTTCAACTACAGTACTGTTATTCCTTAATTGTAACTACTTAAACTGATCGTGGCGTTTTAAAAGATCTTATCTGACGTTTATTTTACCTGAATTGTCATTGCGCTTGCTATCAGCGACTGATGCAATTTGACGTCTTGTTTTAGTGAGACTGTTACCATGTGTAGATAATGAAGGACGTGGACGTCTTCGTGCTCCTGTAAAAAAAAACATAAAAACGTCGTGATAATGCCCATATTCATATGTAAACATATTCATCTTGTAATCCATCTATTTAATGCCATTCTTGTTCATATTTATCTAATTAAACAGAGAGTTTAACTATAAAGTTGCAAATCTTAAGATATTGAAAAATGAACATTTCTATCTGCAAAACTGACTATTTTTAAATTTGACATTCATCCAGACATTTCGTTGAATTTTTTGACATTTCAATTTTTTGGTCTTTCTCCTTGAAATATTCAATGAAATATCTAATTAGAATGACGAATTAAAAATATGTTTTGGCAATTTCCGCTATCAGCATTATTGGTGATCCGCTTTTTCTTTCATTTGTCTCAAATGATATAGATCTGCAACTAATAGATCAATGTCAATAACTTTAAAAGTAATGAAATAGATCTTCAAAAAAATAGATTACTATCTAATCGAAGGAGTTCGCTTCATAAAAAGAATATATATATATATAGTGTCTAAAAATAGCAACAATCAACATTCAATCTATCTAGGTGTGGATCAGTTTGTAAATAAACTGATGCAGTTACTAAATTAAATTATATAAGTGTCTAAGAATGTAACTTTAACACACTAATGAGTGTTATAAAATTAGTTGTTATATTTTATATATATTCACGCAATATTTCGCTAAAAAATTAGCTTCATCGGGCGTGTGCATCTACATGTATCTAGGTGAAATCGGATGCATGACAAAAAAATATCTTTGTAGCTTGACGTTTTTGTGTAAAAGTTTAAAATATTGATTGATGGGGTATATAAAAGATATTTTTGTCGTTTATTGTACATAACAATTATTAAATCTAAACAAATAGTTGTTTTAGTTAAATAGAATGAAATTCATGATTTATTCCTTTGGTTTTGGGTAGAACTGTTTTTCATCCCTCTCATTAAGTCCATCAGGTTCAAGAGTACGTAGCTGATGCATCCAGAACCTTTCTCTCTGTTTTCTCCTTTCGGAGTCCCAATCCTGGCGTCTTATCGAAAATGACTCTTCCTTAAAAGAAATTTTTCCATCACCTCCTGTTATTGCCTATCGCAGACCCAAAAATCTCAAAGACATACTTGTGACATCAAAAGTAAAGAAACAAGAAACTTCTGAATTTGGGTGTTACAAACAATGCGGTAGAAGCAATTGTAAGTGCTGTAAAGCCGCCAACACTGACCACTCTTTCAGCAGCACAGTAACAAAGCAGCGATACAACATCTATGTTACATCTAATTGCAAAACGGAAAATAGTATTTATATTCTTACTTGTGGAACTTGTAAGCTGCAGTATGTTGGTGAAACAGAAACTACATTCAACATCAGACTTAACAATCACCGGTCGTTCTATACAAAAGGAAGAAACTGTCCAATTACGAGACACCTCTTAAGAACAGGACATACTTTTGATAATATCACCTATCAAATAATTGAGGTAAATCAAAATTGGGACTCCGAAAGGAGAAAACAGAGAGAAAGGTTCTGGATGCATCAGCTACGTACTCTTGAACCTGATGGACTTAATGAGAGGGATGAAAAACAGTTCTACCCAAAACCAAAGGAATAAATCATGAATTTCATTCTATTTAACTAAAACAACTATTTGTTTAGATTTAAAAATTGTTATGTACAATAAACGACAAAAATATCTTTTATATACCCCATCAATCAATATTTAAAACTTTTACACAAAAACGTCAAGCTACAAAGATATTTTTTTGTCATGCATCCGATTTCACCTAGATAGATGCACACGCCCGATGAAGCTAATTTGTTTAGCGAAATATTGCGTGAATAATATATAAAATATAACAACTAATTTTATAACACTCATTAGTGTGTTAAAGTTACATTCTTAGACACTTATATATATATATATAGCATTCAGAAAATTAGTCTATACACACCTTCCACATTTCTTCAAATAATTTACATAAGAAAAGAAAAAAACACCCAAAATGTTATTCATCATCAAAACAATGTCTTTTATAAATCTTTTAAAAATGAGTTATTTCCCTTTGTACAGAAATATTTTAATTCATTAAAAAACTTATTCTTGGAAAATGGCTATAAGGTGTCAGACCACTAATTAAAAGTCCCTATCTGTTCAACCATATTTTGCAGTTTCACAGCTTTCTAAATATGTTACCTTAAGTTTAACTTTATAGAAAGCAGGTGTATACTGAATTGTACATGTATCAGCTTTCTACATGCCAATTTTCAACATACATTTAAAATCATATAAGAAAGAAGTTGTGTCCCGAATAGATGTAACACTAAAAATAACCCCTGTTTTTTTTTAAATCTTAAATTAGTATATTATGGAGTGCAGTAATCCTCAATATTGAATGCAAACTCATAGAGAAGTAAATCCGAGTTGCGGCCCCTGACTAAGGTAACGGGTCTGTGAGTAGCTCAGCAAAAAATAGATTTTTAGTATCAATTCTCGGTGAATATCGAATGCAGATTATTTAAAATAAGAGAGACTACAAACAATGATAATTATTCACTCGTAAAATTGCATTTGCAATTTAAAACTATCAAGATATTTTAGTGAACATGACAAAATCAAACACACAAGAAGAATCCAATATGGCGTCGTATGCCGAAGCATTTAAAAGAGGTCCTAAATCTGAAACAACTGACTCTCTGACTTCAGTAAAACCAGTGTTTGTGGAAGAATCAGATGTCTTTAGTCACATCCCCAAAGAAGCCACTAGAGGCTTATTTTTAACTATATCTGAAATGTACAAGGCTATAGGTGCAGTCGTGCCAGACAGATCAGTTATGGGCCTTCAGAGAATTAAAGGTTTGTGGAGAATCTATCTCGACACATTAAAAGGCAAAGAATTTCTCCTTTCAGAAGGTCTTGAAATTCGAGGCAAATCTATTTCTATTTACTCTATAAATCCTAGAGTTCGCATTCAAGAAAATTCAACAGATGTGAAAATTCGTGTTAAAGATGTACCACTCTCGGCTGACGATGGACAGATTTTGAGAGCCTTAGAGGGGTACAATTGTGTAATTTTGAAGCACTTAAGAGAACGATTGCGCTACAATGACATGATAACTAACTGTCAAACTGGTGACAGGATAGTTTATTGTGAAGGTCCATTGATCTCTGCTATTCCAAAGTCTATTCCAATTGGGAAATATAGAGCAACGGTTATTTACAGAGGTCAACAAAATGACAACATTAAATGCAACAAGTGCATGGAACTTGGACACACAACCAAAAATTGTGAAAATGATTGGAAGTGTAGAATCTGTGGTGAATCAGGCCACAGGCAAAATGAATGCACCAGTGAAATGTCTTCTGAGCAGGAGCAAGAAGGTGCCTCTAGCGCACATCATGAAAATCACTACGAGCCGAGCGATGTAAACACACAACAACATACAAACAGTAATGAAAATCTTGATGCTATGCAACCAACTGAAAATGTAGCACACGCAGAAAATGATTCTGTCGCAAATACAGTCACTTACGATGATGCAATAAAATCACAATCAATCTTGACTGAAGACCAGAGCTCGAGCCCTCTATGTGAACAACAAAATCAACCTCCAGCAGCCAGACCAAAAATAAAACCAGGTCGAAGGGAAACGAACAAACCCTCACATACAACAAGTGAGGCCACCAACAGAAATTCCCGTGGTCAATCACAAATCACCAGTTTCATTCACGGTCCAAATCAGTCAACACGTCGAAACCAACATCAAGACACTCCAGTCAAAACTTCAAACAGGAGTGGTTTAGAGAAGTCTCCAGTGACGCCTACAGAAAAGCTACACGATGGTGCTAGTAACAACACAAGTAAAAAATCAAAAACAACAAAAATATAGTTCTGTAGATGTCATATATATTGAACTTTGAAATTAACACTAAACTATTTCATTTTAGTTGATATTATATTTTTTACCATATAAAAAAAAAAAAATAAAAAAAAATGTCACTGTATATAACACTTTTCACTTTTTCATTTCTCATTGCTGGTTTATATATGTGTTTGGAATGTAGTCCGCTGTATTCTAATTTTCTGTTTTTGGCAAGTGATACCTATCACAGATTAAAAAGTAAAGAAACTGTAAAATACAAAGCATTTAATTGGTATCAAACTGCTTATTTTTTACAATCACTATCAAGCATATTGTTTAATAATATTTCTAGTAAAGCAACATTGGAAAAAATCCAATTTCTATTGATCTTTTCACATTCCTTCATTCACAACCAGTCAGAGAGGTCTTCTTATCCTAAAAATAAAAATAAATATTTTTTACCTTGTTTGTATATAAATATTGTTCTTTTTTTTAAAATTGATTTGCATATGTATTTCAATATGAAACGCATAAATAATTGTACTGGTATTTGTTTGACAAACATTGAGTGTGCTAAAATTGTGAGGCACATGTCAATGTATGTTTTTGAAGTCACATGGATGACCCAAATAATGACCCATGGGGTATATGTAAATGAAAAAAATAGATTTTATTTATCTATGAATGTATATGCAACTTGTTATTGTACGTTCTTAATAGAAACAAATTGTGTTAACACTTTACTTGTGAATACAAGTAAAAACATTCAAACTAAATATGTATTTTATCCTCTTTGCAAAAGGATTGTAAATACAAATACAGGTAAAAAAATAACCCTGTTTATAAACATTATTTACAAAGATAACAATCATGATATTTACAATAGTATAAATTGTATAAACTATAAAACAAACAAATTGAATTTCAAATGTAAAAGAAAAATCAATAACTTATGCCTATTAATAAGACAAAGTAAAAGTCGAATCATAGATAAATGTTCTAGAACAGAGAAAAGCGATAAAAATAAAACAACTGAAATGATGTCTATTTATAGTCTCGTGCTCTGTGAAGGTCAACTTCAGTGTGACCTAATTGTATTACTTAACGGGATTTTACCTATGTTAACTTTTAAAGTACACATAACACGGTAAAGGGATTATAAATAAAATTAACTACTCACCAACCATGGTATTTAACAAACATCTTCATATCTGTACAGTTAATTGTAAAGGTCTGCAACAACCTGATAAAAGAAACAGATTGATTGAATGGTCAAAATCCCAAAAGTGTGACATTCTTCTAATGCAAGAAACACACTTTACAGATAATTTAATAAACACTTTAAATACTGAATTTGAAGGTAATCTGTTACTGAGTAATGGTTCTAGCAATTCTAGAGGTATTGCCATATGGCTGAATAAAAATTTAAACCTTAAAGTAATTGATGACTATAAAGATAAAGAAGGAAGACTTTTACTTGTTAATATTGAAATAAATGACACTATAATAACAATAGTTAATATCTATGCACCAAACAATCCAAAAACCAGAAATACTTTTTTCAAAACTGTCCATACATTAATAGAAGAAAAAAGTTTAGGTCAACTTATTCTAGGAGGAGATCATAATGAAATTTTATGTCAAATTGATTCAAAGGGTAAACCTAAGCAACAAAAAAATAGGAAAAAAGTTCACAACTTAAATAAACTTATAAAGACTCTAAAGCTCAATGATGTGTGGAGAATCAAAAATCCAAATAAAATTCAATTCACATGGAGCAGAAAAGACAGGTCAGAGTCAACACGAATAGATTATTTTTTAATAGCTCCAGAAATATTTAAAAACTGTGTTTCATGTGACATTAGACCAATAGTATTACAATACACAGACCACAACTGTGTTTCTTTAAAAATAAATCTAAACAGAGGCCAAAAAGGAAAAGGGTACTGGAAATTAAACAGCAGTGTACTTCAAAATGAAGACTATGCTGAAATAATTAAGAAAATAATTAAAAATTTAAAAACAAAGCTAAAACAAGAACAGATCTTGACATACTGTGGGACAATTTCAAAATAGAAGTTAGGGACCAGACAATAAGCTATTGCAAAACAAAAGCTAAGAATAAGAAAAACCTAATCAGCAAGTTGGAAAAAAATTTAACAGAATTAAATAATATTATAGACACATGCAATAATAAAAATAATAATAACATATTAAAAGAAATAGATAATATAGAAAATGAAATAGGAAAACTCTATAACGAAAAAATAAAAGGAAATCAAATAAGAGCACGGGTAAAATGGGTTGAAGAAGGAGAGAAAAATTCGGCATATTTTTTAGGAATGGAAAAATCAAGACAGAGTAGAAAAACAATAACCCAATTATATGATGATAAAGGTCAAATTACAAGAGATCAAGACAAAATATTAAAATTGGAAGCAAATTATTATAAAAATTTATATTCCACAAAAAACCCTGATATAGAAGCAACTAAAAAGTATTTAGATTCTCTCAAGGAATATAAGAAGTTAACTGACTGTGAAAGTAATTCCTGTGAAGGGGAAATAACTGTTGATGAATGTACTGATGCAATTTTTAAAATGAAACTCAATAAAGCGCCCGGGCTTGACGGATTAAATGTGGAATTTTACAGAACATTCTGGGATGAACTTAAATCTTTTATAGTCTCCACTTTTAATTACTGCCATGAAAAAAGAGAACTATCTAACACTCAGAAAGTTGGCTTAATATCTCTAATTTATAAAAAGAATGATCCCTTTTCTCTAGACAATTATAGACCTATTACTCTTTTGAACTATGATGCTAAATTACTTGCTTATGCCTTAGCACAAAGATTAAAACCCCTGCTACCAAAGATTATACATACTGATCAAAAAGGATATGTCAAAAATAGGTATATTGGTTTCAACATTCGACAAATACAAGATGTCATAGACTATTCTGAAACTTTCAAAATTGATGGGGCAATTTTATTTCTTGATTTTACAAAAGCATTTGACTCATTAGAATGGGACTTCATGTTTGAGACTTTAAAAAAATTTGGATTTAAAGATAATTTTATAAGGTGGGTTCAGACAATGTACTCTGATATTAAAGGATGCATTATTAATAACGGGTGGGTTTCCTCCCGCTTTAGGGCATCTCGCGGGATCCGACAAGGATGTCCGTTATCTTCGTTACTATTTGTTCTAGCTGTAGAAGTTATGGCAATAAAGATAAGGGAAAATAAAAACTTAAAAGGACTAGAAATAAAATTAGACGGTAGGAGTAATACCCTGAAAATCTGCCAATTAGCTGACGATACTACTCTATTTCTTCAATCAAAAAAGGATGTAACTCTAGCAATTAATTTAATAGAAATATTTGGTACTCTCTCAGGTTTGAAACTGAATAAAACAAAAACTGAAGGAATATGGCTTGGTCGATTAAAACACAGTCGGGAAAAATTTGAAGATATAAATTGGTGTACTGCACCTATCAAAAGCCTAGGAATTTACTTTGGTTATAATAAACAAGAATGTCAAAAACTTAACTTTGAAAAACAACTGTTAAAAAGTAAAAAAATAATATCTGATTGGAGTAAAAGAAATCTTACTATCATAGGAAAAATAGTCGTCATCAAATCTTTGGTTTTGCCAAACCTAACATATGTTGCATCAAACACTATTATTCCTAAGGAAATGTTGCAAAACTTTAAAACTTTAATATACAATTTTATTTGGAAAGGCAAAAGGGATAGAATAAAAAGATCAACACTTTCAAATGATTTTCTTGAAGGTGGACTTAAAATGACAGACATTGATGCTTATATAAAATCACTGCATATCAACTGGATTCTTAAATTAAGTGAAAATAAAAATGACAACTGGACAATTATTCCCAAATTTTACTTTAACAAATTAGGAAAAAATCTTCTTGTATTTAAAATGAACTTAAAGAATATAAACGACATTGATAAAAGTAAGTTACAATATTTACCGGACTTCTATAAACAACTAATTAAAGATTGGATAAGTGTAAAGGGAGGTAATACAAAATATCCCAAAAATTTTCTTGAAATTAGAAAACAAGTTTTATGGGGAAATGATAATATCCGGTTTAATGGAAAATGTTTAAACTTTGAAGATTGGATAAAAAGTGACATTACTAATATAAATGATGTAATTGATGAACAGGGCAATATCTCTGAAACTATCATTTTGACTAAACTTAAAAATAAACAAAATTGGATAAGGCAATTATTTATGTTAAAAAAAGCAATACCATTTGATTGGAAAACAATTCTTGGCACTGAAGATTCATTCAAAACTAAAGTTAAAGTTATAAATGATTTAAAAATTATGCACAGGACAATTACTCCCTTAATAAGTACAAAAGAACTCTATAAATTATTGACATTGAAAAATAGTTGTGATAAACCAAATGGTTTTCTTATGTGGGAAAAAATATTTGATGAACATTTAAGAGTCATTCTCTGTAAGCATCAAAATCATGTGGAAATGACATGTCACAGAATTAGTTCAAAATTTGTAAAAATGATCTAACAGTTGAGATATACTGAAAAATACAACCAGTTTCGTTAAAAATTTTGTGGTTGCTATGGTAACGGCTTGAACTCTTTTTGGTCAATTTTGGCAAGGAAAAAAGGCTAAAAATGTGCTATTTTAGTTAGATGAATACGGCCTTCAAGAGAATAAAAAAGAAAATTTGTGTTTGCTATTATGAATAAGTATGGTAACGACTTATATAAAAATTGTATTTAAAAAAATATATTTAAAAGCATGTATGTCATGAACCTAGCTCCAAAAAGGGTCAAATTCCATGTGTATTGAAAATCCAATTTTACCCTGTTTTGAAAACTTCGAAAATTTTCAACCCAGATTTTCCCAATATGGTTTAAATAATTTTTGAATAGTTTAACCATTGCTTAATCAAAATACAAAAAATTGGGAGGGGTATATTTGAAAATTTTGCTAAATTCAATTTTTTGAAAACATGGTTTTTCGAAATTACTGTTTTTCATATTGTTACAAAAATAATATTGAAATTGACAAAAATGCTTTAAATGTCTGCAAATACTTGATCTCAGAAAAAAATACATGTTATCAAAATTAAATATAACAACTGCTGAACTCTAAAAGCTCAATTTAAAGCCCCTTTTAGTTATTCCTGTGTATCAGGAGTAGCTTCCCCTGAATTACTCTTCAGACAAGAAGACACTTTTATTGTTTGTCTATCTGATGAGTTAAGCCTTTTTCTACTGATTTTTATAGTTCGTTCTTATTTTGTACTGTTATACCACTGTCCCAGGTTAGGGGAGGGTTGGGATCCCGCTAACATGTTTAACCCCGCAACATTATTTATTTATATGCCTGTTCCAAGTCAGTAGCCTGTAATTCAATGGTTGTCGATTGTTTATGTGTTACATATTTGTTTTTCTTCATTTTTTATATATTAATAAGGCCGTTAGTTTTCTCGCTTGAATTGTTTTACATTGTCTTATCGGGGCCTTTTATAGCTGACTATATGCGGTATGGGCTTTGCTCATTGTTGAAGGCCGTACGGTGACCTATAATTGTTAATGTTTGTGTCATTTTGGTCTTTTGTTGATAGTTGTCTCATTGGTAATCATACCACATCTTCTTTTTTTTTATATATACAAACGTTTTTGTTTGTCTACAGAAAACAATTCCAATTGTATGACCATGACTAATGTATTTAAAGTACTATAAACACAATAGAATGTGTTTTGTTTACCGCTCTCGGTTTAATCACAAATAAGACTGTTGAAAACATTCCCGGTGCTCTACTGAACCTGTGAAAATGAAATCATTCCATCAATTGGTTATTGTGCTAAATTATTTTAGTTGAAATTTTACAAATGATTTTTTTGTAATGTTTAAACATATTCCCAACAATTGCTCATGCAAAATGCCATTTAATGGAGAAAGGAAAAGGAAACTCTGTGCATGGTGTTGAGTGAAATTGGAACACACCAAACATGTAGACAATTAAAAGAAGAGATTGGGTCGAGCAGTACTTGCTGTGAACCTGATGACAAGAGGAAATGATCTGCCAGAAAGAGACATGCTTGTGAAACTAAAACAATATCAAATCTTTAACTGTATGAAATTATTGATGTGGGGGTTGGGACAAGGAACGGGACTTCAAGCCAAGATCACCATTTATAGCAGTATCTACCTGTCTTTCAAACAGCTGCGCCATGAGTGCATGATACGTCCGTCATATTTTCAAAGAATAAAGTTCAATTACTTCTCAATGTCATATTAGCTAATGTATGAAAGTATGAAGTTAACTTGCATCAATAGATATAAATAATTCACCAAAGTTTGATGATATTGCCGAAAGTATTTTTGAGTTATTATAAAAAAAAAAAAAACTTATAAATCCCCCTTTCTTATAAATAAAACCTTATGACTTGGAAATGTAAATTGTAAAATTTGTAAAATTATAAAGGAAGCTTACATCAATAGATATAAACAGTCATCAAAGTTTCATAAGAACTGCTGAAAACATTTTTGAGATATTGTCTGAAAAGTGGAAAATCCCCCTTTTTAACTCACCTGACCTGAAGGGCCAAATGAGCATTTCTCATCACTTTGCATCCGGCGTCCGTCGCCTGCCGTCGTTAACTTTAAAAACTAGAAGCTCTCAAGAGTCTGTATCGCTTACCTGATTCTACTTGGGTTTTTGAAATCATATAAAAAAATATAAAATTTGGCTAAAAGTAACAACACAACCTCATAAGGAAAGGAACATTCAGGCTATGTTTGATTTCATTCAATTCAGTGGTTCTCTAGAAGAAGACATTTGTATGCATTTCCCATAGGGTCCTATGTTAAACTAAGTCCCCCCACTAGCGGCCATCTTAAATGATGGATCAGCTACAAAGTAACAACACTTGGTCAGCACCTCATAAGGAACATTCATGCCATGTTTGGTTTCATTCCATTCAGTGGTTCTCTAAAAGAAGACATTTGTATGCATTTCCCATAGGATCCTATGTTAAACTAAGCCCCCCCCCCCTTCTGAAGGCCATCTTGGATGATGGATCCGCTACAAAGTAACAACATTTGGTCAGCAGCTCATAAGGAACTTTAATGCTATGTTTGCTTTCATTCCATTCAGTGGTTCTCTAAAAGAAGTCCTTCATATGCATTTCCCATAGGGTCCTATGTTAAACTAAGTCCCCCAGCTAGCTGCCATTTTGTATGATGGATCGGCTACAAAGTAACAACACTTGGTCAGCACCTCATAAGAAACATTCATGCTATGTTTGGTTTCATTCCATTCAGTGGTTCTCTAAAAGAAGTCATTTGTATGCATTTCCCATAGGGTCCTATGTTAAACTTAGTCCCCCGCTGGCGGCAATCTTAGATGATGGATCGGCTACAAAGTAACAACACTTGGTCAGCACCTCATAAGGAACATTCATGCCATGTTTTGTTTCATTCCATTCAGTGGTTCTCTAGAAGAAGTTCAAAATGTAAAAAGTTAACGACGACGACAGACGACGGACGCCAAGTGGTGAGAAATCTTCTCCTCTGAACTAATGGGCCAAATTTTACCAAACTTGTCCACAATAATCATTGGGGTATCTAGTTTAAAAAATGTGTCCGGTGACCCGGCCCACCAACCATGATGGCCGCCATGACTAAAAATACAACATAGGGGTAAACTTTAGATTTTTGCTTATATCTCTGAAACCAAAGCATTTAGAGCAAATCGACCTGGGGAAAATTGTTAATCAGGTCAAGTTCTATCTACACTGAAATTTTCAGATGAATTGGACAACCCGTTGTTGGGTTGCTGTCCCTTAATTGGTAATTTTAAGAAAGTTTTACAGCTTTTTGTTATTATCTTGAATATTATTATAGAAAGAGATAAACTGTTATCAGCAATAATGAACAGCAAAGTAAGACCGAAATATAAGTCAACATACCCAAGATGGTCAATTGACCCCTTAAGGATTTATTGCCCTTTATATTCACTTTCATGAATTGTATACATTTTTAAAAATATTTCCATAATATTTCCCACTGTAACTACTGGGCTAAGTTCATTATAGATAGAGATAATTGTAAGCAACAATAATGTTCAGTAACGTAATATCTACAAACACGTTACCATCACCAAAACACTATTTTGTAATGAATTTATCTATGTCCTTTGTTTAACATGCACATATACCAAGGTGAGCGACACATGCTCTTTAGAGCCTCTAGTTTTATGAATAAAATCCTGTATACTGCATACCTGCCAACTGTCACTATTTGCGGGGGATTTCCCCCATGAAGGCTCCTAAATGGAAATTTTGAAAGAGCAATTTTGTTCACAATTTTAAACAAAACATTTGATTTTACAAGGGCTATAGGATTGTAGCAGAATGAAGAAGCCTAAAAACAATATTAAAATATATAGTAAGGCCCCCTTGATGGTTTTGTAAGACTGTAAAAGCAATATTGCACGCTAAACTGCAATGGGCATTTTGAAAAGTTAACAGGTATGATACTGGAAATGTAAAATCTAGAATTAAAACAACAAAAAGGAGTCCATGTCAAAAGATATAAACAATTCACTTAAATTATTTGCAAGTTGGTAAAGGCATTTTTGATTTTTGTCCGAAAACTGGAAAATTCTCCTTTTTTAATGAATAAAACCCTATAAACTTAGAAAGGTAAAATCTAAAAAATTTAAAAACGAAAGGGAGCTCAAGTCAATAAATATAAACAATTCACCAAAGTTTAATGCGAATTGATAAAAGCGTTTTTGAGTTAAATGTCCCAAATGTTGATGACGAACGGATAATGAAATTGAGACTGAAAATGTGTCAAAGAGACAACAACCCAACCATAGAGTAGACAAAAGCTGATGGCCAGCAATGGGTCGTCAATATATATCTTTATTCTCATAATCCAAAGTACAATGCAGTATACCAAAATACATCCTGTAAACAGGCGTATAAAAAGTAGCACAGTTCTGTTGTTGACTAAACAGCTGTTATTGATCTTTATGCTTTGAAAACGTGACGAGCGTATCATGTGGTCAGGACATGTATTTCCATTTTCTAAAGTTAGCCTCAACCAAATGTGATAAAACTTATACACAATGATAATTACTACAAAATGCAGATCAAGTTTGAATTTTTGTGATGTCACTTTAACTATTCAAGAGTTTTCCTGTATGCTAAACTTTTGAGACTACAAGCCGGAAGATTAATTATTTAAAAAGTTTAGTTGGAATAGAAGAATTTTACATGTAGTTTAGTGCAGAGACTGCGAGTTATATGTCCTTTTACATATAGAAGAATTTCTAAATTTTTCAATTCAGTTCTCCAACTTATATGTAATTTTACCTTAACAAAATGTTATGAATTGTATACTCAATGCTTATTGCCACAAAATCGGACCAAGTACACATTGCATCACTTTCAACATCTCTCAATTATGTCTTATTATAACTTTATGCAAGCGAGGTCATTATATGTGTCCAATAGAATTCATTTAAATAACGGAAAAAAAACCATTGCTTTCATGTTACACTTTGCGCTAAACATTTCCTAAAAATCGCCATATTTGGACGAAGACCGGTGATGAATTTGTATTCTATATTTATATCTGTAGATTTGATTTATAATTTTACTGAAGATTAAATGTATAATTTGCCCACTGTTAATTTTTGAAAAGGTTGAAAGATCAATTTATCATTTAAAGCATTATAAAATTAACTAGGTTAACAATGATTGATGGTTTGTATGCCGCTTTCAGCAATATTGTGATATTTCGAGACGTTTTGGATGCAATTAGATGTCCTGAATATCAGTTCTCAAACAACCAGAATCAACATTGAATATTATACAAATTACAATTGGTTCCCTGGCCCAAGGGAGATATGTTAATTTGTTCACCATGTTTCCCCCTAAGGTCAGTGTCCGAGGGAAAATGTGTCTGTTTTAGGGTAAACAAATCTAGGGAAGCCGGTTAGTGTCAGGGTAGAGTTTTATTTTTAAGTCCATATAACGACTAAGCTAACTTGTTTAAACGACTTAGCTAAGTTGTTATAACGACTAAGCATATTTATCTTGTTATAACAACTTAGCTAACTTGTTTAAACGACTTGGCTAAGTTGTTATAACAAGATACATATGGTAAGTCGTTATAACAACGACTTAGCATATTTATCTTGTTATAACAACTTAGCTAACTTGTTTTAATGACTTAGCTTACTTGTTTAAACAACTTAGCTAAGTTGTTATAATGAGTAAGCATATTTATCTTGTTATAACAACTTAGCTAACTTGTTTTAACGAGTTAGCATATTTATCTTGTTTTTACAACTTAGCTAACTTGTTTTAACGACTTAACTTACTTGTTTTAACAACTTAGATAAGTTGTTACAACGACTCAGCATATTTATCTGGTTATAACAACTCAGCTAACTTGTATTAACGACTTAGCTTACTTGTTTAAACAACTTAGCTAACTTGTTTAAACAACTTAGCTAACTTGTTATAACGACTTAGCTAATTTCACTCGTTATAACAACTTAGCTTACTCGTTATCATTCTTTGCTTCATTTACTTCTTATCTTACTATAATCATTGCTGTACCAACTTTGTAGAAATTAAAAATATTTCTCTGAATAAAAACTACAATATCTTAATCTTACTATGTTGGATTTAAACCTATTATAGTATTTGGATCAACAAATGTATGCATTATTTAACAGAGATCTGTTGTCAATAGCACAATAAATAATGCAAGTTAGTTCCATCACGTCAACTTGAAGTTATCGAAACATAAGTTTTGATAGCAATAGTTTAGTATGGTTATGAAAACAATTGCGACACATACTATGTAAAAAGAAAAGGCAGATAATTGAAAGCTTGCAATTCAGTCGTTCATTATAAAGTTACCAGTTTTTAACAACTGGCATGCAAAATGTAGATTTCAGTTGTCTAATCAGGGAATGTATGAAAAAAGTTAAGACAATATCATTCGAAGGATTTTTTTTTGTCATTTTGTATAAAAAACATGATATTCATATCTCATTTTATTTTTTTTCATTGACTACATGTATGTAAGGTATCAGAATGTGTGTAGTTTATTTTCATGTTATTATTTGATCATAACTAATCATCTGATATGATATTAAGGATTGCAATAATAACAGTTATGCCTGGATTTTTTTCCCTAAAATTAAAAAAAAAAAATCCAAAAATTCAAAAGTGACCTTTTTTCAAACAAAATTTAAAAAAAAATAAAAAATATACCCTCTGAGATATTTTTGTCAGGAATGCATCATATGCAATATTTTATAATGATCATCTTCGTTTATGCCAAAAAATCTGGAAAAAAAAATTTTGAAGCCATAAAATTGGGCTATTTTGTGATTTTTTGCAAATCTTGATTTTTTGAAAAACATCAAATTTTAAATTTCGAATTTTTTACTTTAGATGAAAAAACTTTCGAAACTTTCAAATGTATTTTGAAACACTAATAGATTATAGTTGTAGAGCAAAAGAAAATTGGGGATAGATGTGTCCAGTGTATTGGAAAAAAAGCGGTAAAAAAGGGTAAAAATGGAGTTTTCATCAAGCATTTTTGGCGTTTTTCAACCAAAATCAGAGCAACTTGTTTCCATGGCAACCAACACTTCAAATTTTTAAATGATTATTATTTTGTTTGTCAGTGCACTATTACTAACCCATGATCTGAAAATAAAGGATATCCATGAGTATGCATTTCTCATTTTCTTTGAAATCCTTTGATGCTTACAGAGAATGACTCTTAAATTCTAAATTGAAAAATACTTTTGTTTTTATTTTTCAATATCTTACTGATAATAGATTGAAAATATTTAGATGGAAACTTATTCACTACATACTGCCAAGTAATGAACTATTAAAAAAGTGGAAAATTACTGAAGACAACTTATGTAAGCATTGTAAAAAAAAGGAAGACTATGAACATTTTTTTGTCAATTGCTCATATAATAATGACTTTCTAAAAATAATAATGAAATTAATGAAATCCCTAGGTATTGAAAAAGACATTATAAGCCTTGAAAATTTAGTAACAGGGTACAAAATTGAAGATTCAGCATACTTTGATATTAATTATATATTAACTTTAATATCCTTCTCAATATACAAATCACATTTTGTCTCAGAAAAGAAGACAAAAAAAATAAACATTTTAAAAATTTTCCAGAAAGAAATTTCAGAAATAATTGAAATAAACAATTTTAATAACAAAAAAACTAAACAGATACTCATAAAAACAAATAGATTCATTACAAAGATTCAATTGAATCAGGACTAAGCTATGTATGAAGCACACAACATTGTGTACAAAATTGTTTCTTGTACACAAACCAAATATGGCAATATTTATGATCAAGTTCAACCATGCATGATCAATGTTTGTAAGCATGTTCAGCCATGCATGAGTCACCACATGTAAATTATACAGCATTTTTTTTTTATATTTTAAATTTTGTATTTACAATGATAAAAAAAAAGTTATACTATAAACAGTATATCCGTACGTTTATTAATTAATGTGGAAAAATAATGTATCATTTCGCATGTCGAGTGTTTCAACTTGTTACACTTAAATTACCTACTTGTGAATTACACACATACATTTCGACAAAAAAGATCAGTAGATAACTAAAGAAAATTTGAATAGTAAACTCACCATATATAATCGTTAAATCCAGTGGATAATATTTATATAATTTAGACACACATCCAAACTATACCCGATAACGCACATGCGAAAAACAACACATACTGTGCCCAATACTAATGGAAACACGGATCATACCGATAACGGAGTTGATTCCGGAAAAAATAAATACTATGAAAAAGAGAAACAAAATGTAATGTATGTGTATAATCACATTAATTTATAGAATATATTTTGTGAAAATTTTTATGTTATGAATACTAATATTATGAATAAATAATACCTTGCCAAATAGTGCTTCCCTTAACTATTTGGTAAGCTAACATGAGGGATACTAAGTTAAAGCTGTAAACTTAGTAATTTGTTACAGCAAGATTGCAATAAAGATATTGTTACGTTAAAAAAAAAAAAAAAAAAAAAAAAAGAGAAGTAAATGTTGGCTCAAAATGGTCTGAATATATTTTTCTTTCACCAAAAGTTTCATTTCTGCCAATTTGTTGGTTAGTTAAAGTAAACAATGACATCAAATGCACTATTTTTTGTCCGAGTAGGCCTACTTCACGATACTTGAATTTCACTTAGCCACAGGAAACAATATTTCTAAATTTGAAAAACATACTTCAAAGCGTTTGCATGTACACTTATATGCAGCCAAGCTTAGCGAAAGGTAGTGCGACGTAATCAGTCAAACAAACTTTATTAGATTAACTCGTAAAGGAACGATCGTTTTCATTGGCCAATTCAAACCTTCGCCCTCACACCTGCGAAAATAGAACACGCGTACTATAAGTTGAATGGACTGATTAGTATTCACGTAGCCGGTTAAGGTTGTTGTAACCTCCATCGTAGTATTCACGTACATTATTGTGTTCTTGATTATCCAATAGCAGTTCTAACTTTTCAATAATACATATATGTGCATGTAAAATTCATTGAATTTATAATTTTAAAACTTTAAAATCTTAAGGTTTCACATCTATTAAAATATTTAATTCAACTGTCTCCTCTCAGTTGTTTCTGGATTAAGAGATCTACCATTTTATTTTGATGGGACTTTATGAAACAGTTAGTTCTTTTTTCTAAGTTGTATTAT
Source organism: Mytilus edulis (assembly GCA_019925275.1). Classification (NCBI taxonomy): domain Eukaryota; kingdom Metazoa; phylum Mollusca; class Bivalvia; order Mytilida; family Mytilidae; genus Mytilus; species Mytilus edulis. The sequence continues at coordinate 33,164,220 of CM034361.1, read as the reverse complement.
CTGCCCTGTCTTTTATTTTTAGTCTATTTGGTCCTGTCGTTTTAGTTTTTATTAGTTTGCCCGGGCAAGTTATAGGTATTCGACTAAGAATAATTTGGTATTTTTTTTGTAATTCAGCTTACTTAATTTTGAGAAAAAAATCCCGAAATTCTAAGTTATTCAGAACATGTAACCAACCATACTTTGTATAGAGAAAAATATACTTTATAAACTCCAGCGATATACTTAATGAATTTTATGATTAACTGTTTTGCTATTTCGGTTGAAATTCGAACGTAGATTGTATATTTGTAAAAATCTAAATAGTAACATAGAAAAACGATCAGTTTTTAAAAGCGTGTTTATTCTTTAAATGTATTGATAAAAAGGTTGACCCCTTCTAGTACATGCATTCAGTCATACAATGTACTTATTAATAATTTCTTAATATTTCGTTTATCAGTTTATCTTACATGTATGATTTTGTATTTCATTTTAAATACGCATGCATACTTCACGTCACTTTGGCGGATAGTTCAACAATGTTATGCATATCACTTTCTTACGGTATTAAATTAAAGGAGAGGTTTTTAGCCAATTTAAATCGAAAACAGTACATTTATATTGTTCCTTATAAACTACGATAAGTTTTTTTTGTTTCTATATTTCGGGAACAATTTGCTCCGTTTATGATACGTAAATTCTTAAACCAAACGCTTAGCCCCTGTGCAACTTTCTGTATCTTCGTTTCATAGCATGAAAACACTAAAAGAGGAATATGCAACCCACCATATAAACTTTTTGTAATTATTATAATGGATCAGCATTATAAGATCCTTATTATCAGTAACTACGACATTGAAAGAAATTAAAAGTGGTTACTTAATCATGTATAAAAGCGGCACATGTATTTTATTTTATCCTTATATGTTACATAAAGCGGTACATTATGTACACGATAATTATGTTGCTTCAGTATAATATTTCGACACAACAATTTGAAATACACAAAACATTTATTTAACTCTTTTGACCAAAGATTTGTAAACTATACATTGTCAAATCCTAGTTTTTACGTTCGTAGTAACCATAGACATGATAGATGTAGTATTACATCTATGTAGTAACATAGTACATTCCATATTCAGTCACCTGTGTCAATTCACGTGCAAACTACAAGTCTTCCGGCCAATGAAATGAGACGTTACAAGTTGTTTGTTTTTGATACGCCATAATGTTATAAATGAACTATCAAACGCTAAAGTTGACTGCATTTCAGTGTAAATGAACAACGGCCACTGTTTTGCAGCCGGCCGCTCGCCTGCTCGCCGAACATGTATATCCCAAAATCAATAAGTGATTTTTACTTCAAAAATCTGGTTAAAAATAGAAGAATATCCTGAATCTCATTTATCATTATTACAATGTTGTTTGAAATTTAAAAAAAAGAGTTATTTCCCTTTGAACAGAAATGGATTAATTCATCAAACATTGTATTCTTGAAAAGGGCCAAAACTTGAACGATGATAAAAGCTAAAATCATGAATATTGAACTTTATTTAGTCATAGGAAAATACTATTAAATTAGAAATCTTTAAAGCATTTTATGTAAACAAACTGACACTGCCTGGCAGCTTCCCGCCCTCACGTCCGCCGAAAATCCCCGAATCAATAACCGATTTTTACTTCGAACATCCGGTTTAAAAAGGTAAAATCCTTAGTTTTGACTAAATTCAGATAAAAACCTATAGATTAAATACTCAAATTTGACAGCAATAAACCAAAGAAATAAACCTGAAATTTTGTAAGATCAAAGTATAATTGAGTTAGGTGAGCTAATTCAGACCTGTCAAAACAAAATTTAAAGCTCAAGACTGTTCGAGACAGGTCAAGACTAAGTCGAGAATGTTAAAGCATTTTTCGAGACCATTTTAGACTATACCAAGATCATAAAATACTAAATCAAATTTAATAAGTAAAGTCGAGACCAACGTCGAGTAGAATTAAGTATAGTCGAGATTAGGTCGAATCTTAATAAGTAAAATCTGTGCTCTAGCACGAAATAGAGCCTTTCAGACTCTGAGCAGTTTGTAGTGATAAGATATATTTGTATCTAAAATAACCAGCGACATTTGTTGTGGTCTCTGCTCTTTAGATATCAGTACAGCTGTCTCAACTGAACCTTTCCCCGATTGTTTGGTATTCCCGAATATTATATTTTCAATTAGTGGTACCAAGCGTGATTTCAGTTTCTGTTTGTTACTTACATTTTGTCACATTCATATTGATCTATAAGATTTGGATATTGTAAACGTACTGTCACCTGAATTATTAACGGAAAATAATATCTAAACTGAAATCTGTTTACATTTCATATGTATGGTATATTTAGTAAATGGACATACATGTTGAATAACAATAACAGAAATGATCACTACTTCCACCGATCATGACGTTGTAGCCTTTCCATCTAATTTTAGTATTTCACGACTTTACTTATCAGAAAAATGGTCTCGACCTTACTAATTAGAAAAATGCTTTTGTTAGACCTCGAACTTGAGAGAATTATTCTTTTTCCTTCATCTAACTATTGTTAATCAAACAAAAAAAGATCACAAAAGAAATCATTTTGCTCTGGTATTGGCTGTTATCAAAGGGAGACAATTCAATCTCAATGTCAATGTGTTTTAACCACAGGGGAGATACATCTAGTTATATAAGGAGGTAGCTCATCAACTATAGTCTATTCTTTAAAACATCCTTTAGATATTTTTCCTACTAATGCTTTATAATTAATTCCTTACTTTGGAACCGAAAATTAAACTTTTTAGAACTCTTTATATTGATTTGCTATGTAGACTTTGTGGATTTGTTTTAAAGATTCATTATAGGGCAACGAGGACGCCATCAAATAAATAGGTAAGAATGCCAATTCAAAGCATTGAAAACTTGGAAAAACAGTGTATGGAAGTTTGTTTCTTTTTCAATTTATACTATATAAATTTTGACTGTATATTTATTGAAATAATATTTATTGAACACTACATCTTTATTATCTTGACAGCATTAAATTTGTGAAGGGACAGTTTGGATTGTTCTTGTGTGCGTTGGGGCCCTATTTATGGTTAAAAGTAAAAACTGTTTCATTGGATTTAAAATTAAAGATGTTCGCTTGTCATGTTTTGGATTTTTTGTCAGCTTTTCGGAATCCTCTGGTTTTATCCATTTGAATGCCTTAAAAAATTTTGCCCATTGACCCCCATTTTTCTTTTTATAATGATTTTACATGCATAATGATAAGCCATCTGTAAAAGTCTTATAACTTTTTAATTAATTTTTAATAGTTTTGGAGAACCGGATTAGTCTATGATAAAGCTATGAAAATCAAGAGAAAACATTTTCCAGCCACAATTTCAATGGCTAATATTTTGAAAACAAGCACATTATTTTTTTTTTTGCTCTTTTGATTTCTTTATGAATCACCTATCAATGTTTACTAGTGTTTTGAAAAGCTTATTGTTTTGAAACTGAGAAGCGAACTCCCTTAAATATACACATCCAAGTTAACACCGATATGTGTTAAAAAACAGCCATTTTAAAGCAAAAATCTTTACTCGTAATTATTGCATATTGGAAATAATTCAACCAATGGAAGTATAATATACATTGTGGCCAAATGATGGGTTGTTAATGGGTGCGAGTCATTGTGTCACTGATAAGGAGGTGAAAAGTATCAAGGGAACTCTGGAAGGAGACGGCTGGAAGTGAAATTGGGTTGATGGAAGCTGGAGACAGGGTGGTGTTAACCGTGAGGAGAGGGTTGTTAAATAGGAATAATTCATGGTTGACATAAAATAGGAGAACAGCGAAACACAATACGGAGTAAAGTAGAAGTTTGGGGATGGAACTAGGAACCAAGGCTCCTGTACAACCCCCTCACATATAGACATACCAGAAAAAGAGGGCGGATTCATGTATGTAGAAGAGCACTTCTGCATGGGATATGGGGATGCAGTCCACAGCTTGTTCTAGTTTGTGAATTGATTTATACGGAGACGATGAATGTCTCATGTTCAAGCGCTATCTAAATATGTAAGTAAAAGAAAACAAAAAATTAGTGAAAACAATATATAATTAATTCAATAAGTACAACTTTCATATTATGTAGACCAACAATGTAAAGAAATGATGCATTTTGAAAAGGGGATTTGGAAGATGCTCTAACTGGCATCATAGAAAGATTTGCAAGAGCATATCTTGGTTGGTCTATACTTCAGTCTTTAGACAACTTATTAAAATGATTGACTGGCTATACAGCCCTCGCACGGAAGGAACAATTCAAATTAAAAATTCAAAACCACTTAATATATAAAATGTATAAGTCTCTCAAAGAAGTTTATAAATGGTTTTCAATGATGCAAATACTAAACTTTAGAATATGAATAAATGTCTTTAACAAATGAATTCAAAGTAGCAATATCTGATTTATCACATATGTACAGATTAAGCATCATGTAAAACGTTAAATGAAGAAACATGAAATGTAAGTTTCAAAAAGGGAAATAACAGTTACATATATATTAATCCTGTCTGCAACATGCATATTAGAAACAATTGTTTTGTTGCTCTAAAAATTACAAATTAAAAAACAAACACACACAGGAGCTAACATTTTGTGTAGTTAGAAATTTAAGCACGTTAACAATGCAATTATGTCCTATTTTCAAATACACAAATCAATGCACTAATAAACACGCTAATCTTTTAATACTCCATATGTGATTCTATTCCTATTTCTATTTTTATGTTTGAACTTAGATTCAAAGTCGAATTCCTTATTTTTTTCTTATTTTTTTTTATAATTGTAAATAATTATTTTTTACAAATTTCTCAGCAGTTACATATTCTCTGCTAAAATTGAATTCAGTTTACATATCCCCATTGATTCGTTAACATAACTCTATGTACTCCATCAACATAAGTGTGCTCCTTAGACCAAAAACTGTTCCAACACATCTATGTGGCAGAGCAAGTGAAATCAAAACTTCATAAGTTTCATGGTCACCATCTTAAAATTTGTTGGTCAATATGCTATATTTTGTGTTTCTTTTTTACATTTGACGTGGCACTGTACTTCCCGTTAATGTGTTTTTGCTCGATGATAATTTTAGCATTCCTGTCTCTCGTTTTTACTAATATTCTTTGTTCATATGCCTTTTTGGATATCTTTGTTACATATGATGCGGCTCTGAACTTATTCATCCAGTCATTATTATTGTGCCGTGATAACAAATTTTGTTAACATATTTGTTTTTCCCCATAGTGATTAAAATAATGCAACAATGTTGACTGCTGTACTCTTTTTTTGACATTTGTACCTATTATGTATGTTTGTTTTGCTTACACATCGTTGCATTTTATGCGACTGTCATACAAGAAAGAGGTTTAGCTAGCTATCAAACAAGGTTTAATCTACCATTTTCTACATAAGAAAATAAGAAAATGCTCATACCAAATTAGGAATATCAAAGTTCTTTTTTTGAATTTGTGCTTTTGACTTTCCGTTTTGAATTTTCCTTGGAGTTCAGTTTTTTTGTGAACTTTTTATTTGTTTCCCAAATAACTCGCAATATCATTTTGCTATCTCAACTGAAATTTTCCCCGATTTTTTGGTATTTCCGAATGTTATATGTTCGATGAGCGTGCCTATGGTTGTCGGATAATGCAGGTAATTCAATAGAATCTTACCCTTTGGATTCATGATCTGTTCTTGCTCATGGTTTTGATTCAAGATTTGAATATTGTAAATGTACTGTCGCCTGAATTATTCATGGGAATAATAATACTTGAACTCAAATCTGTTTATTATCTATGGTTTAATTTTAAAAAATGACATACATGTTGAATAACAATTACACGAATTACAACTACTTCAACTGATCATAACGTTAGAAAAATAAATTATCTAATGTTGTGTTACCTGAATTGTCGTCGCTACTACTATGAGGGACTGTTGGAGGTTGACGTCTAGTGTTAGTTTTGCTGTAATCATGTACGTGTGTAGGTAGTGACATAGTTTGACGTCTATGTGCCTCTGTAAAAACACAAATACGTTGCATTTATGTTATATATTCAAATACACAAATTGATGCATGATTTATCTTGAAAACACACTCATCTTTTAATTCTTCTTTTGTGATTTTTTTCCTTTTTTTTTATGTTTTTCTGTTTAAACTTTGAGTAACATTCGAATTGCTTATTGTTTTAAATAATAACTAACGTCATGTTTTTCCAGTGATGGATCTTTAGATATCAGTACAATTATCTGAACTGAAATTGTTTGATATCCCGAATGTTATATTAGCAATGAGTGTGACTATGCATACATTTCAGTAGAACCCTTTGGAGTAATGATTGAATTATTACAGTAATTATTTCTTACTTAAATCTGTAACATTCATATACAATATTTGAATATTGATAAAATACTGTCGCTCGAATTATTAACGGGAATAATATTTGAACTGAAATCAGTTTATTTTTCATACATATGCTATAATGCTTAGCAAGAGGCTATTATGTTTTGCTTAAATCGTTCATCAATGATTTTATTTTTGCTTTTCAACATAATAGTATATTGATGAGAGGCTTCAAAATGCCATTCAAATGTTCTTTATATATGTCAAAGAATCTTCAAAAGCAAAGCAATGCATTTTACCCCTATATTCCAATATAGCCATAATGGCTAAATGTCAAAATGTAAATTAGATATACTAGATACTCTGAAACTCAGATGATTACAGTTTATCTTTATCTATAATAATAATATTCAAGATAATAGCCGAAAACTGCATTTTTTCCTTGAAATGATCAATTCAGGGTCCATAACATTTTTATCAGATACCCGATTTGCCTGATAATTTGAGGGCAAGTAGACGTTGACCACTTTACTCTCTGATCTGATATGCTCTAATTGCTTTAGTTTTTGAGATGTGAATGAAAAACTGCATGTTACCCTATTTTTAGTTTTTAGCCATGTCGGCAATGTTTTTTGTTTTTTGTGAAAACCTGACTTCATTAACACTTTAACCTCGTCAGATTTTCTCCAAATGCTTTATGTTTATTCACAAAGTATATAAGCTTTGATTTCCCAGTGAAATAAAAACAACAAGTGAAACTGCGAGCTACTGCTCACTGATGATACCCCCGCCGCAAGTGGATAATATTAATAGTGTAAAAAAATGCAAGTGTTCGGTAAACAGGAAGCTATTGAGTGATGACTCTGAAAACACATTACACGGTATAGCTGACTTATATAAACCTTGAAACCAAATTTCAGAAATCTTTGTATTGATGTTCCTGAGAAAATTGTAACGAAAATTTTTCACTTGGCTATCTTGGGTAAAATCATACAAGTGTTCGGTAAACAGGAAGTTGTCAAGTGATGAATCTGAAAACGCATCACACGGTATAGCTGACTTATATAAACCCTGAAACCAAATTTCAGAAATCCTTGTATTGTAGTTCCTGAGAAAATTGTGACGAAAATTTTCAAGTTGGCTATCATGTGTAAAATCATACAAGTGTTCGGTAAACAGGAAGTTGTAGAGTGTTGAATTTGAAAACGCATCACACAGTATAGCTGACTAATATCAAGCCTGAAACCAAATTTCAGAAATCCTGGTAGTGTAGTTCCTGAGAAAATGTGACGAAAAATATTCATGGGACGGACGGACTGATGGACTGACGGACTGACGGAAGGACAGACAGAGGTAAAACAGTATACCCCCCCCCCCTTTTTTCAAAGCGGGGATACAAAATAAACCTGGTTATTTGAGTCTTGTGACGTCATACAACAATAAGTGTTTTTAAGACTTCGATAACAGATAAAATAACATTTGCAAATGAAATAAAAAGAATAAATAATAAAAGAATTCAAGTTTTGAAAAATATTCAACTCTTGACCGAACAACACTTATAATTTACTCATGAGCTACGCCCATTCGTGAATTATTGCTTTAATCAGCCACTCGTTGAATATTTTTGTCTTTTTGAATTCTTCGATAAGTTATTTTATAATCATTTTTTTTACCTAAATTCTCATTGAAATCATAATCAGGGACCGGTACAGGTGAACGTCTGTGTTCATGTGCAGGATTTGCCAATGGAGGTTGTCTTTGTGCTTCTGTAAAAAAAAAAAAAACCACGAAAAAACGTTGCAATAATATCCGTATTTCAAATGGCCAAATCATAGTTACATTAAACATTAAACACATTAATCCTGCTATACTCTTTGTTTGATGCAATTCATATTCATATCTTTCTGATTTAAAGAGAGACAAAGATGCCAAAGCGAAATTCAAATTTTTAAGTCGAAAATAAACTGACAACGCCATGGACAAAAACGTTAACAAAATAAATTTATGTTGCAAATGTGAAGACACATATGTACGCGAAGATAGCGGTCGGTTTGTTATTCGATATTCGATTATCAAGCTCAAGCCGGTTAAACACATCAAGAAAGTTTGAGAATCGCGAAATTAAATCGCCGCGAAATCAGCTAGAAAGGGTAGAATGCGAAATAATGCATCCGCGAAAATAAGTTGGTTTACGGATATTGATATATGTAAGTGGCTCAAAAATGCCATTTAAATGATCTTTTTATCTGTCAAATTATCTTCAAAAGAAAAACAATGCATCTTATCCCTATGTTCCAATATAGCCATAATGGCTATGATTCCTGTTGTACAATGTATACTAGATATACTAGATACTCTGAAACTCATTCAGCCAAAATTGATTCAGCAGTTTCAAAGGAGAAGATGAACAAATTGCGAAAATGTCTTTAAAGGGCAAACACTACTTTTAGGGGTCAATTTACAATTTTGATCAAATTAACTTAAATGTAGACTTTACTTAGAGCTGAACATTTTATCTGTTTCTATAATAATATTCAAGATTATAGCCAAAAACTGTTGAATTTTCCTTAAAATCATCAATTCAGGGGCAATGATCTTAATGTCAGATACCCTATTTGACTGATAATTTCAGGGCAGGTAGACTATGACCACTTCACTATGATCTGATTTGCTCTAAATGCCTTATTTTTTTTTAGATTTAAGCAAAAAACTGAATGTGACCCTATATTCTGTTTTAGCCATGTGTTTTGAGGATACAAAATAAAAACCACAAACATTATTCTAGATAACCGCAAAATTATTCAGCTTACGTGTGGTTTAATTTGGTTTTGTAATTTCTGAGGATTAAATGCTTTTAAAGTTAGAAAACTCAATAAACAAATTATGAAACAATGCCCTTTATGGCAAACCAGTTTAAATCCTATAATGAAATTTTGATAACAATTTATTTATTGGCCATTTTTATCCTGATTAAATCAAGATTTATCCCATCATGTGCTACTTTGCAAATTGCACGATTTGCGAAAACACTCAGGATTTCCGTAACTTGGATACATTTGTTCGTAACTTTTTTCATTATACCAATAGGAATGTCCGTAACATTAAAATAATGTCCGTAATCTTGATCACAATATATTATAGGAAATTCTTGTACCAAATCGTGTATATGGCAGTTGTTTTCCATTAGACTGATGTGTTTGAGGTTTTGATTTTTCCATTTACTTTTTTTGTCACTCAATTTACCAACACAATGGAACTTCAAAATTTAGCATGAAATTATCAAGAAAAAGGACGGAAAATCAGGACAATCAGATAATGAATTACAGCACGTCTCACTGCAAATAACACACATTTCAAATCAAATTACGAACAATACATAACAATTGGTATGGTGAGTATCAACATAGAATCCAAAAAATATTTAAAAAAAAATTGACGGCAAATCAGTAAAACTAGGGTTTGATATTTTATAGATATCTTCTGTTTTCTCTTTGTTATGTTGACGGATAACGTAATTTTATAAATCTAGGTGATAAATAAAGGGTTTGAGATTGATTATTGTTCTTTAATTGTTAAAATTGTCAATCTTACAATTTTGAAAAAAAGAATTACTCACATCAGAAAATAAAGTTACGGTCAGTCTTATTAGTTTTGTCAAAAAAGTTACAGACATCATATAAAATTGAGAATGGAAATGGGGAATGTGTCACAGAGACAACAACCAGACCATAGAACAGACAACAGCCGAAGGCCACCAATGGGTCTTCAATGCAGCGAGAAACCCCCGCACCCGAAGGCGTCCTTCAGCTGGCCCCTAAACAAATATATATACTAGTTCAGTGTTAATAAAATTGAGAAAGGAAATGGGGAATGTATCAAAGCGACAACAACCCGACCATAGAGCAGACAACAGCCGAAGGCCACCAATGGGTCTTCAATGTAGCAAGAAACTCCAGCACCCGTTGGCGTCCTTCAACTGGCCCCTAAACAAATATGCATACTAGTTCAGTGACAATGGACGTCATACTAAACTCCGAATTATACACACGAAACTAAAATTGAAAATCATACCAGACTAACATGGGCCAGAGGCTCCAGACTTCGGACAGGCATAAAATTGCAGAGAGGTTAAAAGTGTTTTTTTTTATATCACAACCCTCTCCCGATACCTCTAGTCAATGTAGAAAAACTAACGAACAACAATACGCACAGTAAAACTCAGTTTCTAAAACTGATCATTGTAATATTGTAACTTTCATTCATTCATAAATATCTATACAGTTCAGAGTTCACGCACGTGTTGTGTTGATGGACATAGCAGATAAGGTCGCGTCGTATTGCTTTATGTATTTGTGTTGATTACTTAGCTCGAGCATTATATTAAAGTATGTTAATCAGTACACATGGCTTGTCTCTTAGTTAATATATATAGGCTACAAACGTTACATTGGCGACGAGGATAAAAACAAAAGTTGGAAATGTTAAAAATGTATTTCAATGGATTTAATAATTAGTGACACTGATAATCAAACCATGGCTGCATCTTTACCAATTTTTCCGAGTTTTCCGGTACATGAGAATAATGCTGAAATAAGGTGGCGTAAATGGATAAGTAGACTTGAAAATTTATTCATCGGTTTAAACATAAAGGACAGCAAACGACAAAGAGCACTCTTGTTGCATTACGCTGGAGAAGATGTCAACGAAGTCTTTGATACCCTTGACAATACAGGAGAAGACTTTGCTGCCGCTAAACACAAGTTAACCGCTTACTTTGCTCCGAAAAAGAATACTACAGGGTATTTTGTGACTGTTCTGGGACCATACTTGGCCGACTGCAAAAATAATGATGCGGCAATCCTCAAACATATGTTTAACACAAATGTAGAAGATATCAAAGAATGGGTTCAAGACGATGATATATTTGTCGTTGACAGAGGATTCAGGGACTCATTGGAGCTTCTTGGTGATTTGGGGATAAAGGCACAGATGCCAAGCTTTTTAACGAAAGGCCAAAAACAGATGACAACAGATGAAGCCAATGCAAGCAGATTAGTTACTAAGGTTTGTACCCCTACAGCCAAAATACTGTAGTATAATTCTCAAAACTAATTTTGAAACTGCGTCACTTTATATAGTATCATGTTGAGATATTTGTATCGCTACACAGAAAATGCTTTCATTCATACGAAGCACACCCAACTCAATAATTCATATGCCCATTGTTACTGCTAAGACTATGACTATTATGCCACTAATAAGAATAAAGAAAAGTAACTTATAGGACTGCGTATTTTTTTGTTTTCCCCTATGAATAGTTTTTTACACATAAATATCAATTAAACAAACGAAATCGATAAAAAGGTAGCACACCTTCCATCAACGTTTTATATTCTGCACACGTGACGGTATTGTTGTTACTGTTCGCAAAAATGACAATGTATATAACATAATTGACATTGACAAACATAGTTTTAATTGCAACCGATTATAAATTTCAGACCTTATGTTTAGAGCTATTATTCTTAATGCATGTAGGTCAAAGGTTTGGTTGGATTTCTTGCTTTTATCGTATAAATGTTTTACTCGAGCATCCAATAACATTATATAAACTGAAGCCCTACCTATGTATTAATTGCAATTGTAAATCTTTATTATAATGTTTGAGCAAACAGTTATATAAACACAGCAAGCAAGCCAACCAAACCTTTAACCTACATGCTGTAGGAAAATAGCCCTTAATTACTATTTTTCTCATTCTAGGTCCGTTGGGTAGTAGAATCTGCTAATGCAAGAATCAAGAGATGGAAGTATCTGAGCCATGTTTTACCAAATAAACAAGTTCCATATATCGGAGATTATGTTTGCATTGTATGTGGAATATCAAATAAATATTTGCCGCCGTTGTCTCCAGGTAAACATTCTCACTAAGATAGCTCGTATTGATAACTGTGATAATTAAGTATATGTATATCATAAATAGTGATCAAATCGAATTTGCGATATTTTAAAGACACATTTTTTTTCACTAGGAAATTCGCACTGTGAGAGCTGTCATTTTCCACTGTATTTTTAAGAAAATGTACAAAGAAAAAAAAACTTTCTCTAAAAAGTATTGATAACTTTTCCCTATCTTTCAAAATCTATAAGACAAATGATAAATAATACCACATAATAATATAAATCATTAATTATTATTGTTCTTTTGCATATAGATATAGAAAGTGTGGTATGAGTGCTAATGAGACAACTCTCCATACTGCGACTAAGAGTTGGTAATTTTTGTGTCATTTGGATAAACTTGTAAATTGTTGTCTCATTGGAAATCACACCACACTTTTTTTATATTTGATTAAAAAATAGTGAAACTATTTACTTGTATTATAATTGAAATTTTCTTGTTTAAAAAGGGTGTGACAATGAAGAAGCATTGGCTGCAAAAATGCTCTATCTGTCGAAAAGAGTAAATACACTGAAACAGAGGGTAGAAGAAGAAAATTTGGAGAGGCGTAAGACAATTTGGAAAGAGCCAGATAATCATACTTTAGACGATTTTCCACTTCTGGATGCAGAAGATCTTAGAAACATAACGTGCGGTGTCTATCAACTAAAACTTAGCACTAGCTACATTCAGGAACACTTAGAAGGCAATTGTCAAATTCTTATACATAAAGAGGATGAACATTTGATACGCGTGAAACTTCAGAGCCGTCATGTTTCTTCAAAAACCTACATCTTGTGGATAGAATACACATCTGCTGAAATTACCGCATGGTACTGTAAATGCAGAGCAGGAGCACGTGTTGTGGGAGTATGTGCCCATATTGCATCAATACTCTGGTATCTTGGTTATGCAAGGCATAATCAGGATATATCTTATGGAGTCCAGAATTGGGGAGCATATCTAGAAGATGCAGCATCAATTCCACAAGCCGTAGACGAAAGTGATAGTGAGGAGAGTGTTGTTGAAGAATAGAATATTGTATCAATACTTGTTAGGTTTCTGTCTCCTTGACTTTATCTTAGTATTCCACTTGCTAATGTATTTGAACATGGTGAACTCTATTTGAATATATTGTAATGTTGTTGTTTTTTTTCAACTGAGCAAACTTTTTAAAAAGTTTTGAAGTAATTTATTGTTGAATATAACATATTCATCAGACATTTCATATAACTTTAAAGAAAACAAAATATAGACAAAATAATAGATTTTGTATACCGATTGTAGTTATTTATAGTTTTCAATAATACATAACTTTATTGACACAGCTTACATTTATACGTTAATATAATTTATATCATTTCAATCAACTCTATAGTTAACAAGTAAATCCGTAAATGAACTTATCCGCTTTTGAAAACTAAGTGTGAGCATTTTGTCAATTCTTTTTTTATAGCTTTTTTTAAAAACAATTATTAGATAAAAAAAAAAAAACCTTTGAGAAAATATGAAACGTATCCACTGAATAATTGAAGTATATTCTTATTAGTTTTAGAGTTGTACATTGTACATATTTTCACGCGCTTAAGGTACAATTAGAGACAGTATAAATTATAAATATTTTGTGTGTCAGTGGTCGTTGGTGTATAAATAGCAGTGTTGAATGAAATTGTCGTTTATATACGTATTTTTATTCTGAATGCTGATTTGAGAGTAGGCATGTACATCCTTCAGAACGAGCGTGGTGCTTATGAGTGCACGTGTGGTACATTTGTATGGTATGTGTTATATGATTATATCATATGGAATTATATGTATTGTCTATACGAATTGTTTTCATTATTCATTTTTTTCCAGGAAATAAAATGTTTTGAGTTTCATCGAAACCACGGGTTTTATATTCATATTAATGTAAGAGATGATATGGCATGATTTCCAATGAGACAACAATCGTAAAACATTTTTAAAGATTTTAAATCGGCTGTACTCCACTCGCCAAGATATTTTACAGCTTTCAATGAATGTGCCTTCTGCCAAATATAAGACTAATATGCCTTTATGTGTTAGGAAACTATATATAACTTTGAATTTAATCTATGCTATAGAATTTTTTTGTGTCTGCAATTTCTATTTCGTGAATATCAAAGCCGAAAACAAGTTTTCCGTGCAATTGTACTTAATGTAATTGGAGCATTGTTTGCCACTTTAATCTGTCCGGCTTTTAGTAAGTTTCTGTTAATATATATATAAAGAACGAACTATGTGTATGAGATTCAAGAAATACTTTGCAAAATAATACTTGTGGTGAAAGGATTATATTAGTATAAGAACGTCAAGAAAATTAATTTTGACGTTACGCACAAATTGTTAAAATAGGATTTCACCATGGTCTTTTCTGACGTTCAGGAAAATTTTACAGACAGAGTTACAAGTATGATGGTTATCAATTTATAAACTACCCTAGTAAGGGATCATTCTGAAGTAATTTAGTCAATTTCTGAGACAGGGCCATTTTTGACCCTTCGTGGCCCTACTCCTTTAGACAAGCCAAACAAACATCTGATGAAACTATCGACAGTTTTCACACGAGATTACGCCAGCTAGCTGTAAACTGTGAATTTACTGAAACATAAGTAAAATCGCAAATTATCCAAGGTTGTCATTCAACTAGACTAAGACGAAAGGCTCTTCGGGAAGACACGACCCTTGAAGGATTAATTTCATCAGCTAGAGCATTAGAACTTTCCGAAAAACAGGCAACGGAAATTGAACAATCAGACAAACAATCCGCAAATGCTGTGAGAAAAGGAGTTGGAAGACGTCGCAACGGACCACGATTTCTACAGACACAAACGGACCAAAACGTAAAGAAAAAGACTACTTGCAGAAACTGCGGAGGTGATTTCCCACATGCAAACAAGTGTCCGGCATTTGGAAAAAGTTGCAACTCATGTAAAAAGTTGAATCATTTCGCTTCTGTATGTAGATCTAAACGTATGGATGGAACTAGCACTTTTAAAAGAAAAGTAAACAAAGTTGACAATAACGAACATAATGAGTATCGTGATAGCAGTTCTGACGATGGTTACGTTTTTGGATTACGAGAAAATACTGTAAATAAAGTACAGAAAGGACAACCGAAAATCAACGTGAAAATCAATAATTCTAATGTGGATATTTTAATTGACACAGGATCAAGTATTAATGTTATTGATGAAAGCACATTCGAGAACATCAAGTGTAAACCCAAACTTTCTCACGCCGACACTAAAGTCTTCGCATATGGTTCAGATAAAAACTTGAAATTAATGGGAAAATTTCACGCTACAATAGAGACTGACCATAAAATAACAACCGCACCGGTGTATGTGATGAAAGGAAGATACAGGAATTTATTGTGCTACGAGACATCTGTTGACTTAAGCATAGTGCCAGTCATTTCTTCAGTAGCAGATAAACATGAAATATTATGCAATAAATATAGCGATGTGTTCAATGGAATTGGAAAATTAAAAGATGAAAAAGTGAAAATTCATATTGATGGAAGTATAAAACCTGTAATTCAACCTCATAGGCGTATTCCGTTTCACATTCGCAAACAAGTAGAAGCAGAACTCGAGAAACTCGAAAAACAGGATATAATTGAAAAGGTGGATGGACCAACACCTTGGGTGTCCCCGATAGTTGTGGCCCCTAAACCGAAAAACAAGAACGAAATTCGATTATGCGTGGATATGAGAGAACCGAACAAAGCTATTTTGCGTTCACGTCATATTACACCAGCACTCGATGACATGATCTTAGATTTAAACGGATCTACAGTATTTTCGAAAATGGACCTTCGAAGTGGATATCATCAATTGGAGTTAAACGAAGAATCCCGGAACATCACAACCTTCACGACACACGTAGGATTGCGTAGATACAAACGACTCAGTTTTGGTGTTTCATCAGCCGCAGAGTTATTCCAAAACACACTGAGTAATGCACTGGAAGGATTAGATGGAGTCCGAAATATATCCGATGATATAATCGTATTTGGAAGGAACCAGGACGAACATGATCAACGATTGGAAAAATTATTTGCACGTCTTAAAGAGAAGAATTTGACATTAAATAAGGCAAAATGTGAATTTAATAAGAACAAACTTGAATTCTATGGTCACATTTTTAGTGCAGATGGCATGGCATATCAGCCGATCCAAGAAAAATAAGCGCTATCAGGAACACGACAATACCGAAAGACGTAGGTGAAATCCGTAGTTTCTTAGCAATGACCAATTATGTAGGACGTTTCATTCCAAATTATTCAACTATTACTGAACCGCTCCGCAGATTAACAAAGCAGGATTCCAAGTGGGAATTGACATCTGAACAACAGGAATCATTTGACAAGCTAAAGAATGAACTTGTTGCTGACCGTGTGATGTCATACTTTGACCCTAACAAAGAAACAATGTTAATAGTAGATGCAAGTCCCGTTGGATTAGCTGGATTATTAACACAAAATGGAAAAATAATCGCATATGCAAGCCGATCATTGACAGACGTTGAAACACGCTATTCCCAAACAGAAAAGGAAGCATTAGCAATTGTATGGGCAATTGAACATTTTCACCTTTATTTGTACGGACAATCATTTACATTGGTATCCGATCACCAACCGTTTGAAACTATATTCAATAGTCCAAAGGCAAAAACACCAGCACGCATTGAAAGATGGAGATTAAGATTACAGGGATATAATTTCAAAGTACAGTACAAACCAGGAAAGGTGAACGCAGCCGATTATTTATCAAGACATCCGATCCCGAATACATCAATCGCATGTAAACATTCTCAATTAGCTGAAGAATATGTTCGATACATAACTTACAACGCTGTGCCGAAGGCAATGACCCTTAATGAGATAGCTGACAGTACACAAAAAGATAAAGATCTACAAACTGTTATTACTGCATTAAAATCAAACAGGTGGGACAAGCATGAGAGTAATACGCTTGATACATTCTCAAGATTACGATACGAATTAACAGTCGTTCCCGTTAATGATATGGAGATCATACTTCATGATAATAGAATTGTCATTCCGAAAGATTTACAGATGCGTGTAATTGGCCTAGCACATGAAGGGCACCAGGGCATAGTACGTACAAAACAGTTGTTACGTGAAAAGGTATACTTCCCTGGAATAGACAAACTTGTAGAACAAACGTGTAAATCATGTATACCATGTTTAGCGTCAACCCCGAAAAATGTTTTCGAACCGTTACAAATGTCTGAGATACCGAATAATGTATGGGAGAATCTCAGCATGGACTTTTGTGGACCGTTTCCGAATGGATATTACGTTATGGTAATAATTGATGAATACTCAAGGTATCCTGTAATAGAAACCTTAACCAGTTTAACCGCAAAATCCGTCATACCGCTATTAGACAAAACTTTCTCAATTTTTGGAATACCGAAAGAACTGAAAACAGACAACGGACCGCCGTTTAATTCAGGAGAGTTCCAAAATTTTGCAGATAACATGGGTTTTAAGCACCGCAAAATAACTCCGTTATGGCCTCGCGCTAACGCTGAAAGTGAAAGATTCATGAGAACTATAGGAAAAGCAATTCGTGCCGCTCAAACGGAACATCGTAGTTGGAGACAAGAAATACACACATTTCTTCGCAATTATAGAGCAACACCACACTCAACAACTAACGTGTCCCCGGCAGAACTTTTATTTGGAAGGAAAATCAATACAAAAATGCCGAACATTTCAACAAATGACCAAGACGACAGTGAAGTTCGAAAAGAAGACCACAAGAACAAAAGTAAAATGAAATTATACTTCGAGAAAAAACATTCAGTAAAAGTACCTAATTTTACAGTTGGAGATACAGTACTAGTTAAACAGGAAAAGAAAGATAAACTATCTACCCCGTACAATCCTCAACCATTAACAATCAAGAATAAAAAGGGTAGTATGATTACGGCAACGAACGAACAACAAAAAGATATAACTCGAAATTCGTCACACTTCAAAAAGGTTGGGAAATCTAAGATAATGACTGATGAGGAAATAGAAGAAATCATTGATGATGACATTATACCAAACACACCATTAAGGTGGCAGAAACCAGTTATTTTACAATAAATCTTTAGAATTTCATGGATTTATGATTATATTTTCTTGAAAATTCATTCAAGCTTATATACAAATAAAATGTATGGTTTCAAGGAACTAAGATGTGTGCGTGCTTATGTTAATATATAGAAAACCTTTAAATTTGGGTGTCTGTCCAGCATGGAAATTTAAAAATTTATAAATGCATTGCAAATAAGGCAAAAAATGTGATGCTCTGATACCAATCTAATCCTCACCTGCAAAATCCTGCTAAAAGCCGACAAGAATTTTAGCCAAAATTCAAGAGAGAAAGGATATTCAGTGAATTAGAGCCTTGTCCGAACCTATCCTTACCATCAAAATCTCAAGATATTTTTGTTTACATAAAACTGAATTTTTCCCCCACTTTGATTGGATGCCGTCAAGTGAGGAGACCACAATTTTGACATCTGATTGGACCTATATGTGAAGGAAATCCCCAACCTGTGTATGCAACTACTTACTTGTGTAGTACAATAGCCTAGAATTTACATTCATTTATTTTTTCAGTCCACATGATGCAATTATATACCTCAATACTTAACTATAACAAAATTTCTGCGTGGGACACATGTTCTGGTACACCAAAACTGGTACCTGCCACCTTTAACCACTCATTGAAAACAATATAATTCCATTTTTTTAGTCTGATTGAGTTCTATAGTCCTTTACCATTAAAAATACATGCATTTTATATGGTTACAGCACAAAAGAAAACATTAATAGGCTTTGTAAGACCAAATTTATTAAAGCATTATTTGCGTCTTTTGCCGTCAAACTGCTTTGAATGCAAAAAAATTAGAAAAAAATGATTGTGTTCATATTTAATAAATTTTATTGTGTGAGTTGTCTGGTACAGTGTATGAATTATCCAACAGTTTTTAAAACTACTTAAGTTTATTGTTTCATGCATGATATAAAACCACTTACAACTGATCTCAAGAAGTATTTTCCCATTGTTTGAGGTATTAAATAGTCTCAATTCTTGTCACTATCATTGTTCTGTTGACTGCAGTGCTGAAAAAGGCTTAGTTATGAATAAACTAATATTTTTGGTACATATGTTTCACTTTGTAGATCCATGATGCACTAAACTAAGTGTACATTTATTCGCAATCAGTCTCATATCTCTTCTCCACATGAACTAGCTGTGTAGGCCGCATGTTGAAATTTTAGAATTGCCACACTATTGCTGATAAGAGAGGCCAGTTTTCTTATTTCTATAGCCTGTCCTACAGTATCAACTATGTAGAAGACCTATAAAAAAGAATAATTCATATATTCATAGTTAAAAAGTAAATAAATAAGAAAATGTCCATATCATATGAAATAAATCATTATAACAGGTAATATACAGTATAATCAGCTTTTTCTTGTACTATGCTAAGGCTTATTTTACTTTTTTCTCTCTTTGTAATTGCTATTTCTATATAATTTATGATATAAAATCATTGTTTGGTGAACATAATCATTTTAAAACTAATCAATTGAATGTCATTGTTTGTATTGGGATACAGAGTTATCTGTCTTGATATTTGATAATTCTTAAAATCCATGTAAAAACTATTTGCTTGCAAACAGACCTATACATTGACTGTGAATAAAAGAAATATATTACCACACACCTGTAGAACTCTTAAAAAGGCACATTTTGTGATATGTAAAAATCATGTTTAGGCTTAAGGTGGCAGAAACCAGTTATTTTACAATAAATCTTTAGAATTTCATGGATTTATGATTATATTTTCTTGAAAATTCATTCAAGCTTATATACAAATAAAATGTATGGTTTCAAGGAACTAAGATGTGTGCGTGCTTATGTTAATATATAGAAAACCTTTAAATTTGGGTGTCTGTCCAGCATGGAAATTTAAAAATTTATAAATGCATTGCAAATAAGGCAAAAAATGTGATGCTCTGATACCAATCTAATCCTCACCTGCAAAATCCTGCTAAAAGCCGACAAGAATTTTAGCCAAAATTCAAGAGAGAAAGGATATTCAGTGAATTAGAGCCTTGTCCGAACCTATCCTTACCATCAAAATCTCAAGATATTTTTGTTTACATAAAACTGAATTTTTCCCCCACTTTGATTGGATGCCGTCAAGTGAGGAGACCACAATTTTGACATCTGATTGGACCTATATGTGAAGGAAATCCCCAACCTGTGTATGCAACTACTTACTTGTGTAGTACAATAGCCTAGAATTTACATTCATTTATTTTTTCAGTCCACATGATGCAATTATATACCTCAATACTTAACTATAACAAAATTTCTGCGTGGGACACATGTTCTGGTACACCAAAACTGGTACCTGCCACCTAAGAAGATCATCACGAGAAAAACAAACACCGAAACATCTCGATGATTATGTGCGTTAAAGAGCTGTGTTACAGGCATAATAATCCTGTGCTCTTTCTGATGTATCAGTTAGGTTTAATGTTGATTTATATGTTTGTGAATTAATGATACAAATCGATTTTGTGGAATTTACTATTCACACTCGTAATGATAGCCTTATCAGATTGATCAGACGATCCACTAATTATATTGACATTACAGTACGCGTACCAGATAATTTACATTTATCACAGACTATAAAGTTCTAATTTTCTATTGATACAATTTTATGCATCTTATCACTTAATTTGTTTACACAGACAGTTAAAGATTTTATGACTACACAGACAGTAATATAATTAATTAAAGTAGAAGTTTAATCTGAGAAAAGAAGAGATGTAATATTGTAACTTTCATTCATTCATAAATATCTATACAGTTCAGAGTTCACGCACGTGTTGTGTTGATGGACATAGCAGATAAGGTCGCGTCGTATTGCTTTATGTATTTGTGTTGATTACTTAGCTCGAGCATTATATTAAAGTATGTTAATCAGTACACATGGCTTGTCTCTTAGTTAATATATATAGGCTACAAACGTTACAATCATGACGTTGGAAAACATCTTATTACATTTGTTGCAATAAATTACATTGATTTCTCAGTGAAATAAAAACTGATCAGTTCACATATAAAATAAACGAGTTATTTCACTCGCCTGACGTCATATAACAATAGGCGTTTTTAAGACTTCGATAACGCCGGTTCAAAACAACTTGTGAATGAATAGAGGAGATATTATAGTTCATCCCAAAAACATTTGTCAATGAAATAAAACGAATAGCTAATAGAATAATTCAAGTTTCGAAAAATATTCAACTCGTTACCGATCGCGAACAACACTAATGATTAACCCTTGAAAAACGCGCATTCATTAATTAATGCTTTAATCGGTCACTCGTTGAATATTTTTGTCTATTCGAATTCTTCGATAAGTTACTTTATAATCATCTTTTTTTACCTATGTTTTCATTGAAATTATAATCAGGGGCCGGTGGAGTTGGAGGTCTGTTATCATGTGCAGGATTTGCCAATGGAGGTTGTCTTTGTGCTTCTGTAAAAAAAAAAACCACGAAAAAACGTTGTAATAATATCCGTATTTCAAATGGCCAAATCATAGTAACATTAAACATTAAACACATTAATCCTGCTATATTCTTTTTTTGATGAAATTCATATTCATATCTTTCTGATTAAATGAAAGACAAAGATACCGAAGTGAAATTCAAACCGTTAAGTCGAAAATAAACTGACAACGCCATGGATAAAAACGTTAACAAAATAAACCTATGTTGCAAATGTGAAGATACATATGTACGCGAAGTTAGCGGTCGGTTTGTTATTCGATATTCGATTATTAAGCTCAAACCGGTTAAACACATCAAGTAAATTTGAGAATTGCGAAATTAAATCGCCGCGACATCAGGTAGAAAGGGCTTAATGCGAAATAATGCATCCGCGAAAATAAGTTGGTTTACGGATATTGATACATGTAAGTGGCTTAAAAATGCCTTTAAATGATCTTTGTATCTGTCAAATTATCTTCAAAAGAAAAACAATGCATCTTATATAGCCATAATGGCTATGTTTCTTGTTGTACACATTGTATACTAGATAAACAGATACTCTGAAACTCATTCAGCCAAAATTGATTAAGCAGTTTCAAAGGAGAAGATGAACAAATTGTGAAAATGTCTTTGAAGGGCAAACACTCCTTAAGGGGTCAATTTACAATTTTGATCAAATTAGCTTAATCGTAGACCTTACTTAGAGCTGAACATTTTATCTGTTTCTATAATAATATTCAAGATACTTTATTTTGTCATTCAATTTACCAACACAATAGAACTTCAAAATTTAGCATGAAATTATCAAGGAAAAGGACGGAAAATCAGGACAATCAGCTAATAAATTACACCACTTCTCACTGCAGATATCACACATTTCAAATCAAATTACTAAAGGCTTTAAAACCATACATTAAAAGTGAACATTTAAAAATTACCTTAAAGAGAATAAGTTCAGATGTCAATCTTGAGTGAAAATACGTTAGAAGTTATTCACGCGTTGATACCGGATGTAATTGAAACCCTGAGGTCAATGAAATGTTTAATTTTTTTAAATTGCTGTAATAAACGGTCACTGTTCAATAGTATAGGTTTCCAATTACTCTTAGATGTTTGTTTCACAGTGGACAATACATAACACTTGGTATGGTGAAGAGACCATATTTTTAGCTAGGAATTCAGAACTAATTTAAAGAAAAAGGAATGAATATTTTTCGGTATCTACAAAGACCTAGGAATCCAACGTGAACAATCTATAAAGTCAAAAGAATGTACGATAGATTTCGCTGTACATTCAGATCCCATTTCTTGTTTACACTGTTCAAAGTATACTTTGGATGCAGCTTAACCATTTTTAATGGATCTATCTATCAACATAGAATCCAAAAAAATATTTAAAAAAAAAATTGACGGCAAATCACTTAAACTAGGGTTTGATATTTTATAGATATCTTCTGTTTTCTCTTGGTTATGTTGACGCATATTGTAATTTTATAAAACTAGGTGATAAATAAGGGGTTTGAGATTGATTATTGTTCTTTAATTGTTAAAATTGTCAATCTTGCAATTTTGAAAAAAGAGTTACCCACATCAGAAAATAAAGTTACGGACAGTCTTATTGGTTTTGTCAAAAAAGTTACAGACATCATATAAAATTGAGAATGGAAATGGAAAATGTGTCACAGAGACAACAACCAGACCATAGAACAGACAACAGCAGAAGGTCACCAACAGGTCTTCAATGCAGTGAGAAACCCCAGCACCCGAAGACGTCCTTCAGCTGACCCCTATATATATATAAATATATATACTAGTTCAGTGTTAATAAAATTGAGAAAGGAAATGGGGAATGTGTCAAAGCGACAACATCCCGACCATAGAGCAGACAACAGCCGAAGGCCACCAATGGGTCTTCAATGTAGCGAGAATTCCAGCACCTGTAGGTGTCCTTCAGCTGGCTCCTAAAACATATGTATACTAGTACAGTGATAATGGACTTCATACTAAACTCTGATTTATACACAAGAAACTAAAATTTAAAATAGTACAAGACGAACAAAGTCCAGAGGCTCCTGACTTGGGACAGGCTCAAATTGCGGCGGGGTTAAACATGTTTATGAGATCTCAACCCTCCCCCTTTACCTCTAGCCAATGTAGAAAAGTAAACGCATAACAATACGCACATTAAAATTCAGTTCAAGAGAAGTCCGAGTTCGATGTCAAAAGAAAATAAATAAAATGACAATAATACATAAATAACAACAGACTACTAGCAGGTAACTGACATGCCAGCTCCAGACCTCAGTTAAACTGATTGAAAGATTATGTCCTCATCACATGAATATCAGGCACAATCCCTCCCGTTAGGGGTTTAGTATCATATTATCATAAGATATATAACTGTTTTAAAAAAAATGTGTTTAGTTCCGATGCAAAGACCCTATAAGTGAATCAATATTAAAAATAATGAATCTTTAATATGCATTTTTAAAAGATGACCTTGCACTAATATGAACTCAAAATTAACAAATTTATGGTAATGGTAAGTGCTTTCTTGATTCAAGAATCCTATAAACATTTCTATAGTGCATAAAAAATCGTCGCACAAAGAAGATTTTGCATCAATGATATATCAACAAGTTTAAAGACCGCCATCTTTAGTTACCCATAGCCGTTTAAGCACCGTGAGTTTGACGTCGCGAAGATAACATTTTATGTAATCAATGTCATTACCTCCCCTGATACTGTATCATTTGCCCTTAACGGGAAAAATCATTGCTGATAAAACCTTTCCTCATGGACATTTTAACCTCGTCAGATTTGCTCCAAATGCTTTAGTTTTGAAGTTTATAAGCCAAAAACTGCATTTTATCCCTATGTTCTATTTTAGCCAAGACGACCATATTTTTTATGAAACAGAGAATCATTTGGAATTGAATCATTAGTTTCAAGACAAGATTTTTGAAATAGCTTACACCGGACG
This sequence comes from Mytilus edulis, assembly GCA_019925275.1. Lineage (NCBI taxonomy): Eukaryota > Metazoa > Mollusca > Bivalvia > Mytilida > Mytilidae > Mytilus > Mytilus edulis. The sequence goes on along the minus strand of CM034361.1, from coordinate 33,139,270 downwards.
GACGATGACGGATGCCAAGTGACTTTAACGCTCACATTTCATTTGGAAGGTGAGCTGAAAAGTACATACATGTAGAATGCCAAAACTAAGAATTATAGTTACTTAAACTGAGCATGACGTTGGGGAAAAGTCTTATTACATTTGTTGCAATAAATTACATTGATTTCCAAATGAGATGAAAGCGATATTTTCACATGTGTTATACAATATTCGGCGGTTTTTTTTTAAAGTCGGATCAAAACAAATTGTGAATGCATAGAAGAAGATAATAAAGTTCATCCTATTTTTCTACTTCAATTTTATAAAAAAAAAATCCATTTGCCAATGAAATTAGAAGAATAACTTAGAAAGGAATTCAAGTTTCGAAAAATATTTAACTCGTGACCGAACAACACTAACAATTAAGGTGAGAGGTACGTAAATGAACGCCTCTAGCGGAAAACGGAAAAATAGGCGTTTGTTGCTATGGGAGTTATCTGCCGTACACCATAAAAAATATTTTCAAGATGTCGGAATATATTCCGCTTCGTCAAATTTATATACATTTGATTTTAGATATTCACATCTATGCACTGTCCGCACTATAATAACGGAACAAAACCAACGATGCAGAAAAAAGTAGGGATAATATGCAACAAACTTTGAAATATTATTTTTGTTTGTCTTTTGCCTATAATCTACATTTATCCCACATCTCCTTTCGTGTCATATTAAACACACTACTTAAGTTTGCAAATGACCAGTACTATTTGGATCGAAGTATGTGTTCATGTTAATGTTATGTTCTCGTGTCATTAAACCATAATTTTATATATTTTATATGCATGACCTCCTGCAACTATTGAAGGATTAAAAGTTAAATGCTGTGATTTTTTTTTGCACACGCCGTAGCGGAGGGGGCATTACTTTTAACACTTGTCCGTCTGTCCGTCCATCGTACCGTCCAAAATTGGTTTTCGTTCTCTAACTTCAGTTTGCCTCAAACAAATGTTGGAAGACTTATACACAATGATGATTACCAAAACAAATCACAGATCTAGTTTTAATTTTGGTGGCGTCACTTTTAAAGTTTTTTAGTAATATCCCTTTATAACATCATATATGCTAGCGGGCGTATCATCTGTGCCCATGGACACATTTCCCCATTTATTTACAATTGTTTGTCTTTTGGCCGTTTTTCGTTTTTTCACATGACATTGTCAGTATGTTTTCGAATTATAAGTTTCTATTTCCCGTTGCGCGGTATATTTCGCCTCCAATATTGTGAAGCAGCGCGAATATGTGAACATTGAATGTATCTCGTCATTCGGAGAATCTATTTTAATGATAGATCTTTTGTCGTTTCTGTTCAATAAGTTTATAAACATATGTCCTTAAACATTGTGTTTTTAATCATATCCAGAAATATGTTATAAATACTTAGGACCTCGTATAATCACTGAAAAAACAATAATAGGTAATCAATCCTTTTTCCAGGCAGGATAATATTCTCTATAGCGCATTTGAATAGTTAAACAAATTATAATGAGGCAGTCGTTGTCTTTACAATTCTGCTGAAATAGCCTTGACGTTGCGTAATCCTTTCAGCGACGTCATGATTTTTCTCTCTTTTCCCGTCAACAACACCCTTTCAACGGCTGATATATGAAAGAGGAGTTCGGTAACCCCATGAAAATTATATATCAAAAGAAAGGAAAATAATACCTTAAAAACATTTGATTTTTATAGAAAAATCGTAGGATTGGTTTAAACTGCAAAATAAATAAAGCTTGAAATTTCTTATTTTTGGTTCAAATTTGACGTTATGTCTATGTACTTTATGTTGTTTCATTACCATTTTCAAATGCCTGGAACTCGGAAATTAGATCGGTGACCAACTTAAATTTTTCGATTTTTCATTATCTTTTAATAAGTTCTACGTGCATACAATTTCTTTTAAAAATCGCAGGACAAGCCATTTACGTACCTGTTACCTTAACTCATAAGCTACGCGCATTCGCGAATTAATGCTTTGATCTGTCACTTGTTGAATAGTTTGGTCTATTTGAATTCTTCGATGAGTTTTTTTTATAATCATCTTTTTTTTTTACCTAAATTTTCATCGTTATTATTATCAAGGACCACGGGTGGTTGTATATACGCGTCTATAGAATAAATCGCAAACGTTGCAATAATATCCATAATTCAAATACCCAAATCATAGAAAAATTTGATTATGCATTGTCATCGATATATGTAAAAATTGCTATACGTTCGTCTCAAATATGTGGTTGTGCAAACAATTTTAGTGTATGATAATTGAAATAGTATTGTTTTTGTTTTACTTTTAGCACTATATGAATTATAACTTAATTACACCCGTAAGCACCTGATTTATTAATAACAGTCATTTGTAACAACAGTTTCTTGGGGAGATTGAATACAAATCAATCTCACAACTGTATCAACATCGACTATATTGTATGTAACAGACACATGTTGTGTAAGACAACTATGAATATTGAAATTCCCATGCAAAAAGTAAAATCACAAAAATTCTGAACTCCGAGAGCAATTAAAAACTGAAAGTCCTTTAATATATCAAACACATGTCATATTCCTGACTAAGTACAGACATTTTCCTATGTAACAATGGTGCTAGCTGAAACTCTCACTTGTAAGACAGTAGAGTACAATTCCATTATATTGATCACGATGTGTGAACAAAACAAAAGACAAACAGTTGGATGCAAACTAAGCATTACACAAAGTAAACGCACGTTAACGCCGCGTGCATATATTATGTTAGTTAACTTCAATTTTTGCGTTTAACTAGTAAAAAACTAAAATGTTGATGTTTTGGAAAAACATTTTTTCTTAGATAACGAGGGTGATGTTTTTTATATAACTATGTGAACAGTAAAAGTACACATTTAATGAATTTGATTACTTGTTCATGTATATCGAAAGTAAAAAGTATAAAGAGATCAGGTTTTTTTTAACTCGTTTTATGTACAAGCATATCGAGCTCTTGTAAAAATGCATACATTTTTTTGAAAATCGGTATACGTATTTTCAAATCCTTTGGTGAACAATTTAACGTCAGTTTTTTATCAGCATATACCAGAAAAATTACAAAATACACTAGTCTATTGGAATATTATTCTTCAGTATATGTTTATGAGAGTGTTAAAGGGGTAGGTTTGATAAGACCCTAAAAATGCCCTTATTGTTAGCTTGAATTTCAAATTAGAATTTATTGACCAATATCACAATGAATCATAGCTTATACAGATAGGAAATAAGCCTTTTAGTTGAAATATACGTTCTTTATTTCTTCTGATGACGTCATAAACAGTACTCAATTTTATTTTCCACGAAAAATCAATGAAAATTGGCAAATTTTCATTGCTTACTGGACAGGAGAAATAGAGCATACAAGATCTTTGAAAACAATGGTTGTAATGATATTTTACCTCAGGAATAGATTACCTTAGCTGTATTTGGCAAAACTTTTAGGAATTGTTGGTCCTCAATGCTATATAACTTCGTACTTTATTTGGCGCGTCTGGCGTAAATATAAAATTTCAATCCTGGTATCTATGATTAGTTTATTTACATGTTTAACTTGGATATTTAGTTTGTCGACGGCTGCGCTCTATGTTGCCAGGTTCAAAATTTTGTTGTAATCATGCCAATGTTGTCATTTTAATTTATTTTTAACCTATTTTGGATGTAAAAATCAGTGCTTTAGAATAAAACTTTGACACAAATTGTCCTTTTTAACTTTCTCACGTGTCTTTAAGAGAACTCAACACATTTTTCACCTTGTACCATTGTAAAAAATATCCATGTGAAAATATGGCCCTAACCGAACTTACTCCTTTTGCACCGTTAATGTGTTTTCGTAAAAATGTGTATCAAAGCAATATAGCTCAGTGCAGGTATCTTTTAGAAAAGAACTGCCTATTCCATCAACATATAATATAACCGAGAAAGCTCCAATAGAGCTATCTATTTGTTTGTTTTTATTTTGTAATTTCAGTCCATTTTTCTTGTTATTTTGTCTTATTATACTTTTATACTTTAAAAAAAATATACATATATTGTTCTTCCACAATACTGAGACAAACATGTTAATTATCAGATGATAATTTAATTTCCTTTCGGCAAACCATCCCTTTTTAATAATTCTCATACTCAAATCAAAAAGGGTTTACTAGTAACTCTCATTAACTTTTCCAGTTCATGGAAACCTCGACGTCACAAACCATTGACGGTATAAAGGTATAATACTGCTCCGACTGAACATGTATGTGCACGCAACCGTTTGAGGGATTTTTCTTTCATTTATAGTACCAAGCGATATGATAGCTAATTACAACCAAAAACAAGTTTTCAAATATTAGGAATGATTTAATTTGAATTACAATGAATTAACAGATAGACTCTCCCAAAAAGTTGTAAGATGCTAGTTATCACTGATATAATAAAAACAATGGAAATAATATACCATCTTGTGGAAGTTCATACTCTTCGTCATCCGATTCTGTTTCTGTTGTCTTCCTTTTGCGTAACTTTTCTTTTTGGAAACATGAACTTGCTTAAAAATACAACAAAATGCACTTGATCTGTCAAATAAGCTATAGAATAAAATTGAGAATAGAAATGGGGAATGTGTCAAAGAGACAACAACCCGACCAAATAAAAAACAACAGCAGAGGGTCACCAACAGGTCTTCAATGTAGCGAGAAATTCCAGTACCCGGAGGCGTCCTTCAGCTGGCCCCTAAACAAATATATACTAGTCCAGTGATAATGAACGCCATACTAATTTCCAAATTGTACACAAGAAACTAAAATTAAAATAATACAAGACTAACAAAGGCCAGAGGCTCCTGACTTGGGACAGGCGCAAAAATGCGGCGGGGTTAAACATGTTTGTGAGATCTCAACCCTCCCCCTATACCTCTAACCAATGTAGTAAAGTAAACGAAGTTGTCTCAATAAACTTTAAAGGGGCTCTAGCTGTCAATTACTTGTTCACTTATTTGACTCCAATTCTCCTATTTGATTTATAACAATGTAAAGCATTTATCCAAATTATAAAAAGTCTAAAATAATTAGATTTAAAGCGCATGTGCTCGATAATATGAAGTTTCGTTTCGTATGTCATCTAATAAACTATAGGGTTGACATCCGAATATCTTATATAAGCAGAATAAACATAAATATAGATAGAAATAGAAACCGGACTGTAATTGGATTTCTATAGGTCTGTTTAATTTCATATTATAGATTAAACATATATATGTTAATCATCATTTTTACCTGTATAAGAATGATTTTTTGATTATCGAAGCAGTCAATCAACCTTTGTTTAACTTTCAATGTTGACACTATATTCCTTTAAATAATTCAGTACGCGCGATTCATGCGTTATCCATCTCTAGCTAAGGGATTAAATTGAAGTTCACATGAATACGGATTTAATGAGGTTGAATTATTGATTTGGAAGTGAATAAATCATCATCAATGTTTCTTAGCTTATTTTGACAAAATGTTTATTTCACTATTTCACTTACATTCATGATAAAAAAAATATATTTTCTTTATATCTCGTAACTAGTGCCCCTTTAAATATAGACATGGCAATAAAAACATATATGTAATATTTATTTTTGTTTACATCGTTGATTTTGGTAACCACGAACTAAGAATATATAGTTATTCAACAATGCTTGTCGCTACAACAACATCAAGTAAATCAAACAAAACATTGCATACCCACACTCTGCAATATGTTATAATCGGTCAAATTTTTTTAGTATTCAAAGATCTAATACTGTGAAAATTTCACTAGTAAGTTAGGTCAAACGATTTGTGATGTTTGGAATAAAACTTATAAAGTGTCCTACATGTATATAGTATTTCTTCCGTTTGTTAGCAGCATCCCCTAACAAAATAGGTAGATACAGTATTATCAAACACAATTTTTTTTGCAAGTGTTACCAAACAAACAAGGTAGGAGCCTTGATTGGCAGAGTTGTATAAGTAGTGCAGCTACTATACGACTTATCTGTCAATATCAAGGTTGTTAGTTCGTAACTCACAAGAGACGGGTCTGTTTGATTCAAATCTTTATTGACTACGATTGTCAGATTCCTGCTGATGATCTGTCGTTTTCTCTGGGCACTACGGCTAACTTCACAACAAAAAAACTGTCCGCCACGAAATATACATTAGTGATGAAAGTGCAATAACCAACGACCACCAAACAATAATGATATATTACCCTACATGTATCTCCATATTTTTATGATATGGTTTTTTTCTTCAAGTCAGGCCAGTATACCTGTAACCATTTAGTAATTAAAAAAAACATCAAACACAATTTGTCATCGTATCTTTTAGTTGATATGTCTTGATTAAGTTTGGCCCCTCCCTAATTTCTTCATAAACGAAGAAAATAATAAATAAAAATAGCAAGAAACAAAACAAAACAAAAAACACGGAAAAAACAACACGAGGTTTTGCTTAATGACGCTATTTCTTTGTAAAACCTAAATGAGTAATCTTGTCATTCCTTATAAATGTCTTATTTTGACATACAGGGGAGTTTTCGTTCATAAATTATTACCGATAAAGTCCATATTTTTTCATAGTTCATCACACATTGGTTTATTTTCTGCCAATTTTTCATAATGACATAGTAAATGGAAAAACTTACATCTTTTTTTCCAAACAATAAACGCAATCACAATCGCTGATATAAACAAAACTGTTAATATAACAGCAGGTCCACCATAGAATAAGCCGCTGTCCGTAACTTTGTGAGATTCTGCGAACGATAAATCAGAAATACTCATTAATAATCAGGGACATAAATTCTAGTAGAACATTATTTTATAATCCATCTGAACGTATATATTCGATCTAATACTATACACATACTTACTATGGTGATGTTATTGTATTTGTTGTATTCTTGTCTTTCATTTTTGCTTTTGTGCTTTGTCAATATCCCTTTTGTGTTTCTTTGTCATATATTGTTAGTTTGTACAATGATTAAGACAAGAACAATCAAAACCAAGGAGTAAACAAAGACTCACAAAACCAAAGGACATTTACATCAACAGTTATAAATAATAATTCAGAAACAACACGAACTCCACTAAAAACCAGGAGTGAAATCAGGTGCTCCGGAAGGGTAAGCATTTCCTACATCGTATACGGCGCCCGTCTGGTTATTTCTTTGTTCAGTTCGGTAATGATGGAAAATCCTTCCTGTTGATTTTGCCAATAGAGGAATTGATGCAATCAATATCTGCAACGTTCTACATCACAAGGAGGTAACATCTAAAATTCCTATTTATTTTCAAAATCAGTCTGTTCCTATTGTATCCTACAGTTACACCAAAACCATTGCACCTAAAATATTTAACTATAAACAAGCATTGCAGGACCTTGACTTAGAACAATACCTAAAACAACCTACGACATGTGACTGTTCCCACTCGCCTTATAATTACAGCCCCTCTGGTCATGTTATAACTGGGGATCTAAACATAATTCAACATGAAAATCTCCGAAAGGTGATTTATCATGGTCCTAAGTTTAGAGAACCCCAACACATCAATTGGAACCATAACTTCAAAATAATTATGGATTCCATTGAGGACTACGCCAGAGCATGGGCTAAGCGAGAAGAAGTTGAACTGGACACTTTGTCAGTATGGGTTAAAACTATCAGGTCTCTGATAAAACGTCGCGTTCACAAGTTGAAAAACTGTGTGAACGATCGACCAAAGTCCGTTTTCAGAGACAAAGAGGCCATGAAATGTCTATCAACTCTTCATGATAAGTATGTTGTTGTTTCCTGCGGACAAAGCTTCAAATAATATTGTCTTTGTATGTAAATCGTATTTCTACGAATGTCTTGTAAAAGAATTGGGTATAAAGGAACACTCAGGTAATCCCACATACAAAAACATATCATTTGACAAGGATGAGATTTTAGCAAATCATAAGTCCTTCATGGCTTCAATAAACATTGCATTGGATACCAAAGCTTCATAAAATTCCGTACAAACAACGGTATATTGCTGGCTCATCTTCATGTTCCACTAAAGAATTGTCCATTAGATTGACTAAAATTCTGTCCGCAGTGAAGGAGGGTCTTCAGAAATACTGTGAAACTGTTTACTCGCGTAGTGGTATTAACCATATGTGGATTCTTAAAAATTCTAAAGAACTTCTAGACATTTTTAAATCTCGGTCTTTTTCTGAAATTAGTTCCATCAAAACTTTTAATTTTTCAACCCTGTATACCACCATTCCCCATGTGAAATTGAAAAATCGCCTAAAAGAAATAATCCACAATGCCTTTCAACATAAAAATGGTAGCATACGCTATAAATTTATTACTTTGGGATTTGATAAGGCATATTTCGTAAATAGTGACAAACAAAAAGGTAAAATATGCTACACAGAACAAGTGGTCAGTATGCTGGAGTTTCTTATCGACAACATATTTGTTGAGTTTGGAGGTAGACTTTTCCAACAAATTGTCGGCATTCCTATGGGAACAAACTGTGCGCCTCTTCTTGCCGACCTCTTCTTATTTTCATATGAATCGGAGTTCCTCCAGACACTTGTAAAAAACAAGAGAATCAAAGAAGCCAGATTATTTAATTTCACTTTCAGATATATTGATGATGTTCTTTCCATAAACAATCCGAACTATTCTGATTGGGTTCCATTAATATATCCCCCAGAACTAGAGATTAAAGAAACAACAGACACGGCTTCCTCCGCCTCATTTTTAGACTTATATCTCGAATTTGACTTACACAGTCATCTCAGTACCAGAATCTATGACAAACGAGACGATTTTAATTTTGAAATTATAAATTTCCCCCACCTTAGTAGCAATATACCAACTTCACCTGCATATGGGATATATATTTCCCAACTTATTCGATATTCAAGAGCTTGCAGCTCCTACTCCGACTTTGTAAAACGTCATCAGTGTCTGAGTAGAAAGTTGATGAAACAGGGGTATGTCAAAGAACGTCTCGTTCTTTTTCTAAAAAAGTTCATCGGAAGGTACCAAGACCTTGTTGATAAATATTCCGTATCAACTTCTCAAATAATACACGATGGTCTTGATGTATAGATTCTGCGTACTGATGTTGTTTATCATCTTAACAACGTGTTTTATAGTTCTTTCATTTGTCTTTGTTCTATTATTAATATTACTTTTACTGTTGAATGGTTTCATGTGATATCCGTTTCAAGTGGCTCGGTACTTATACATCTCGTCAATGTGTTTGTATTGGCTTTCATTTTTTTGTGGTTTGTTTTGTATTTGCGACTTTTTGTATTTCTTTTGTTCTTATAACGTGACTCTGTACTTTAAAAGATCCCGTCAATATGATATTGTTCTATTATATGTCATTATGATATATTTCTATTATGAATTACAATATACGTTGATCCACAAACGTCAAAATCATTCAATCGCGTAGTGGAATTAACTATTTTTGGATTTTTATAAATTCTATATATAACTTTTGGACTAGTTTAAATCTCGGTCTATTTCTTAAATTTATTCTTACATACTTTTGATTTTTTAACCCTGTATGCTAACATTCCCATGAAAATTTTAAAATTGTTTGTACGCACATTGAACGACAAATTTATGTGACGTATAAAATTTTCTGACGTCAGACACTCAAATCAATAAATGTGTTCGTAGATAGTAGATGTTTTTGTGTTCTGTTAAGACTGATGTACCCATATTTTGACTATTTTATTTATTGTGTCTGTTTATTTAACGCATCAATGTAAAAATATCGGAAATTGATGAGACTGTCATTAAAGTGAGAGGGTTAGCGCTAAAGAACCAGGTTTAATCCACCATTTTTTACATTTGAAAATGCCTGTACCAAGTCAGGAATTTGACAGTTCTTGTCCATTCGTTTTTGATGCGTTTTGTTTGATTTTGCCATGTGATTATGGACTTTCCTCTAAGTTCAGTATTTTTGTGATTTTACTTTTTATTATGACTGAGGAAGAATATCAAATATGATTTCTGACACACTTTTGTCATAATGGCCAATCATCTCATGATGGCGACCGTAAAATTTCTTGAGTGATGACCTTAATTTGATTGATTCACTGCCCTGTCTTAGCAACTTTTGAGAAATAAGATTATAATCAATGTTGACTGTTGTACATCATTTTTAACATTATCGCGCACACTTTTTTATCAATTGCAATATAATAGAATGCGAGTGTCATACAAGTGAGATGATTTGCTAGCTTTAAAACCAGGTTTAATCCAAATTTTTCAACACAAGAAAATGACCGTATCGAGTCTGAAATATGACAGTTGTTATCCATTCGTTTGATGTGTTTAAGATTATTTTTTTCATTTGATGACGGACTTTCAGTTTTAAATTTTCTTCGAAATTCCGTATTTTTGTACTTTTACTTTTAACTCTTATCAAGTTGGATTAAACAGTGTTTATGTCTTTTCTATCGTTTTAGTAAAACATTATTTTCTTTATCGAATATAACGTAACGTAAATTCATAATTGTTTTTTTCTTATGAGTATGCTTTTTTGTATTAACGATATGTTTATATAAATACAGATAAAAACCGCTGGTACTATTCCACTGCTGGTGGAGTTTTTATTCCCCCCAGTATCACTATCCCAGTCGTCACTTTTGTGTTGATAAGAAAAAAAGCAAAATCACAAAAATATAAAAATACGGTACTCGAAAATCCCTATCGAACGGCAAATTCAAATGATAAAACACATCAAACGAATAAACAACAACTGTCATTTTCCAGACTTGGTAAAGGCATTTTCAAATCTATCAGTAGTATAATTATAAATTAACTGTGTACTGAACTTAAAATGTTTTTTTGAAATACTAAAGCTTTTCTTCCTGAGGAATATAATACGTTTGATAGATTGGTAAATCATTTAGCAAATTTTGGTCCTCAATGCTCTTCAACTTCGTACTTTTTTGACCGAGCGTCACTTATGATTCTTTTGTAGATGAAACGCCTTGTGAGTTCTTTAGTTTCTTTTTCAGATATATTGATGTTGGCAAATAACCGACATTTTAGTGCGTGCTTATTCAACTATCTAAAAAGATTAGAGATTAAAGATGCATACAAAACAAAAAGGTCTGTCTCGTGTCATGATATTTTCTCGATACTGACACAAACCTACGATTTAATATTAATAAACAAGGTTGGTTGTTGTCGACGGACGAGTTTGGATCCTTTTGGAGTTGGTGTAAATATATTTTATCACAGAATTCGTTAAATATAGCTACAAGAGTAAATACAAAAATATTGACTAATTGAGATAAAGAAAAAAGATAAATCCGTCTCCTTCAAATCAAAAAGAAAATTACAAAACTATGTTTTCATATTGAATAGCAAATAAATATGTATGTAACAAACTACAGTTAATAAATACAATTTATATTAAATGTAAGATCATTATTAGAAGCTATATATAAAAATGTCAAAAAGATGTTTTAGAAAAATCAAGTTTCCTTACAAAATGAGAGAGGTGAATAAATAGAATTATCAGATTGTCGGTGGGAATCGATTGATACTCAAAATTAAGTGTGTTACAGCTTTATCAATATAAATTTATTTTAATCTACTGTTGGTCTATCAGACCCCAAAAAATCATCGTTAGTAGAAATTTTGATAAATTCTATGTTATGTAATATGTGTCTTTGCTAGGTGCATTGACTCTTTTGCATTTTTATAAAAAAAAACAATTGACGTTTCGATTTCTTCACAATCACAATATGTGAATTTTATCAAGTTTCTGTGATAGATGTTTTTACTGAGCCCGTTACAGTTCAGTTGTATTCTTGCAAATGAAATTAAATAGAAGTTAATTTCATGGTTACTCTCGGCATAGAAGAATTTTAGTCTGATGGCTTCTCGTTTATCATTTAGTTTACCTCAACCCATTTCCTTATCTAGAAACTTAATTTATGTTAAGCGTATTTTTCCAGTCACAATCATTGCTGATTCTATTTGGACGCGGTTTTTTTAAACTAAAATCCATGCAGATGTGTTCCAAACTACATCACCCGCCAAATTCAACTTGGCCTTATTTTAGAAAAATAGTAATGGTCTTATTTTTCTTTTCGTTTAAAATTAAGTTTAAAGCTCTAATTATATTTACACGGAATAAACTTTCGTTACTATCATATCGAAAGGCTTGTGTCAATAATTATCGTGTGACAGTATCACCCCAAGATGCTAAGTTACAGAGTTGAATTGTAATATTCATTAAAAAAGGTACATGAAATGTATTTTACAACAGTTTCTGGGTTATAGTTATGCTCTCAGTTGTATTAGCATTACATTAACCGACCGCTTCTCAGGCCTGTATTTATTTCATTTACTTTATTACTTAAAGATATTACAAAATGTAATAAAAAGAAAAGACTAAATATTGTTTATTGTGAAACTCTGGCATAAATGTCTCGCTATCCTTATGTTTATTGTTTAACCACAACTTGTTGCTGCCTGTCACTTTTATTGAAAAAAAGTATTTGAAGCAGCAAAGCAACTGACCCGTTATACTAATAGCTTCTAAAATTACGAATTAATTCTAAATGACAACCTCTATCAAATGCTATACTAATATTAAAAAATATAGCCCCGAATTTCTTTATCCTCGTGTAAAGCATTCAAAAATTCGTATGACAATTATAATAATTAATTGATATTCGAGTCGCCAGATGTAAAACCTTATTGGTTGTTCTTCGAAATCTAATTTTCAAGTTAGTAGTTGAAACACACTTTCTATACTTTACCGAGAACAATTATCACGGAAATCGGTCTTGTAATACGTCCGTATCAAAATTATTATTGAAACAGGAATAACATTGATATGTTTCCAGTCACTAGGAAACCTGTCAACAGAAATAGAACTCTCCATTTAAATCTCATTCGATAAAAGTAAAACTTGCAGTCTGTATTGTATATACAGTCAGGGGCATTATTTAAACAAGCAATTTCTTAAAGTTACTTATATAAGTAATTTTTGTTTTTGAAAATAAAATAATTACTTAATAGAGTTATTTTGAATTTCAATAAAACATAGACTAAATGTAATTTTGATGAGTTTTTACATAATTTCATATCATAAAGTTAAGAATTTATTATATTTGAGAGGATTATAGAGATGAAGGGTTACTTTAAAAATCATGACAAAAATATTACTCGAATAAGTTATTTGATACATTTTTAATAAAATTAGTATTAAAACTTATTTAAGGAATATGTGTACTTGGTTTGGGTTACAAATTATAAATAACTTCAAGTCTTAATCAATTCACAAGTATCTATCTATTTATATCAGTCTACCTTCAAGATTTTGGAGGAAAATGAGAATTTAATTGTCCCAAGATACCAATCTTTGACCAAAAAGCGTCGGTATGAAAGATAAGTGCGTCAGAAAGTTAATGAGTGTTTCAGAAGGATTAGATTCAATATTTCAGGGGAAAAATAACCAGATGACTGTGAAAAATTGTTAAACCTAGTAAAATCTGTAATATTGGACACCTATAAAAATGATATTCAGAAAAGTTACTTATATAAGTATTATTTAAAATAGCCTCGTTTTCAACATTACTTGAATAGGTTATTTTAATTGTTACTTATTTAAGTGATGCCCCTGACTGATATACGTAGATTCGAATCAAACTGTAAAGTTTGACCTTTATGACCAGACCAACTGAAATCTGAACCATTTAAGTCAAGGTCGATTTCCGTAAAATGTTACAATGCTATCGACACGTTCTGGAATTTCTAACACACGTAAGAGACAGTGTCTATCGTACTGTTTAAGACTTTCTAATTTATCGATCTAACAATTCTGTCAATTTCAAAACATTCAAACATTTTATTTCCACATCAACTTTGATTCAACTGCTTCTGTGTGTTTGTCTTTGTCCGAGTTAAGCGACGATAGTAGAGCAGATAGATATTGTTGGGATCTATTTGTTGGTTATTTACATCAATGTCAATATATTCAGTCGCTGGAATAGGTTCAGTAGTATCAGATGTATTTCTGTTTGCCTTGGATGGTTGTTTCGTGTAGAATTGTGCGTACTTTGCTGACACATTTCCAAGTTTAGTATTTGTGACATAAATCAATAATGCAAATCAAAATGTATACCTATATATATATATTTATATTATGTATGCAATGTGTAAAAGATTGGAGAAAATTACCAGAGGGACATTCAAACTCATCAATTGGAAATAAAATGACAAAGTCATGGCTAAAAAAAGAAAAAAGACAAACATACATACAATAGAACACAAAACACAACATAGAAGTATTTGCAGAGTTTGTAAGTATCTTCAGTGTCAATGTTTTTAAGTATTACTCATTGATTAATTATTTTCAATTATTTTAACACTTACTTTAAAAAAAACCATAAGCAAAACTCACACGTGTACAACAATAACAAATTCAATATAAACAAAACCTCGTTGAATGCTTTGTTTTAACCACTATAAAGTAATCACTGTCAACTATTAAATATGAATAACACACTTAGTCACAACATTGATAATTTTACTCTCTCCATTTGATCAGAGAAAGGGGATAAATATGATTTAACGTGCTGTATCTCTGCTAAAATATCACAGCTATCCCCCGCAGTATGTGCAAACTAGTTTAAGTCAAAGCAATTTCTTCAGTTTTTGTTTTTTATTTTCTTCTTGTTCGATATATGAACTTTTGTAAACTACTATTTTTTTAATTAATGGATATCATATTTAGTTTCATTACAACTACGGTAAATAGTATATCAATTGATCGTTTCAACACTTAATAATCAAGCACATTTTTTGTTAATTAAGATATTTTAACGAACCTACCTTGATACTCTGTCATGTCACTAAGGAAGAAAGTGAAGGATTCTTGTCCAAACTTATTATGAATTTTAACAGTAAAGTTGGTTAAATCTTTCAGAGTAACTTCGTCAATGTATAGAATTCCGACATACCCATCTACATGTATTTTTGCATCATGGAACGAATCAATGATTACTGATGGTGTCTCCGTCATTGTGTATCGTTTAGACTCTTGGAGCTTGATATTCTGATAATCTTCATACTTGAACCATGTTATGTTAAGCGGCGGAGGCCAGCTTGTGTATTTTACAACAAGTGACCCAGCACTTCCAAGTTTACAAAACTGTTTGTATGGATTGTAAATGGATATATGTGGATGTCCTGAAAGAAATGCAAATAATGTTAACAATTCTTGTGTTGTGAGTGCGTGTGCTGAACAGAAATTATTGCGTTTTGATCGGTTACTGTCCAAATAAACCTTGTATTGTCAAATAGCTGCAAAATGAACTGATCAAATAGAAACTTTCGATGAATGAAAATAACTTACTGTACTTTTATGAAAATGCTGTAAAAAATTAAAGCGCGAGATCTAACAGTTAGATATCTTGAAAAAAAATTACATTTAGAAGAACGATATGCATGTTTGTGTTTTTTGGAAACAAAGTGAATATTTATAAATTGGTTTTGCTTACTTTAAAGGTATTGATTAACTGCCCATTTGTATGAACATAAGTATCTACTACAAATCGGTTTTGCTTATTATCTACATGTAACAATTTTCGAGCTGTGTTTGACTTTTCCTCCTCAATAGGTTAATTAAAAACTTCATACCCTTTTTGTGCAAATCAACAATGTAAAAAGGACTTGCATTTTAGCTTATTTGAAGTAATCAGCGAATGCGCTATTAGGTACGATTCAACTGTAAACAAAGAGCGATGGAATATACTGAAGGACTATTTATAGTCAACAATCGAAGAGAAACTGCCATGCAAAAACACGAAAAATAATAGATTACATACCACAATATAGGAAACTAAAAAAAACCAACCAGAACCAAAAAAAAAACAGAAAAAAAAAACGAAGGAGATATCGTGTACTTAGACAGACTAAGTAGATTTAATGAATGATTGTTTAAACTTTTCACGTGATGTATAGATCTCAAAGACAAATAAGGGCATCCGATACGTTCACTTTAAACAGAACGTTTAGTGTTCGAATTCCCCAAAAAAACTTTATTTTGGCAAGATGGCATGCGTGTAATTTTCTGAAATAAATCCGCAATTTACAGCCTCAAATTTGCTCGAAAACAAGGACGGTGACTTATGATTTGATTGGTTATGATTAGTATAACTCACCAAGGCCTACACCTTATTTCAAAAAGGTGAAAATGACAAAGACCATGAATCTGTATCAGATGAAATTAAGACTTAATAATTTACAGGTGAAATGACACACATCCGTATTTATTTGTAAACCTGTTACTGCTATTAAGCTGTCTTTTTACAGACATAAATATATGAATGTGTCTTATATATCTTTCAATATGTGATCATGTCGTCCGTACTTTTTTTTTTGAAGGGACGAATTTTCATTTACTTCACTACTTGATTTAATAGCTTCCTTAAACACAGTAACCTTCTAACATGAAAATCAAGAGAGGAAACACATCCAAGGAAAATCGTATTTACTGAAAAAATTAATATTTTGAAAAAAAAAACCGTTTAAAAGATTATTTTTTGAACTTAAGTACTCTACAGAGAATTGAAAGCAAAATACAGTGTCATCTTATGCCCAAAGCTGAAAAACTTGACAAAGGTGATAGTTCGTTTCGTTTGGCAAGATGATAAAAGCTTGTAGTGATCAACTAGGACTTATAATAACCGTTCAATTCTATAAAAGGTGTTGTCCTTTTTATCAAATATTAAGGTTATAGATTAGCACAAGATGTAATATCAAGTTTTAATAACGACATAATCGATGTTTGGTAAGTTCATACGAACATCTAAACGTTCCAGATCTTTTATGTAGAATATATCAGTAGGAATGTCATATATACTAGTCAACAAAAGAAACGATACAAGACTTTTTTCATATTAAAGATACAGTTTTCCGTTTATAGGACCAATATTGTAGGTAGTAATACTTAATCATTATGGAAATATAAATCCGTTAAAAAAAAATTATTTTTTGCTTTTGTGACGTTTTTTGGCGATTTTTTTTTTTTTTACAAAATTTACATAAAACGACAATTTGAAAAACAGAAGTTCCAACTAATGATGCCAACCTCTCATTTAAAGGTAAAGACAATGTTTGCCATCAATTTGTTTTTAAAAATCATACAGTTTCTTCGTTTATTTGTTAAGTAAAGTTCGACCCCACGAGAAATTGTTAAAATGTATACATTATCAACTGATTTACCATAGACAGTATGTGTAAAGTGATATTCAAAAAGCGGTAACAATCTTAAAACTAATCCGAAAGGTTCCAAATTTACTGTGTGTCGTTTTCATATCTAAAGCATTGATTTGAGACAAAAATTTAAAATTTTTTTTTGCATTTTTTGAGATTTAAAAAAAGCACTTTTTTTCCCAAAAATTTGAAAAAACAATATTTCAACCCATTAGTTACAACATGAAACACAACTTGATTAGCATATTGAATACTTTTAAACAAATTTGAAATTTTATTTAGTACGTAGAAAATTACGTGTCGATTTTTTATTCAACTTTCCGCAAAAAAAATTTGCACCCTATAATCGTTTACACGGAATTTAGATACTTTCCGACAAGTTTTGATTTTCATTATCACATGTGCATACATTGCAAATGAAAGCTTTTTAAAATAGTGTATCTGATTTTGTTTTATATTTAATACTTTTTGATAAATTTTATTTCAAAGTCGTGTATCGTTTCTTTTGTTGACTAGTATACATACATGTACTATTATTATAATCATTGAATGAGTTTTCATATTAAGTTTAATTACCAAAAGAGTGATTGAAAAGACTGCAACAATGCAGTTATCGGAATGGAAAAGTTTTATTTTAAAAGATTGTACGGCAATGAAGTATGCATATAACACATTACATATGTTTTGTTGATTGCAATTTATCATGGAGGTTATGTTTTGTGTGTTGCTCTTCAAAGAACCAAGGGTCATCGAAATAATGTTTGTTTATTCTGCAGAACATAAACACGGTCTATATGTCGTTTTATGAAATTCATTCCTTTTACTATTTTCATATCGGTTATAGCATTTTAAACGCGTTTGCAAAATTTGATTGATCTATTAAGAAAAATTTCATTTTTTTTTGTCTTCTCTAAACTTATAGTGCCTAAAATTTCATGTGCACGGATAACGATTTGAATGTTTGTTCTAGACGCAAGTAGAATAAGCTTGCTTATAAGAAATTTTCTGTCAATGAGAACATTACAAAAACATTTATCTATCACTTTGACCCTTTTGCCAAGAAAAAAATCTTGTTTTTAAATGGACATGACATCTCTCATTATATTGGTCAGACATAAAAAAAATCTTTCAAAATATGAATAAAGATAAGTTATGCCATATAAATGTAAGTAAGCCATTCGCGTGGCATATGCGAAATATAAAACCAAAGAAATATAGTCAAAAGTCGAAAAAAACTGACATACCATGACAAAAAACGAAAAACGATAAAACAACACATACAAACAGTATATAAAACACAACATCAACTATCTCGTTATAGTGTGCTAAATTTTAAAATTGATGATTACAACTTCAATACGTAGAACCATTGGTTAATATTTATTTCTTGTAAGCAGCAATCATCTATCAAGAACATCAATATTAGGAAATGCAAGCTCTTGAATATCGTATCAACTGTGAGTTGATGCGTTTTATTGAGGCACTGCTGGAATGTTGCATGATAAGATAACATCAGCCTTACTGTTTACTCTGATATATTAAGGTTATAGTCAAATGCATTTTTGAGAAAAAGAATTAAGGAAGTAGATACAATTACCTTCACTGACAAACAAAACCGATCCTGAACGAACCGGATTTCCGTCTTTGCCTGTTATTCCATTTTCTGCAAAACATGTATATATTCCATTGTCTTGGTATCTTTCTGTCCGGTCCAACTCGGGGATAGTCAAAATTCCATCTAATCCTTTGTCTAAAGTCCTTATTTTCTCGCCATATGTGGAATGGTGCTCCCAATTATTAAATTTGTAGATGATCGGATTACCGTGTGGTTTGCAAACGAAAGTTCTGATATTATCATCTATAGACTGGTTCTGATATATAATACTGATAGATGGCGGATCTGTAAAATTTAATGTATGCATTAAAAAAGAATGAAGAAACACTTCCAACAATTATTCATCCTATGCATCGCATCCATTTGAAAACAAGAAAGGTTATATAACGACTACCCGTTATTGCAATGAAGGATCACAATACATGCAAAATAGATATAGGAAGATGGGGTGTTAGTGCCAATGAGACAACTCTCCATCCAAATAACAATTAATAAAAGTAAACCATTATAGGTCAATGTACGTCCTTCAACACGGAGTCTTGGCTCACACCTAACAACAAGTTAAAAAGGGCCCTAAAATTATTAGTGTGAAACCATTCAAACGGGAAAACCAACGGTCTAATCTATACATAAAACGAAAAAGGAGAAACACGTATAAATTACATAAACAAACGACATCTACTGTACATCAGATTCCTGACTTAGGACAGGTGCAAACATTTGCAGCGGGATTAAACGTTTTAATGGTACCAAACCTTCTCTCTTTCTCTGAAACAATAGTATAACATCACAACATAGAAAAACACCAATAAAATATCCGTTGGAAGGCTTAGCTCATTAAAACAAAACGTAAATTAACACACTATGAACGAATAAGATTGATCTGCGATACCTGAATACAAACACATAGTGTATGACAGTGGATTTGTTATTTTGATAGCTTTGTGTTTGTTTCAATGGAATTTATCTAATGTATTCTTTCAAAAACAAGAAGATGTGATATGATTGCCCGAGAATAAAAGACATTGCATTTTACAACTAGCAGTTAACATATGTACTAATATACAGTTTATATTCAAGTTATTTCTATAATCTATCCTTTGTTAGACAATTAGTTATCAATAATGTAAATTATCAAAGTCTGGGTCAAAATTGTACCTATTTGCAGATCATTATAAACAAAGATTAGCAAAACTAGAAAATGTTCAACAACAATATTATATACACAATTAAAAGGAAATATGTTCTAGAATTTTTACCGAAACGAAGTATTGTCGAGAAAACAAATAAACTGAAACATACCAAGATTTCAACACATATCGACTAACCAGACTGGCTCTATCAAACAGCATTGACAATTTTTTGAATTTATATTTATTAAATAAATTTGCAGTTGTGAAACCCCTGTTTGAATCCAAATATAAACCAACAAAAAATAAAGAGCAATCTCATCTAAGTTTCCTCATAGATTTGTTGTTTAAAAAAAGAAGAAGAAGGGAACTTCTTTATCTATTTTTGTTATCTAAAGAGTGTGTTTCAAAATTGTTTTTATTAACCTTTTATAATTCTTTGTTTCAATGCTGAATCTAAATTAGTTGAAAAATTAAACCACTACGATTTTCAACTAATTGACATATTCGGGTATATATGTTCCTTGATACCGTCTGTGCAATTTTAAAACAATTGTATTATATAACTGTGTAATCCAGGTTCGTATCATTAATTTAAATTAGCTGTTTTCTACTCATTGATTTCGTAGCATATCAGTTACTTGTATCAGCCTCAATATGAATTGTTTGGAGAGTTATCATCAATTCACCGGAAAACTATTGATCTGCACATTTTTTGCCCATATTTTAGCAGAAATTCACAATAGGAACGAATGATGGTTGGTGTCAAGTGGATTACAAGCAGTTGACATCGTGACAAAGAAAAGCACTTAATATGGGAGTAAAATTGTAACTTGTGATCTAACATGAAATCTATGTGTAAAATGTCATCATGAAAGTATAAATGTATGTACTAAATCTGTGGAGATCTTGAAAAAAAAATCAACATTTTTATAAACATGTCCTGAAACAATAAAATCATCTGCTGTAAACAATGTTTTCCTTAATTACTGTATGTTTTAAATTTCAAACACTCTTTATATTGTCGTCTTGTTGTTTTGTTGTTGCACGTCAGTGTCTGTTGTTAGTTATTTAAAATTAAAATTCAAAAGTTACCATACATGTACATAATCATACGGTGTCGAAACTACGCTGAGATTCGTATACAGGGTTTTCAGGAAATAAAAACAAAGTTCACACTTAATGAGTAACCATGGTAACAAACTATTACACATTGTATGAACTGCGTTAAAAATCGAAAACGAAAAACAAAATTCTTGGACCATCACACCTGGAAAGAATACAACCGTCACTATCGTTTGCTTACTCTTCATGTTGATCCTTTTATACTTTTTGCAATCATTGATATCGACCAGAGTGCACTGAATGAGTGGTATGTAATGTATTGTTTAGTTGCATAAACAGAAGCCCTGCTAATGTTGAGCTAGTCGTTCCAATAGTTGAACAATTCAAGTTGTTTTAGCTTGTTTCAACGAAGTGGAGAAAAACTAGAGATGATGAATATTTGCATTGTATTATTTGTATAAAATCAAGATATAAGTTCTAATCATGCGGACTATAAACCATTTTACTCTACAGCAAATATTGGAACTGACTTGTTAATGTAATGGTTTTCAGATTCTAAACATGCATAAAAATGTTAAAATATACAAAATTCATTTCAAATGATAAACAATAAAATTTCTCTTGCTAAAATATATACAATTAAAATGAAAATCCTTGAAATATGATTGACATAATAATGATTTTATAAATTAAAAAATATTTCTTCTTTCAAAAATTACTTACAGTAAATTTCTAGAGTAAGAGATCTGGTGATTCCAACTTTATCAATTTTATCATAACCTCTACATATAAGTTTACTTTTATCAAACTGTCGGTACAACTGTAAGCTTAAAACAGATTTCACATTGTAGGTATCAGTCAGGGAGATTTTCTCGATTTCTTCGTAAGAGCTGTTGTAATATTCGCCAAGCAGACTCCATTCAAAAGATGTTGGAGGTCTACCGCCTGTTGCAAAACATGATGCATTTAAAACATCTAATTCGTATAGAATGGGAAAACTTTCTATTCTGACGCTCTCTGTTTTGACTGAAAAAAAAAACACCAACAATTCCATGATAAATTAAAAAGGTACAGATTGCAGAAAGTAAGTTTGCGTATTAACAAACCGCAATAGCCAATATGCAAATATTGTATACAAGTTTAACATGAAAAAAGATGTCTTTAAACGTTACTTATGTCCCAAGTATGTTATTATTTGCTGAAATATGATAATCTTTAAAATATTATCAGCATGATGTGGAAGAAGTGAAAACCGCTTTCTAGTTTTTAACCTACACAAAGAAGGATTGATGACAAACCTATTTTGAAGTACAACAGGGTTAAGTGCTCTTCTGTATTTTTATCTATAAAATTTTGGTAATTTATTCTATTAATTTATAACCTCACCAACGTGTGAAACCTAATACTCTCAGTATTATGCGTTTTTGTTTTACTAAAATTTAATAAGGCGCACACCACCAATCCTTGGCACTAATTCCTTTCCTCGTTAAACATGTTAAAAGATAACTCACTTCCTAGCTTTTATTGGGAGCTGGATCAATATACCGTTATTTACACATCAAAGTCTACTTGTTCTTAGACCGTTGGAAAACCCAAACCAGGTACTTTATATCTAAAAAACTTGCAACATACACCTTCAATTTTGGAATTCATTTATAATTTTTTGTGCTGAAAAAAAACTGTAAAACCTTTGTGTAGGAACTTTTTTGTTTTAAATATGTATTAATTACGGAATATCACTCAAGCGGGTGCATAGTGCCGTCTTGAATTGTAAGTTAGAATAAAAAAAAATCCTTTTTTTTTAAGGCCTCATTTTGACTCTGAGACAAAGAACAGCAATTTTGTTCATCAAATAAGTCTCCAGTAGGTTCATATCTTAACTGCATATTTAAGGATTACACAATTACTGTGTCTGAAGGTTTTGTGTCACTTTAAGGTGATATTACTTATTCGAAAAACGTTTCACGAGAAACATGTACGTCAAGGTTTGTTTACCACTGTCTGATTAATATACCAAAAGGTTTTAGTTCAGAGTGTACATGTGATATAATGTTTTGTTGATGTACGTTCCCTTTTGATTTTTTTCATTCGGGCTTGAATCAGAAGTAACCGTAGGATTTAGGATTGTTCTAAAAATTAAAAGTATACTTTCCTACCTGGTAGTGATTTAGCTAGATACAAAGTAACGGCTTTCAAACATTTTTGCTAAAAGCAAAGAATAGCTAATAATTTTGAAAATTAGAAAGATAATGTCGCAGATATATTTCCTTCTTTAATTCGTGCTTTTGCAAAGCATGAAGACTAGCTGCAAAATGAACAAAATGAGATTGAACTGACATATTCATAAACGTATATGATATACACTATATATTTTATTAATAGTTGTAAGGTGAGGACAACATAACATATCTAAATAAAAATGCTTCCGAACTGCATGTATGAGTTATACTTAACAAAGCAGAAGAATCAAGTTGATAAAAGAGCTATTTCTTTTATATAAGAAGTTAAGACTTCTGATAACAAAATGGAAGCCCCTGGTGTTTTTGTTTTCGGATAATGCACATGAAAAACGATAAACGTAAATGTCCAAGGTAGTCGTCGAAGTTCACCATCAATGACGGCTAAATACAAGTAAACAAAACAAAACTTTATACATGTCGTGCGTCCGATAGTTATTGTAGCCGGTTATAAAATAATATGATTAAAACTTACGATTGAGATATAGAACTGCATCAACACTTAAAGGCTCAATCAACTCTGAATGGTTAGCAGAACAAGAATAGTTTCTCCGATCATCCGTTCTCGATGGTTGCATTGTGTACAAAAGGGTTCCGTTATCTGTTGTGGCTAAAACGTCGCCTTTATTAGAAAGCAATAGATTTGGAGGAGGCTGACCTCCAATACCTCTACACGTTATATTCATTGGTTGATCCTCGTCACCTGTTATGTAGTTGTTGATTAAATCTTCAAATAAAATATCTGTTGGTGGAACTAAAATTAAAAATTAAAGAATGAACATTTAGGCAATCACTGTCACGAAATGGTTTGTTGTAGATAGTAATTAATGTAAAGATCGATGACAAATGTTTATTAGTAAAGGTCAGTTTTCCTTAAATGCATTGATTGACAAATAATATATGGAAGTTAATGTATTTTTGATACAAGCTTTAGGAATATTTGTTCAAATTATAGACTTGACGGTTATGGCAAGTGGTGCAAGGAAATCTGATTCTCTCTACTTGCTTTGAACATCACGTCTAGTGTAACAAATGAGACAGAATCACTTATACTTTATGATTCTACCAATGATTAAATGATTGTTATGATATATAGATATAGTTCTCTGCGTGGTGCTTTTAATCTTTATAAAGGGATGGAATATTATTTTCAATTATTATTAGGATTTTACAGAACACCCACCATTAAATGTGTTTCACTGGCTGGCATTAGCAACACTAAGGTTTTTAAGTCCCATTCGAAGACAGTGCAATCGGCTCCAATCTAATTGACAATTGGATTATTAGGACTACCCCCCCTAGTTCAGCGGATATCAGAATAATTGATCACTTTATGGTAAAAGCATGAAACTTCGCATAGTGAAAGATTAAAGGGTATAGACAAAATTCAGATATGGAGCCACGAAAATAGAATCCAATATGGCCCCCAAATTCAAGATGGCCGACATAAGTATAACATCATTTACTTGATGAAGTCTTCCAATTCTAATGAGTTCCGAAGATGTCAGAAACTTAAGGAAATACAATTGAGATATGATATTTATTTATTTGTTAAACCTTATGGTACAGAAATCATCAAAATGGCGTTCAAATTCAAAATGGCGCGTCAAAATGTCTAAGTTTTACCGTATTCGAATGTATACACCATCATTGTGTGATAGAAAGTTACCAAAGCAGTGAAACTGATCATTTGATATTGACAAAGGCTTACAATGTATCATTTATACCTGGGTACAAAGATAATATTTTCAAAATGGCGGCAAAATTCAAAATGGCGCCGTTTAACATGTAAAAAATTGAAGTTTGTTTTTGAATATGGTATAAAATGATTAAAAAATAATGGATCCAAATGCAGGGAAATCAAAATAGACCACAGTCTCAATCGATTTCTCTTTCACAGTCCGGTGAGCATTTGCATAATGCTGGTTTCAAGCATTTACATGCTCCTCAACATCCTTTCTTACATCCACAGTGGATGAGCTCTTGACATGACATTGAAGCTTCAGCAAGCACAGACCAGAATGGTACCCAAGTACCATCAAGTTTTTGCCAACCAAATAAATCTGGTGATGGCATACCTGGATTTGCAACTAAACAATTTCCCAAAATAACACCACCTTGGTAAACTGCACGTTTCGTATGTTGAAGAAGTGCATCTCTTGTTGGAGGAATATTGTCAATTGTTCTTGTCTTCTGTGTGAATAACTGTTTTCTTAACTCATTCATCGTATTAGCTGTACTGGACCGATCATACAAAAGAACAACATATCTTTCTATTACTTAAAAGTTAAAAGTTAAAACACTTAAAATTTCCACTTCATTTGGGTTCTCAATAATCTGCAGAAATGCTTCTGACAACTCCTCATATACGGACCATGTGTCCCAAGCTGATTTCTTACCTTTCCCAGAAAAAGCTGAGACTGTGTCACAACCGGTAAAGACATGGAATAGTGGAAAGACTTTCGATTTCAATGGTCCTAGAGCAAGGCACAATCCATGAACTGAAATATATCGGAAGTTCTTTCCAGTGCCAAAACCTATCCACAGCTGTTCAATTTGCAGTCTGTTGAACCAAGAGACAGACAAGACAACAACATCTGTGTTAACTGTTCTGATCTGTATTCTGCTGTGGCCTTTCTGGGAAGCATCTAAGGCATGCAACAACATTCTAGTATCAGCTTCCTCGTGTGAACATGGGCTTAACAATTGATAGCTGTGTTCTGCAGTATTTCCAAGGGCGTTGATCTTGTCAGTTACTACGATTTCATTGTCGATACCAGCACTGGTTATTTTATCAGCGAGAAAATGAAACAACTCAATTTTATTTTCGTCTAGGCGCAAGAATTCCTGCCAATTTCCTGGTACATTTTTTTCATCTTGAACTCGTCTTCGAATACCTTTCCCAAGTTTTCCTCGAGTAGATGCTTTTAAGCTATTGTGAATGTATGTGTCAAATACAATGTCAATGCTTTGTTCATCTTTTCCAATATTCTGAATATACGGTATAATTTTTTTTAAAGCGTATACATTAAATGATTTGATATTGACAGGCTTAAGCATATTAACAATTCCAGATCCATCAAAAATAACAGAAGACACTACAGGTTGAACATCTGTTGGAGGGGTTAACCTCTCCAGACATTTTGAAAGAAGGTCAGCTTTTGTTCCTAGACGTATAGTACCATTTTGACTAAGCGATGGAGGGAAAGCATGATTCTCATGTCTGAAGAAATCGTCAAGGTTTCCATCTCTTGATTGACAAGCAATATACAATCTTGAAAATAAAGAACAATTACTTTTCAAAGCCATTAGCTTGTGATCTGTCGTAGACGTTTTCTTTGCAGGAGGTGGTGTTTGAAAAGTGGTAACTTATTCCTGTTGATGGTATCAAAGACAGACGTTGTTCGATCAACAAGGCGTTCTTTCATATACTTTTCGAAATGTTCTTGTCCCAATAATTCTATTATGTTAACAATTTAACAACTGAAATGTCAACAATGTTCTTCGAATCTAATACTAGCAAATCCTTACTTGTCTCTAAAAACGGATTTCCAAGATCATCAATTACATCATACAAAGACACAATGTCATTTCGGAAAGATTCTTTAAAGGATAATGTGTGTTCATGATGAAGTTTATTAGATGCGTTAGAGTTCACAAACATTCAGTGACATTTTCAAATTCATTTACCAACCTAGCCATTTCAGGCCCTGCAACCATCCATCTACGACTTTGATTTTCTGTCAACCCAACAGCACCACCCTCTGCTTTAACACAAGCATTATTTTGTTCGTGGGCTTGATCAATAGCCATACATGAAAATTTCTTCTCGGCCTTCTTCACAACAAAGCTGCCGTCAAGGAATGCTCTGTGGGTTTCTGGGTTCGTTTTTGGCAACTGAACCATATCACGCAGATGAATTGGCAGCCATCGTGAATAGTTGGTGTGATCCAAGGCAAAAAAACCAAGGAATGATCTTTGAGAGAGCTTCAATATATAATAAAAAGTTAGCCTCACGTATAGACCTTATAAATATTAATACTGTCAATTCAAATCAGAGAGTTGTATACCAAAATTTAAAATGAGGAGATTCTTTAGATCGTTCCAAACACCAGTCTTCAAATTCTAAGGTAACCTCATCATCCCTCAAATCTTCTTTGTATTGACAGTAATAATTTGACAATAGACGGTAAAGTGTGCACGCTGTAACTTGGTGTGCTCTACATGTTTTTGTAACATGAGAAGCCTTTAGGAATGAATCAGCTGTACCTGGTGATGTAACCTGTGCATTTACTAACACACTAGTCAATCCACTATCTTCAAGCCAACTACCAAGTGCTTTGAACGCAGCCATTTCTATGTGTAGGCCACCGAACATCATATCAGAGTGATCCTCACCATATATCTGAGGCCAGTTCCACTGTATTAGTTTTGCTACAGTGAAAAGGGGTTGGTCAAAAGCAACAACTGGAATTTGGCCTGGATTTAGCTTTCGTACAGCGCTACGAATAATGTTCAATGAGTGTCGTATCATTGCAACAGATTTTGCTTGCTCATGAAACAGAGGTAAAAGGGCAGACACTGCTGGTAATTTATTCCCATCTGGCAGGACTGCAGCATGATAGGCGGACCATGAAATATTTGTACCCACTGTAGCCTTAAGACCTAAATTTTCTGCAACATATTTCAGCCATTTGAATTCCCCTTTTAATGCAGCTGGGAACGAGGACATATCAATTGAAAGTTCTCCTTCAACTAATGGGATATCTGGTTCGTTGAATCTTAGTACAGCTGGTGGAAGATTTGAATAACTTTCTAGTAAAAGAGAAACTCTCTTTGACTGACATTTCAACATAGTTTCAGATTGGTCAAATGCTTGAACAACGCCTCGAGCATCCTCTGAAATATGTTGGAATAAAGATATACCTGTACCATGGAATGCATCTTTTGACGATATACTGCTTGGATTGTGATCAATGTTGTCTACAGCAGATGAAGTGAATACATTTTGCAATAGATTGGTAGGGCAAACAATACCTTCTTGAACATAAGGACGACAAGCATCATTGGCCATTGAAGTAGAAATTTCTAACACTCGATCGTAGGAGACAGACAGTCCAAGTTTGAAGAAAGTATCTACTAGATCACGTTTTCTAGTCTTACAGTGGATCCTGATTCCCAAATAAGCACAAACTGGAGGTTCATGATCTTTCATGTGACGGTTGGATTGTTTCTTTGTACAACTATACATCAGAAGCTGTGCTATTGTTAATGTCGACTGAGATTAGGAACGGTCCTGAATGTTGGGCGCAAACTGAATCATACTGATTAAAGAAAGCAAGGACTGGGGTACAGAAGCTTCCTGCCATCCCTTTGGGAAGGTTTCTTTGAATTCTGAATTTGATGCGAAAATATCTTTACGAACAAACGTAGCTGCTTTTGATATGTTGACAAACTCATTATCAAAGTCTTCTAAGCAGACTCTCTTCAATGCAGGACCAATGTCATCTTTAAAAGCAAGAGTGTTTTCACGGCATTGTTTGTAAGCATCTAAGTCTGGGAAGTTAGATACAATTCTGTCTTTAAGTCGTGAACTATTAACACTAGATGAAACATCTGCACCTAGACATGTTATTCTTTCTGTATAAAGTTTACATAGATCTGACAATTTGTAAACACTTATGGTCTCATCGCATGACCTTGTTTCATTTATATAAGAGACTAGTTCTGAAAATGCAATGCCTTGGATTTGCCTTTCTTTCTTAGATTCGACATTATCATTTTTCATTTCAATTCGAGATGCGCGATTATATAGGGAAACTAATCATTTAGAGTGGTACTTTGCCTCCTGTGCAATTAGATCATAAGCACTTAACTTTGCAAGCAACAATGTGTCATTTAATTTTACTGCACACTATCTCACACGTGTATCTTGTCCAAATGTTGAGGACTCGTGAAGGGCTTCTTGGCCATTTTCTTTACAGAAAAAGCACACAGACGGGTGGACTGAACGGAAAAGCTATGTCTAGTTTTTTTTTATGTGGTGGCTTCATCTATACTCTCACGTGATGTTCGTTTTTCTGCTCTATTTAACTTTGTCCTGTTCAGTTTTAAGTTGCAAGATTTGTGCCAACATGCCTTGTGGTCAATGAAAGAATGTGCTATTCCAGATCCCTCATCTAAGTTTTCAATGCGCACATTAACGCCTTCAGGCATCAATCGCAATGCATGAAACTTCTTAATATTGTCAGCTAAAGATTGATAACCAGCCCCAACATTGAGACGTTTAGAATCAAATGGGCATATCAGTTTTTCATCTATAATTTCTTGGCATAGGATGCAATTTGCCCAATCAATATTATTTGATTTTGTTGGTTTGTCATATTCAACACTTGATACCCTGAATGTCTTTTCAGTAGCCATGTTGTAAGAACTATGATCGTAAATTTGTTTATATATTCCATGTGGATAACTTCTGTATGCCAGACGCGTGTTTCGTCTTCAAATGACGTATCAGTGACGCTTGAATAGCATAAGTCAAAAAGACAAACAAATTGTATGTAATTCAAGATGATGACATGAAATCTTGAAATTTTTGCAAAACACAACTATTTGTTGATTGTTAATGGCTTTCTAGATATACACGATATAATGTTTGAAAATAAGACTTTGGGTGGCCATTTTGAATTTGTCCGCCATTATCGAATTGTTTGTAATTGTTCCATATTAAGGTTCATCATAACCTTTTGGCTAAAATGGCCGTATTTACACCCCAAATTTTACTCTGAGTACAGACTAACCTATACACCTGCAACAGTTTTAAGGGATGGCAGGAACTAGATATATACATTTTAAATGCATTTTATGTTTCAGAAAATTATAAACTTTTCTAGATTTTGCTATCCATTTTTTTTCGTTCCTGCAGAAGGTGCAAAAATTAACTAAGTAGTGAAAACGATTGAGAAGCTCCCCTCATATAATCAATGTTGTGAGTAGTATTGATTTAAATGGACAATAGATGGACAATAGACACCTGTAAACAATAGGTGATTTAACAGGTTTAAACTGTGTAACTGAGTGGACCGTATCAAATGAAACTCGGGTGTTTGTTTATTTTGCTATCTTCTGCAGACTGGAAAAAAATGAACATCAAAATCCAGGTAAGTTTTTAATTTTCTGAAACGTAGACTTCATATAACTTTTATATATCTAGTTCCTGCCTTGCCTTATACCTTTCCTGAATGTACCAGTTTGTCTGTACTCACAGTAATTTTGGAGGTGTAAACACGGCCATATTTTTCAATTCCTTATGATGAACCTTAAGAAAAGATAAATTAGCATCATATTTAGCAATATACAAAGTTTTGTGCTTTGATTTTCAAATGTTCAATTAAACCATTTTTTTTACTCTGCCTAATGACTGTTGGCCGCCATTTTGAATTTGTCGGCCATTTTGAGATTATTTTTGGTTGTTCCATATTCGTTAAAGATTAATAAGCATCATTACTAGCAATATGCAAAGTGGTGTGCTTTTATTTTCAATTGATAAATTATACCTTATTTTTGGACTCTGTCTCATGACTGTGGGCATCCATTTTGGAATTGGCGGCCATTATAGAATTATTTATTTTTTATTTTTCCATATTCAGAAAAGATTTATTACCATCATAACCAGCAATATGCGAAGTGTTGTGCTTTAATTTTCTAATGATAAATAATACTATATTTTTGGACTCAGCTTCATGACTGTTGGCAGCCATTTTGAAATTGGCGGCCATTGTGGATTCTTTTTTTATGGCTCTATATCCAAAAATGTTTATAAGCAACATAACTAACACTGTGCAAAGTTTCATGCTTTACCATTAAGTGATCAATTGTCCCAAAATATTGGACTTAGCTGCTGGACTACCCCCCCCCCCCCAAAAAAAAAAACCAAAAAAAAAAAACAACAATACAACAAACAACACAAAATAAAACGAAAATGGATATGGGGAATGTGTCAAAGAGATAACTTCCCGACCAAAGAGCAGACAACAGCCAAAGGCAACCAATAGGACTTCAATGCAGCAAGAATCTTCCGCAACCGGAGGCCTGCTTCAGCTGGCCATTAAATAAAAATGTTTACTAGTTCAGTGATAATGGACATCATACTAAACAAAATATACACAAGAAACTAAAATTAAAAATCATACAAGACTCACAAATGCCAGAGGTAATTGTTTTACTAGCTTGACAACACTAAGGTTGTGAGTAGTAGTCCAACGCGAAGAAAGTACGATCGACTCCAATCTTAATTGACATGGACTGTTAGTTTTTTCCTGGCACCTCGATTCAAATGACGCCACAATACAGTCAACAGTGACAAAAAATTCCACTCAAACACCAAGCAATCAATCAATCAATATACAATACACCTTTCGAAAATTGTATTGAAAAATTCCAGTGTCACTTAAAATTAGTTCTTTTATCAGCTAGTATTAGTTCAAGGTAAAGTTTTCTAGTAAAGAAAAGAAAATATATTAAAAAAGTGGAAAAAATGAATATGTCTGTAAGAAAAGATCTTCCATGAGATACTCAGTATATTCCGTGAAATATTTAGCGTGACAACATTCTAAACAGAAGTTAACTCAAACATAGTTTAAAACGATTTTTTATAACTAAAATAACATCCCTCATTGAATAGGAAGATTTTGGAGCGTAAGTTGCATGCTAACAATTAAATAAAAGTAAATTGATTTAGACATAAATTTAAAAAAAATACAAACAATAACATAACAGTGTTTACAAAAATATTGAATAAAATACAACTCAATGTGTCGTGTTTTGTACTGGAATACCATTTTTGAACTTATTCGAATTTTTTTCACGGTATCTTATACAATTTTACTAACTGGTGATAAGTTCAATCAGACAAAAACTAACATTATAAAACATGATTCAATTACAGATATATTTGTAAATATTCGAAAATAAATTTAAAACTACAAGCATATATAACATAAAGTAAATTTTATAAAGTTATCATCGCATGCATAGATATAAGAGACGAAATGCTGCTGATTTCGAAGTGTCCTTTCAATAACTATGATATTCAGTGAAACCGGTTCACAACGCAATATTTAATAAAAACAAACACTAAAGATACAAATAGAACTTACATCTAAGGTGTTCAAAAATTACGAGTATTTTTTATTTTCAAGATACACATATTTTTTGAATGCCGACGTATAGCCTACATTTTTTTGATAAAATCATTATTCATGATGTACAGTCATGCATTTTCAAGTCCTATCTGTTCTTCATGTAATAAAGTTATTTTGGGGGGGGGGACTCAAGAAAAGATTAACCAATAATAACGTTTCATGTGTGGTTGGGTTGATATTTCTCAAGTGTATATCCCTAGTCGCTATCAATGCATAGCATGTTTCCTTGATTTGATTTATTGAATGGTGCTTTTAAAAAGTTCAATCACAAAATAAAAATACTGAAATCGGAGGAAAATTCATTAAGGAAAGTCCCCATACAAATGGCAAAATCAAAAGCTAAAACACATCAAACTAATTGATAAATAGATATTAACGATTGAACCAGAAGAATGTTTTTAAATATTTGATCATTTAAAGTGATATGAGAATAATTGCAGTAAAAGAGAAGCGAAACATGCCAAATGCACATTCAAACTTTTGAGTCGACAATAAACTGACAACTCCGTGGCTCAAACAGAGACAGACAAACCTAAAAGCACGTCAAAAATGGGGTTCATCCCAGGTGCACCGGAAAGCATATGGCAAAATCAAAGGTACTTTATTAAAATGATTTGCACCACGTGACTTTGTCCCTTTTGATCAAATTACTTCCCTTAGCTTAAGATTAAAAATTAAATTAAATTTAGATTTACGGATAATCCAGTCCTTTTCCGTCATGTATCTAAAACTAAAGTATCTTTAAAAACTGCTTTTGTCGCGGATATTTTCAAAAATGTTTGTGTAATTCTAAGGGAAAATGCATAAAATTTGACTTTATACGAAATGGGGAGGTTGAAATCATTATGTTTTTAAAAGAATTTGGCCGAAAACTTAAGAAAGCAGGTAAGTTAAAAGTTATTTAACTTTAAAATTCAACCTACAAGGTGTTTCCCTATATGCGAACAAATCATGAACAATATCTTCTTGCATATGTATTTCTGTTTTGATTCTTCTTATTTTACGATTTTCCGTCATTTTATATGATCTTATACTTTTCTACCTCAGGCATAGATTACCTTAGCTGTATTTGGCATTACTTTTAGGAATTGTGGTCCTCAAAGCTCTTCAACTTCGTACTTTATTTGGCCTTTTCAACTTTTTTGGTTTCGAGCGTCACTGATGAGTCTTTTGTAGACGAAACGCGCGTCTGGTGGATATACAAATTTTAGTTCTGGTATCCATGATGAGTTTATATATCAATTATACTATGGTTACGCTTCCGATTTTTAAATTAAAAAGGCCGAAAGATATCAGAGTAGACAATGTTCATTTGTACACAGACAGAAGCCTAAAAACATGTACAATTCACCTATATACGAACAAATTGTTCATTCGACATGGGTATTGGCATATTGGCATTTTTATTGAAGGGGCATATATAATCCTATTGTAATGGCTGCCGTCATGATGAGGCAAAATGGCCGCTATGCAAATTAGCAAATTACACCAAATTTTGCCATATGGTAAGCAGGTACTGCCCCACTTGTGACACCCGTGGTATTGCTCATATTAGTACAAAACAGGTAATAAGTCTAATTCAGTTGAAAAGCGCCTTTCACAACAATCAGCTATCGTGTCTCAAAGAATTGTATAGTACTCGGTTTTATGCATATATAACCACCAAAGTACCAGCAAGAACCGTACTTGTATGGTCATTTGTTTTGATCTAAATCCTTGATGCCGGTCAAAACTTATTATTGTATAATATGCACATTTTCAAATGGTATAACAGTTAGATTCTTTAACTATTATTTATTAAGTTGTTT
Source organism: Mytilus edulis (assembly GCA_019925275.1). Taxonomy (NCBI): domain Eukaryota; kingdom Metazoa; phylum Mollusca; class Bivalvia; order Mytilida; family Mytilidae; genus Mytilus; species Mytilus edulis. Next base: position 33,104,905 of record CM034361.1, on the reverse strand, counting down.
TTCTTTATCATTAGTGTCTTCAATATCATAATTCCCACTAACCTGCCCTTTAAATGTCTAGTTTATTGAAACTAATAAAATAATTCTATACTTTTTTTACACCAAGTATATATCAAGGTATTATGGATACCTACAAAACCAGCTTAAATCCACCATTTTCTACATATATAAGAAAATGCCTGTACCAAATCAGGAGTATTACAGTTGTTATCCATTCGTTTGATGTGTTTGAGCTTTTTTTTTTTTTTTTGCCATCTGATTAGGGCCTTTCTGTTTTAAATTTTCCTCGGGAATCGATATTTTTGTTATGTGAATAATTTTTTGAAGCCAAAAACATTGTTTACCTATCAAATACATCATTATGTTCCTTATACCATTGGTACTACTGCAACGATAGTTTCCTTCGTCGTATCCGGAAACATTTCTGATCCTTAAGTTGAATCCATTGTTTTCCCAGATATCCAATCTTTCTCGTAGTGATGACGACAAACCAGAAAGAATGGATTTTCCTAAGCTGTACTGATGGCCGAATATACCATACCATTTCACAGAGTTTTCACTCCAAGGACATAACAGTGTTGCATTGCTGCCGTTATTGACATATATTTTTTCCGTAGTTGCAGACTTGATTATACCTTAAATCAGAAGGTTTATGGTAATCACTTTATCTATGTATCCACCATTCCAATTTGTATTGTATCATGTATATAGTGATTTAGTTATGAAATACACCCACTTCTGTGGTGGATAGTTGTCTTATTGGTAATCGTACCACATCTCCTATGTCAATAGTTATGGAATCGTTCTTGAATAAATGATAAAAATTTACTAAAAACCAGTGGTAAGTTTCGTAAAATAAAAACTAAGTTCATTGTAATTGAATGCACTGGTCATGGTTTATAAGAATCCTTAATATTTCCGAAATAAGAAGTTGCGACACAATCAGTCTAAAAAGACTGAGATGTTATAAAGTTTAGGTCAACATACTGCCATGAGCTATGCAAAAAACCCACACCGTATAAAAAGATAATATGAAAGGTGCCACATGAAATTTGCATTGACAAGTACTTAAAACAACAAGAAAAAAGGTCTACATAATGTTTGTAAAACAGTTCAAATTTGCCAAATGTACATTTCAATAAATGCATACAAATTTTCTACGCCAAAGTCGGGTTTCATATGTATAATGCATCAAGAGTATAATATAAATACAAGACAGCCTGATGTTTATACAAAATTACGCAGTTTATTGTAAATTCAAACGTTTTACCCTTTTTGTTCTCTTTAATCTCAGGAATTGAAGTATTAAAACGAAATATTCTGTTATTACTGGTACTAAACAAATAAATATCATATTTCAATATCGACTTATATACTAGTCAACAATAGCAACGATACGCCATTTACATGTATTAGTGCCAATATTGACACTTGTGGTAAAAAACATTTTCAAATAATGCCTATTTTTGTAGACGGGATGAAGCCTGTGGAAAGGACATGGAACGTTAGTTTTATAACAACGATCAAGATTAAATCCCGAAAACTTTTAATTACGAACAATGCCGGAACGTCACAAACATCCTTAAAGTGGTATGGGAGTCTAAAATAAAAATGATAGAATTTGTTCATACTTTGCCAAAACGTTGTATCTATTGATACATGTTGAAAAATATAATAAAAATGATAGGTCACCGCGCATTTTCTCAAGCTACAGGACGGGACAAAATGACACATTTTGTATGGATTATACAGGAAAAAACACCATTTTGTGATTAGAAACTAAACAAAATGATAGAATTGTTAAATACTTCAGGAAAAGATAGCTTTCAGACACTGCTTTGAGAATATCAAAAGAAAAGGGAGGGTCACCGTACGTTTTTTCCGGCTAAAATACAAAATAGGAAAATTCCATACAGACTCCTTCAGAAAGTATACTTTTTTTAGAGTTACCTCCCCTTAAAATGCCAATTTAAAAAAATAAATAAAAACAACCAAAAATAATTAACATTTGCAAAAATATCAATATTTAGAAGTTATATTCTTATAAATTGGTACTTTTAAATGAAAATGTACATTAAACATCTGCATTCCTGCATCAAATTTTGCTAACTTGATGGAAAATCTGGACCTTTGATTCTCTGTTTTTTACAATCCAAGATGGAGGAAGACACCCATACCACCTTAACGACGTCGCCCATAACGACGCTAAATCAGTTATCATGAAGAGTCCCGATGGAAGGATGAAATCGATTGAACTGAAGCTTTTAACTTGTTACTTATTCTAATATGACGTTCTTTTTTAGCTTTGGGTACAAAGCCATGTTCTAATTTATCATGAAAAGTCCCGATTTACAAATATTACAAATAGAATAGAACATGGGCTCCACGTGATTGCGTCACAATTGAAATTGCAACGTCAGATGAATTTTGAACAACGCCAGAGATCAAAATGGACATTTTTGGTGGTAATTCTCGCTAGGAAATTAAATAAAAACATTCTAAAAGTTTAAATGTTTCTGTTCTTTTTTTACTGCTGATTTTCTATAACATTTTTGGTTCATCAAATCAAAATGGCGACATTTCGAGCGTCTACTATAGGTCCGCTTCGAAGTACAAAAGTTCAAAATATTCTTATTAGAATCGAGATAATTCTATCATGCCATGCTCTATGCTCATTTTAACATGCGTAGGCCTTATATTTGTAAACATTTAATACCATGAAAACAGCAGGTATTAAGATATTAACAAATATAATGCCTACCCATGTTAAAATGAGCATAAAGCATGGCATGAAATAATTATTTCTTAATTTTACTATATATTTTATGGATATATGTATCTGCACATTTGAAATTATTTTTTTACGCCTATATATATACATATGTATATACTTACAATCAGTGGCTAATAGTATTAAACACACTCGGGTAAACAAGTGAACTTCCATGTCCGATGTGTAAAATTAAAAGGAATGTTTTTTTGCACACAGAACGATTAGACTTGCTATTAAAGAAAACTCAAGAAAGTCCCAATTCTTGAGTGGTCTAATTATAGAATGTTGAAATAGAATATTCGACTGTTTACTGATTTAGTCTTGTATTTACTTTTCATACAATAAAATTTTTAACAAGTAGAGACTCCGAATAACCTGGATCTTTCACCTAGCTTAATTATCACATTTGCATTTATATTTTCCTTTAATTTGAAGTTTTGTATTAACATTCACAATAATCACAAAAGAAGAGTTTGTGTGTTAAATTGTAACAAATGCTTATAAAATTTCCTTAGTAATTATTCCTCCCCAAAATAAATACTATAGTCAAAAAAATGTTAAGACACATGAAGTGATTTCAAGATCTCAGCTTACTCATTTGTCAATTTTGCTGTGAACAGTTTATTAAGAAATATTGTTTTTCCTACAATATAATACCACAAAACATGGTATATTTTAATATGCTTACCATACACGCTTAAATTTGTCAAACATTTTCTGTTTATATAAATAAGTGTTCAATATTCTAAGTATACAGACAATGGAGATTAACAGTCAATTAAGATTCCTTAGACATTTTTTGTTAGAAATATCATGTAAAAAACCGTATCCTCAGTGAGTCTTATAGTTGATGTGTTTCCCTCGATATTTGGTGTGTGAACCGGATATGTTTCAGTTAAATCAATTAATGACCATTGAACAGCGTTGTAATACTGCAGCCTTTATTTGATCTTTTAAGCATGTTTTCGTCTCACCTCCTGAAAGTCAGATTTCAATTTTTAACTTTCATTCCTTTTTTTGAATACAAAACATAGTTAAACCTCATTTTCAATTTTTTGTAGTAGTGTTGGTTAGTTGGCTGGGACATTAAAACTACTTTATACCAGTGTTTCATAACACATGTTTGAAAAAAGTTCATTTGATTTAAAAGTTGATTATAACGACGTTAAGAAATATCATATCCACTGAGCCAGGTGAGCAAAACAAAATGGTAAATACACACAAGAAATTCTTTTGGATGTGAGGCACTCTTACAGGGATGACAACTGATATTAAATGAAACACATCACAACGTTCAAGTGAACTAACTACAGAAATATTCCACTAAATCCGCCAACAAGTGTATAATATATGGAGGTAAAGAAGTTAAATGAATTATTAAATTATAACAAATGGTAATACACATGTAGGGGATCGCCTCATTTAAGTTGATACGCTGAGGCAATACATTTACAGGTTAAATGATATATGATATATTTTAAATATCGAGTGCCCAACTACACTCAAGTGCAATGAAACTTGGTAATAGTTAAAAAACTATATAACATAATATTTTTGTCAGTTTAATAGTTTTTCCTTATAGTTTGAAAGACTATAAAATATGTAAACAACGTTACATGATGTTTTTTATGAATATTTTAACTTCTAAAGTAAGTGCAAAATAAATGTAGCTGTATTTACTGTGAGATACCAATAATAGACAAAAAGAGATATTCGTAATGAAATTACAATCAATAACAATAGTTGACCATAATTGTTTTTAATGCGCATCTAAGGTTCTTCAAGGACCTACAAAACAAATCTCAATTTTAGTTTCACGCTTATTTCGAATTTGGAGATTTTTGTTAATGCGATTACCAGTTGAGTCAAACTAAATATTTTATTAACATCATCTTGACTTTCAAAATAATCTTCCTCGTTATTCATTTGATATTTGCAACTAGATCATGTAGATTGTACGCAGACATTAGTTCATCAATCGATAATTAGCTCAATTATTAACTGAATTCTGTATTATTAGGTATCGTTTTTGATTTTGAATAAGGTAAGTCAGTTGTGTCTAATTCAAGTTTTTTAAAGGTTGAGCAACACTCAACTCAAGTTAACCATACTTGACAATCGCAATTTTTATACTGATTTTTAAAATAATCGACAATAAAGTTAAAAACATACGTTAACATGGTTAATATATATTGGTCATTTAAAAAAAAACCATGCAAATAATATATGTTATTTGGTCTTTTTAAGTCACAGACATGAAAATATATCAAAATTAAACTTGTATTTATGTTAAATATGATATGAATGTTTTGTGATACACTATATACAGTTTACAGTATTAATTGTTATAAAAACATCTTTAATGTTTTCTGAAACCCTTGGATCATGTGGATATAGCCAGAATAAACTGTTATCTTTTTTCTATTATAACTTTCAGATCTAAAATTGGACTATTATTCATATCATTTCTTATTAGCAGTTGTCGCTATTTATTGCATTTTGATACATACAAACATGTTTTAATGATTTTGGAGGTGTATATTGGTTTTATAATAAAACATTTCGACAAAAAAAGTCTAATTTTTTACGTCACTGGTGTAACCAAAAGGTAAATTAGTTGGGTAGGATTTATCTTTCTCAAGATTTCAGCATTTACAATAGTTTCTTCCCTAGAAATGTTACCTGTTAGCATGTTATGCAAAAAAAAAAAAACACCAATCTGTGTTGAAAATTAGTGAATCTTTTTTTAAAAGTAAGTAAAAGCTATAACATAAATGAAGGAAGTGATCATGGTGTACCCTATAAAAATCATTTTCGAAAGATTTCCTAAATTTTGATTTAAGAAAAGATATTGATTGTAGAAACATGCATCAGGAACAACATATAATATAGGGAAATTGATCACTTATTTTGCAACAAAATCTATAAGTACACCTGTAAATCATTTATGTTACTGTCAATTGTGATACCACTTAAATAAAGTAACACCACTGACCAGTTTAGTAACACCACTGAATATTATGACAATCATCATTTTTTGTGATTCTTTCATGTTAAACAAGCAAAACATCATATTATTTATGAAATATAATTCTTATTTAACAATGTTTTGACAATAAAATGTATTACCTATATATGCTGGTAACACCAATGACACTATTTAGTAACACTATTGACGTTTTTAGTTATTGATGTTATGTTATATAAATTCGGATTTTTTAGCCTAAGAATTATATTCTTTTTCTTTGTGTTCTTTGTTTTGTGTTCAGTACTTTAAAATAGAATTTAAAATGGGTTTTCAATGGTGATATTTTTGTGTCATTGTAGTTACTGAAGGGTCAGTGGTGTTACTATATAAAAATGTATTAATTTTTACTTTTTTATTAACAAAAGAAAATATTTATATGCCGTATACGAAGGGTTAGACATTATCTAATCATTTAGTCTTACACATTTTACATATATTCAATTTAGGGATGTACACCTATATATTAATATAACTGTAAAACAATATTGGCGAAGAAAAAAATCATATGGTGGTGCGCTTCTATTTTTGCTACGGCCGTTTGAAAGTACCAAATTTTGATGATTTTTCCATTTTTCATCAATTTTTACCCATTTAAGGCTATTATCGTGAACAAATTCACAGTTCCACAATTAAACTATTTTTTCATACTCTCAATTAAGATGAAGTGGACCAATCTGAATAAATTCAACTAAAAAAAAAACTATAGGTAGGTTTTGATATAAGAAAGTTTTATCATATTTTAAGCTTTTTCGTGTCAAATTTACCATGTTGTCAATTTTGTAAATTTGTGATTTTTCTCTGTTTAAGGTGGTACCTATAACTTTCACTAAAATTAATTTGGCTCGTTTAATATTAATTAAATTTTGACAAAGTATTTACTTTGACCCTTTAACAAAAATATAAAAATTTCAAAAATTTTGAACCAACCGTTTTGTCAGAAAAAATGCACTGGTTATATAGCAGTTTGACAAACACCAACTTTGATCATTAAGAAGCTTAATATTCCCTATACAACACAACGTTATTAGAACGTTTAGCTGACTTTATAGAGTAATCTCCCTGTAGTGTTAGGTACCACCTTAAAGAACAAAATGCATATTATTTCAACTTCCTTGTTATAAATAATTGAAAAAAAATACATATCTAAGAAATTTGAAAAGGAAAAAGTTATAAGGGATGTTTATGTTTCTGGTAAAATCATTTTCTGTACCCCTCATCTTTATTCACAAAATTTCAGCTAAAAAGACTGACTTGATTAGTAATAAAATTTGAAAATTTCCTTACTCAAAAACTGCTTATTTGAAATACACAATTATTGCATAGGGTTAAATAAAGGCTACAGTAGTATACCGCTGTTCAAACTCATAAATCCATGGACAAAAAACAAAATCGGGGTAACTAACTAAAACCGAGGGAAACGCATTAAATATATTAGGAAAACAAGGACCCAACACTTAAATGTAACACACAGAGAAACGGACCAAGCATCAGACAAAATCCCACGAGAATAACAAATATAACATCAAAACCAAATACATGAATTTGGGATAGACAAGTACCGTGACACGTCTTATCGCAATGTGAAATTACACTCAAAAATAAGAGAAAACAAACGACGCAACGTTAAAATGTAACAAACACAGAAACGAACAATAATATAACAATGGCCATATTCCTGACTTGGTACAGGACATTTTTAAAGGAAAAATGGTGGGTTGAACCTGGTTTTGTGGCATGCCAAACCTCGCACTTTAATGGCAATGTTAAATATAACATTGAAATGACAACATAATATTACAGGACTACAATACAAATAAATAGGAGAACGTATTAGACAAAGAAACACATGATTAATGAATAACAAAAAGCATCAGGTTTAAAATTCAATACGTCAAAAAACGCGCCTCGTCCACACAAGACTCACCAGTGACGCCCTGATATAAAAGATCGAAAGCGAAAAAAAGTACAAAGTTGTACAGGACTGAAGATCAAAAGTTGAAAAAGGCTGTGTCAAATACGGCTATGTTTTTATGCTTGGGATAAGAACATCCTTATTATTTAGAACAATTAATGCTATGGCAAACAGTAAATTTTATCAAATGAATATAATAGATATACATAATGAAACTGAAGTATTAACTCATTACAGAAAACAAACACGAATACATAATGCAAAGACCAACACAGAATAGACACACCCAACTCAGTCCAGGCCTCAACGCAGTAAATTGTGAAAATGACGTCGCATACCATGGTGAAAAGGCATTAAAAATTACGTCACATTGGAATTTATGAAATTTCTGAAACAGTAGAAGAATGACGTCACATAATTATGAAAAACTATATCTCAAAAGTAGGATAGAATTAGAATTGATTAAAGATTATAATAGAACTAAATACTGATATTGCAATACTTATTAATAGCAATTAACTATAATATATATATATGTCCAGTTTGTTATGAATCCAACTTCAAACGTAAATTATCGTACAGATTACGTTGACCAAAATTAAATCTAATAAATGACGGCGGTGATTAATTTTTCTTTCATAACACATAAATATAATAGAAAAGACGTCAACACATTTGACAAAATCCGATGAGAATTACAAATATAACATTAAACATTTAAACTAAATACATGAATTTGGGATAGACAAGTACCGTAACACGTCTTATAGTAATGCGAATTCACACTCAGCAAAACAGTCACAATCGGGAATAAGTCACGTTTGGTAATTAAAAGATTAGACGACATAATTAAGTTCGATTATGAAAATTATCAAATTCATTGCTATTTTCCATTTTTATCAAATGTGCATGAGACTAAAACCTCAAAAGAATACATCCTTAAGTGTATATAAAAAACGACCATAATCAGGGCAGCCAAGTTTTTAAGACAATTTATTCTGAAATTCATGCTTAAATGGAATGCATACCTTTAAAAATAATGTCAATAAGTTTGAACAGTTAACAGGGTATTTAACAATGTTGTTCAATAATTTAATGCAGGTTTTATATTGGAAACACCATTGACATGTTTCTATCAAAGGATGACCTTAAATTATTTTCCCATTACATATTTCTAAAGTTGCTACCATATTATAGGATGGGAGGACATATTTAAATTTTTAAAACAATGACATCATTTTCCCTCATCAAAATATGCATATTTTTTTATTATGGCCCATATATATCTCAAATTTACGGACAGATAATTTTAGGAAACACTATTTATATAATTGTGTATTAAGCTTGTATTTTGAAAATTCATTTCTCAAAATAGTGTTACTTATTTGTATTGGGTTTTATAAAACAAACAGGTCACACAGGATATGCTATGAAAAAAGTCTGACATCTTCTGAACACTATATTTTAAATCAGCCTCTAACGTATCAATACTATTACTTTTGATCCGTTGAGAAACTTCTTGTTTCTGTTTGTTTTCAGATATTTTCCTTTCATTATTTTTGTTATTTTTTTTCTTAAATTGTATTCTGCGTTGCTCTTAATACTATCATTGTATTAAATATGAGTGTTTAGTCAAATTGCAATATTGTACTTTTAAGGTCAATTACCCCCTAAGAAAGGCAAACACAAACTCTCTCTATACAATAACCTATTCAAACCTTTGAGTTACAAAGTACAATTGATGTTGACTAACAATATATCATCAGAATGACCTTTACTGAGGATAATAGAATATTTGTATGAGATTGACAAAGCAAGAATCTGTTAGTGTACATCGAAATGAACAAGTATATAACATCACTGCAGGTGTCGTTTTGACCTATTGATATCAGTTATACCACACAAACCATGAATACTTGTTGTCACATTTGGCACCAGGAAAATTCAGTTTATAGATTAAAAAAAATTGTCTTGTCTGATGTAAAACTGAGTATAATTACTATTTATACTGCAAAACAACAACAGCGGATAAGATCCTGGTTTATGGAAAGGAAATATTAACATTCTTAATATTGAAGTAACCCAACAAAGAGCTAAGAATGTTAAAAGCAATAGAATAAATCATATCCAATTTTTGGAAAACTATTATTATTGCACATACACTTTGAGCTAAGAATGTTAAAAGCAACAGAATAAATCATATCCAATTTTTGGAAAACTATTATTATTGCACATACACTTTGAGCTAAGAATGTTAAAAGCAATAGAATAAATCATATCCAATTTTTGGAAAACTATTATTATTGCACAAACACTTCAGTTCGCTATTGTGTTAAAGAAAACAAATCACGATTTTTTTCATTAAGTATCAAGACGAACAACGTCATAAAGGCAAAACATTCGACCCAGCGTTAACGTACCTGGACAAGATACAGAATAATTCCAGAGATTACATGTTGATGGTACACCTGATAGAGTAATAATCACCAACGATATAGGAATCAATACCTGTCTGACATTATGTTTAAATAAAACAAATGACTAACTGTATATATCGGATTACAACAATCGATATAGACTCGTCTTCAACTGTAATTAATATATCATTTTATAATCATTTTTATTAAATTTGAAGATTTGATAGACTAACGGAGAATATTTGTTTGCATGAACAATTTTATTTCCAAGAGACTTTTAGAAAATAAGTGGTATTATTTGGCTTTATTTTTCGTTTGATGCGTTTGAGCTATTGATTTTACCATTCGACTACACACCAGACTTTCGGTTTTGATTTTCCTTTGAGCTAGATATTTTTGCAATATACATTTTACCTTTCTTTTTCCTCTTAACGTCACATTACAAGTCTGAATCGCCAGAACATTTTTTTTATAGTTCAATTTAAAAGAAGATATGGTACGAATGCCATTGAGACAACTCTCCCCAAGAGACCGAATGACACAGAAATAAGCAAATATAGGATACCGGTTGACATTCAACGATGAGCAAATCCCATATCACATACACAGTTATAAAAGGCCTCGAACTGACAAATATATAATACAGTAGCGCGAAAACTAACGGGCAAATTTATGTACAATAGAGGTTTGTTTTCAGATAAAATTGAGAATGGAAATGGGGAATGTGTCAAAAAGACAACAACCCGACCAAAGAGCAGACAACAGATTTCAGATTTTTCAGACAATTAAGTATGTTATTGTCTCGTTTAGGTAAATACAAACTGCTGAAAATAGGGTGAACAAATGTTTATTTAATGCATACGACTTTTCGGAACAGTATTTTTTTTCACCATGATATTGAATATGTTTTTAAATTACCTGAAGACAAAACATTATATAAATAACACATAGCTGAGAGGGTGATAGAGCAGATTGTTACCCCGAGAAAACATTTTCAACCGCTGCGAAGCCAAGGTTGACAATGCTTTTTCGAGGTGTAGTACTAACAACAGTATAACAGTGTCAATATCAACAATTTAGCGTTGATGTGCAATCAAGGTTAAGACAAGAAATGAGCGACAAAAGTGAGTTATCGAAATAACTATGTAATAGCTATTATATAGATTATTGCATACACAATTGCTACGTACTCTACTGTAGCTGAAACCAATAGTTGTCCAATAGTGATATTGCTAGAAGTAGCCTATAATCATATGTACCATCCTTACAATCACACATACTAAATTCTAAGGCATTTTTAATAAAGAGGAATAAGCTGTCAAATTCATGTTCATCGATTTATCGCAACTTCTTTCATGTGATTTATAATGACTTAAAATGCTCATCCAAATAACAAAATGTCTAAAGTAAACAATTAACCCTGTATGGACTCGATTGTTTATGTATATCAGCATTACCTGTGTATTTTAGTGTATGCGTTATTTAAATAACCACCGAGATGACCTCCGAGGACAAGCAACAATCATAAATAAAGCCAATTGACTCATAAATACAAATATAAACAGATAGCGAGGATGTGCCTTTAAATTGTTTGTATGATTTCATATTATAACGAAATTTGGCATGTTTCCCGATTTCACTCAAATTCTCATATTTGATTTCATTATATACTAAAATAAGCATCCAAATAACTGAAAATCTAAAGTTCACAATTTACCATTTTTGGTCTCATTCATATATATCAGCATTTCCTATGAATTTTAGTCTGATGTCATGAAATGCCTCACCCTATATCAATTTCAAAGCATCATCTCTTTCCCTTCAATAGCCGAAAACGCCTCGTTCATGCGTGACTCATATTTAGCTAAGGGTTTATTTAGTAATTGAAGGTCACATTAACGGATACAGTGAAATTAAGCTTTGATTGCAGTCAGTAATATATCAACATTGTTTTAAATTTATTTTGACAGATTTGGGCAAAACTGACTCCAAATAACAAAATATTATTTCTTAATTCTTCTTTTATTAATGCCTGAACAAAATAAAATCGTATTCATTATTTTTTTATCTATTTCGTAGGTACATGTAATATCCCTTACACATGTACAATGTACAGTAAATACAATATTCAATACAAAAAAAAAAATACATAAAAGATATGGAATTAATTAAAATAAACTTTGTCAATAATCTCTTAATATGTATTGCATTAAATGAACTTTGGGAGACTTTGCAATAGAATAATAGAGTTTCTTATTTGTCTATAACAATGCTCAGATGTGATATCCACTACAAGGACATGTAGGACCCCTCGGTTTTATTGGTTTGGGTTGCTAAGTTTTCAATATATTTTTGTAGACTGTTTTTGTTTTTGTCGTAGTTTTTCTTTTTGTTATGGCTTAGTTGGTTTGTCTTTGCCTTTTTAATCCTTATTTGGTATCTGTTTCCATATTGAAAGTATCTTCGTTGTCTCTAAAAAAAAATCATTATTCGGGGATCAAAAATCAAAGTATGGTAATTGGAGAAATACTATTTGATCCACTAAATTGAATATAATAAATTATAAAATTTTGTACTGAATACAAACACCAGCAATTTGGAATGGTGATACAAGTGTGGAATGGTACTTTTATTTACGTCAATTTTTCAACGATGAAAGTGGTCTCATTTGAATTCACACTGAATTATATTTTTATTTAAAAGGTTTATATTGTATTTCATAAAATTTTCTAGGTCAAGATGTGCTTGAATGGTTAAACACAAACACCATTAATAAGTTATCATACATTCTATATAGAACACTTTCTATATATTTATCAGTTCGAATTCCAGCCAGGGAAGAACAAAAATTTTCGTCTGCAAATTTTCAGATCTTACATGGCTGTGCTGTTATTTGGACCAACTATATACAGAATGTGTTTTCAGCCTTGTATCACAATCACTGGTGATCCGATTGATAAAATCTGTCGCAGAGTTGTCCCTTGTTTAGACGAAAGAGTATTAGCAAATGAACCTTTTTAGATATATCACGGTGACATTGAAGGATAAAAACAATAGGGAGAAGAAACACATGACTAAAACTATTTTTTTTTATCATACTCAAAAACAATAGAAAAATAAATATATATTTAACAAGTTTTATAGTTTGTCCTTATGATGAACGGTTACATAACTGTCCTGGATTAAGGAGAAGTGCATTTAAAACTTGTTCGATCCTACCACATTCTGTATGCGCCTGTCCCAAGGAATGACCAGGACCTGTAATTCAGTGGGTGTCGATTTTGCTGTACATTAAACCTACTTTTCGTTCATTGTTTTGTACACAAATCAAGCCTTCATATTTTGCGTTTGAATTGTTCAACATTTGTCATTTCGGAGACCTTTAATAGGTGACTATGCTGTAGTAGTTTACTCATTGTTAAAGACCGTATGGCGACCTACAGTTTTTTATTTCCTTGTCATTGGTTTCTTGTCGAATGTTGTCTCATTGGAAATCATACCACATAATAATTGTAAAAAATACTGATATATATTGCATATCGAAGTTAACAAATTCTCCTTGAAGTAACGAACATTTGAAGGTAAAACAAAATCTTCGAATTTGAAAATTGTTTGATCTATTCATGCTATATTAACATGATTAATTGAAGGATGTTACGAATTTGATTGTGACAACATATATTTGTGTCTATTTGTTTTTCTTTTTTGATTTCTGACAATGAAAACCTCAAATATGCACGGTCTCTGTCTCATCAATCTTAATGTCCTAAGTCATTGACAGGTGGCAGTCGATTCTTTTCATAAATGGAATGGCTATCATTGAATATCCCAGACATAGATTACCTAAGCCTCTTTGGCACAATTTGTTTGGATTTTTTTTTCCTGAATGCTTTTTAACTTTATACTTTTTTAGCTTTCTAACTATTTTGATCTGAGCGTCACTGATGAGTCTAATGTAGACGAAACGCGCGTGGGGTGTATCAAATTGTAAGCCTTGTACCTTTAATAACTGTTTTAGAAACAGAAGTGTCCATTTTTTTATATAAATTGTTGTGTTGGTATAATTATTTCAAAGATCTCCAAACCTCGCATGATAACAACACATTATTTTATAAACTGTATGAAGTACTTATGTGTTCAATCAATTAATGCTTGAAAAGATGTGAGAAAGTTCATCAAGAAGTACTACAATGGCAGAAAAGCTAAACCTTACTCGTATTACGAACATTATATAAAATGATTTTGAATGTAGATATTTTGATTAAAATTCTTTACAGTATGCAAAACATTACAAATTGGTCAACAATTTAAGTCACACATATTGGACAGAGTTTTTCTTTGGAATTAGCATACTTACACTTCGAGTGTTTGTTCTGGGATAAAAGGTTCATTCCTATTGGTAGGGAAACCATAAAAGTCAGAGTCTTGCTTCTGAATTCCAGTTGGCTGAAAGATTCTACCTGAAGCTAAAAATATTTTTTTTTAAATACACTCAAACACATATGCAAGTTGGCAAAACATTTACTAAATTTTATCATCGGTATAAAGACATCATTCGTAAATATAGCTCAACATGCAGACTTCTAATACGTTCAGGTATTTCACATCCAATTTTTTATGGAAATATTCTTTATAAAGCACAAAGGTGTCAGTATTCACCTCAGAAACTTACAAAACCTTTGAATAGACTTATAAAGAAGGGATATAATTACGATACTGTTGTCAAGTCATTAAAGATTGCATTTTTTGGCGTTAATATTGAGTCACTGATAAGGTCTTTGCATCGGAACTAAACACATTTATTCTAAAAACAGTTGTTGGCATGACACGGGTTATGTTCTTCTCATATATGTTATGATGGTATGATACTAAACCCTAACGGGAAGGATTGTGCCTGATGTTCATATGATGAAATCATAATCTTTCAGTCAGTTTAATTGAAGTCTGAGACTGGCATGTCAGTTAACTGCTAGTAGTCTGTTGTTATTCATGTATTATTGTCATTTTGTTTATTTTCTTTGGTAACATCTTCTGACATTAGACTCGGACTTCTCTTGAACTGCATTTTAATGTGCGTATTGTTATGCGTTTACTTTTCTACATTGGTTAGAGGTATAGGGGGAGGGTTGAGATCTCACAAACATGTTTAACCCCGCCGCATTTTTGCGCCTGTCCCAAGTCAGGAGCCTCTGGCCTTTGTTAGTCTTGTATTATTTTAATTTTAGTTTCTTGTGTACAATTTGGAAATTAGTATGGCGTTCATTATCACTGGACTAGTATATATTTGTTTAGGGGCCAGCTGAAGGACGCCTCCGGGTGCGGGAATTTCTCGCTACATTGAAGACCTGTTGGTGACCCTCTGCTGTTGTTTTTTATTTGGTCGGGTTGTTGTCTCTTTGACACATTCCCCATTTCCATTCTCAATTTTATTAGTTTTTTAAATAAAACTAGTTAGTGGCACGTGAATAAAAACAAGTAATATAGAAGTTCAAAAACATCGAAAGGTTAATGTGCCATATTAATGATAATGGCTAAATGGCTGAGGCAATCAGGCCTAGGTGTAGCAGATGCATTCAAAGTGCTTTTCCGAAATTATCTTTATATTGAACAAAAAAAAAATGTAAATGTAAATTATGTATAAGTATTAAGAAACGTTAAAAATTGTGACCACATGGCACCTAAAAATGTGAGATTATATTGTTCAGTTTTTAAGTTGTGCTTTTGTGTACTTTTGTGGGTCTTACGTTCAGATTTTTGCCATGACATTGACAGTTTGTGTTCGACTTCAAGGCGTAAATGACTTGTTTTTTTCGCCTCTGTATTGCTCGAAGGAATCTGAATCTAACTTGTTAAATACATATCGATTTATCAACAGTGAATTTTTAAAAACTGTTTTATACATAATTTAAGTACCAATGTACTGACAACTGAGTCGGATGTTGTTGCTGGGACTTATGGTGTAACAATAACGGTATCTAGTGCTAGAAAATGATAATTGCACTTTTTCATATTTTATGTGTAATGTTTATAAATAAATCCTTATAAATAAAATATTGAAAGCCAAGGATGTTTAAGTACAGAAAAACTCGGAGAGTTTAATTAGGTAAACGACCTGAAATTTATATTCAAATTTATATAAGATCAACCATGTGTGAGAAATACTAATAAACAATTCCCAATTTATCGACGGAGAAAGGCTATTATAAATCAAGTCAGTACCAATCCACAGACTAAAAGTCAGCAGGAGCTGTCTCTACCCAAACTAGAAAATGGATATTACATTTTATAAATTGAATGCGTCTGGAAATCTTTCCTAGATTTAGTCTTCAATGGGAACGTCCACAATAAAAACAATTGATATGAGGTCCTCATGAGGTAAACCTTGTTCTTATTTATATTTATAAGTGATCATTCAATATACACTTTCTCTGTAACTGGTAAAATTGCCATGAAAAAAGGGGACGATATAATCTAAAACATAGCTCAGATGTTTACAATGCGTAAAACTTCTTAGATTTAGTGAGTGTAGTCAACAAAGAAATGAGCAGTCATTTTTACCGTTACGGTTTTTTGCTTGTGATAGCTGACAATGCTGTATTGAATTAGCTCAATTTTAGAGGCCGTACGGTGTACTATATTTGTTAATTCCTGTTTCATTTTGGTCTTTTGTGAAGAGTTGTCTTATTGTTAATCGTACCACATCTTCTTCTTATATTTACATGAAACAAATCAGTATTAAAATCTATTATGATAAAACCAGCTCTTTTATACATCGAAAACATTATATTTACATACTACCCATTTGGTACTACATGTAGTAGATAACTGTCTCATTGGCAATCATGACGCATCTGCTTGTCTTGAAACAAATTGAAATATAAAACAGAACATGTCAGAAAAAAAACTAACGATGCGCCGTAGAAACTTATAAAATGTGATTAAACAAATTTCCATGACTTATAAGCTGCAAGTAAGAAAAAACCTACGACCTGGTGAATATCTAAATTAGAAAACGTGCAAGATGAATTTGCATACCAAATAGAAAATACAAAAATTAGAATACCCAAATTATATACGCACCTTCATTTGTGTTATAACCATAACTTGCGTATGCACTTGAGCTCATTTGGACGTTTTCAGCATTTGAAGACTGGCTGCCTATATTAAAATTTTAAAGTGTTATACCACAAAAACGCTATCGTTAATGTAGAATGCAGATCTCAATAGGCCGTGCACGATAATATTTTGGACATGCAGGATGCAGTTCTAGTTAAGTATGTTATGCGTCCTACACATTGCATTCACGTCAAAACAAAAAATTAATATAATAAATGGACGCAAATACAAGGGATGATTTGTTTTTGTTTTTGAATTGGTTACCATATATTCTTTCTTCTCAAAACTGACCAAAACCTTAAACGGTTTGAACGATGACTGTATTTATATACAGAAACTATATTATTGAATTTCTAAAAATAAAAATAAATAAATAGATTGACACATTTGTTGTTCCGAAATATTTCTCAGTAAAAATGTTTTAGATATAAGATAGTCTTGGACTAACAATTTTTCATAAACGGGAAAATCTTAAATCTTAAACAAAGGAACACCTATACTGTTAAAACATATACGCAAAATAAAACCTGAGATAGATAATAAGATGATATTATTTAGGATCCGCGAGGAGAGAAACATTTTGGCACACCAAATGGACTTTCTAAATGTCTTTTTAAAGTACTATCATGTATAACATTTTTGTTATCATTTAGATCCTTTCGAAGAACACCTATACTAAATCTTGCAAAAACGTTTGTCTGCGGATGCATATATTTTATCAGTTGCACACATCTTGAATTAAGACTTTCTTCATATGAACTTTTATATTCATCAGTTCACTATCACAGTTTTACAAAGTAATTTAATCATAGACTATGAAATGGATGGTTATCAATCGAAACAAAACAAATACGGAATAAAAAAACGGGTATAAATAGGTCTTACACTGTACACAAACCTTCATAGTGTAGTCATGATGTTGAACAAGACAACAGAGACTAATAACGAGTTTAAGTTAAGAACCAAAAAATAGTTTTGTTGCCAACAAACAATTATTCTTGGACTACAGGTCCTTCGTTTTAACCGATCTAATAAGGAATATTGTGGGATATACTTACATGTATATGCTAATTTCTCCGCTAGTTCTGAAATATGACGGAACAGCACAAACGAAAATCACTCCTATATAATTCGTGCTTAAAATCCTGTTTTGGATAAACTTTCATCATAATTGCATTCAACATGTAAGCTGTTTCAATTTGTAAAAATGTTATGAACTATATGTCCATAAGGGATCTACAAGAATAGCTTAACCTATATTCGATAAATTTTGCCTGCAGAAGTTGGCAACTTAATTCTTAGTTTTAACATATTTATTTACTGGGATTTAAAAAACATTGAAACAAAACATTTTAAGAAATACTGACTACTGAGCTGATGATACCTTCGGGTACTAAACGATACTATTGGTGGCATCAACTCAAGAACGTTAACATAATGTAAAAATCAGTTAAAAAAATAACTTATCAAATCAATATAGAAGATTAATAGCTAGTTCCAAGTCCTAATCATGTACAGTAGAATGTGTATCGGTAGTGTCATTACTACTGATCGGTTGATACCTCAATTGTTGAACGGCTTATACCCTGTGCCTCGTAGCCAGTACAATGGTACTGGTATGAACGTACGGATAGTGTTTATTATAATTGCGTTTTTACATTTTAAAGTCATTTCAGATTAAACAATATATCTCATGATTCCTTATCAGAGTGTGAATATACATTTGGTATTTTTTTTAATTCTATCCGCCAGTAATCATTTGTTTGAGGATTTAATTGTTTTCAACATTTTAACTACTTCAACACTGATGAGATAATTTTTTGTCAAATTTGTAACCGTTCATGTAATTTGAACGAATACATAATTATGTAAAACCAAGTGTTAAAAACAAACTGGCAATTTATGTTTATACGTAGTACATACTGATAGAGACGTTTCCATAAGCTTATTTAAATTTCATATAGATACAATGTAGTTATTAAGAAAATGTGTTTCAATGTATGTTTTTGAAAAGACCAATAAGCTTACGGATCGCATATTTTTTTCACGAGCTATTGCAATCGCGTTAAGATTATAGCAACTGTATTTATTTTACTTATTACAATAAGCATATAATATCCCTTGTGTAGGTATAATTCTGTAGAGAAACCAAAACGTAAGCACAATTTTTGTATTATTTAAACAAAATGTAAGCATAATTTTTGTATTATTTAAACAAAACGTAAGCATAATTTTTGTATTATTTAAAAAATGCAGTTACGTATAAAATATATTTGTTTTAACTTATTAATTATCTTAGAAATGAATAGTAAAATATATAGCACCTCAATTGTTCATTTTTTGGGATAGTGGTAATCAAAACTCCATTTGAATATGATCTTTTATCCATAAATGATATTCCAAAATATTGAGATCTTACAAATATTATTCACAATTGTATTACCATCAAAATTACTATGTATTACCATTATATACTTCAAAGAAACATATAAATGTAATAGACATGATTTTTGTTTTCGATAACCCTGATAGGCTTAGTGGTTAATGCCAACAAATATTTCAGACCAACAATTGAGATATTCAAGATTATAACAACATACTAGTATAATGTTGATCGTGAAATATTAATACAAATATGCTCCTTTTTGGTATACTTACAACATTCATTATTATCAAAACTTAAATCTGTTCTATGAATTGTTGGACGAGTTTGATTTTCCAATTTTACATGAGTTTCCTCTCCTGGTTTAATATTTTGAAATGGGGGTGTAGGTCCTCTATCAGTATCATCTGAAATAAATTGAGGTTAAAGATAAGTTGATGCAATAACGAAATACGAACTTTGCAACTATGTCCATATCTCCAAATACTAAGACGCTTGGTTCTATCCAATTGTTTAATGAAATATTCTATACAAAGCACAAATTAATTAAACATGTCATCATTCACCTCAAAATTAAAGCTAACCAAACCTTTAAACAGAAATATTCGAAAGGGATATAGTTACGATACTGTTTTCAGGTAATAAAAATGGCATATTTTGGTCTTAATATTGATTCACTCATAGGGTCTTTATATCCGACATAAACAGATTACTTCTAATTTGGCACGATACAGGTTTTATTCTTCTGATCTAATTTATGCTGGTAGGATACTAAACCCCCAACGGTTGGGATTGTGTCTGATTGTCATATGATGAAGACATAATCTTTCATTCAGTTTAATTGAGATCTGGAGCTTGCGTGTCAGTAACTGCAAACGTTCTTTGTAAATTTATGTATCATTGCAATTTTGCTCAAATTCTTTTGTCACCTATTCTGACATCGGACTCGGATGTCTTTTAAACTGAGTTGACCTGTGAAAATTGTTGTGTTTTTGTTAAGTCTACATTAGCTAGAGATACATGTACATGGCGTTAATCTCACAAAACATGTTTCACCCCATCAGTTTTGCGCCTGTTCCAAGTCAGGAGCCTCTGGACTTTGTTAGTCGTATTTTTAATTTAAGTTAATTTATTTGTTTCGGCGTACACTTTCACAGCACTATTTTTTGTCTGTTTACAGGCTTTAAATGATGTTTTTGCTGTGTTGAAAACCCACTGGTAAACCTGTGTTTGCTTTTTGCTGGGTGTTTTCCCCTTAACACATGTTCCATTTCCTTTCTTAATCTTATGCATATATATATATATATATTCTGCATAAATGAGGCTCCAAACATACATATTTTATAGTAATACAATGGTTAAAATTAACTACGTATTTTAAGATGATTGTTAAGCAAAAAAAGTATTCTTACCAAAATCATCAGAACAATAAATATTACTTGAACTAGAAGGAACTGGAGGCTGATGTCTTTTAACACCACTGTTATCATCTGTTCGACGGAATGGAACTAGAAGTTTTGTGCATTTATCAGTTTCATGTGAAAGTGACGAGGGAGGACAGCTATTTTTTTCTGTAAAAATTTAAAAAATGTAAACATTTTAATATCCACTTGAACACATGAAAGCTTGAAACACCTACTTGATGCAATATGCTTTTTGATTTCATTAACCATACATGTATGTTATAACTAATTGTAATTGAAAAAAAAACAATGTTAAAATTCTAAACGGGATTTTTCCATTATGTAAAATGCAAAGTATTATTATCCTATTCATTTTCGATATGTGCAGTTCTGACTTTTCGTGTAGGTCTGTTCAAACATGAAATTATATTTTTCCTTATAGAGAATTTGAATAAAACGCATCATCATAGTGTCTTTAATAACAACATATTACAATTGAAAATACTTTGGATGAATGATTCATGAGTAAATAAACACAGTAAGTTGTTACAGCAAATATGCAATAAAGATATTGTTACGTTAAAAAAAAGTAAATAAACAGACACTGTTTGGCACCCCCCCCCCCCCTCCTCCCGCCCGCTGGTCATCTCCAAGTCAATAACCGATTTTTCCTTAGGAAATCCGGTTAAAAATGTTTATAAGCGATAATCTAACAACAAATTGTTGTCATAACGCCGACATTTTACATTTTGTTGATATTTTAATGTGCATTCTCCCATTCAGCGAAAGCTGTACAAAGTTAAAATATTAATCTGCCTATAAAGTATCCAAATGCAACAAGCAAACAAAAACCGACGCGATATTTGGCATCATCTCCATGGTCCTTCAAATCTTATGTTTAATTCATTAATGTTTTAAAAACACTAGCTCATGTTAAAAGGAGTGTTGGGCACTCGAAAACATGGTAAATCTAGTCACATTTGTTATTTTCCTGTCCCAAGACTGGCGAGTGATATTCGTCGGTTGTTGTTTGTTGCTGTACATATATTTTATTTTTGTTTTTATGTTTATTGTTTTTGTACATTTACAATAATATTTATCGTTTGAGCTAATTCGTTGTGATATGTCATAACCTTTTATTGCTTTCTTTCATGTTTAGGCTTTGATAATTTTAGACAAACGAACGGACACCTATACTATAGCTTGGAAAGTCTACATTGTTTCGTCTGGTGGAAAGTTGTTTCATTCGGCAATCATCAAAGTAAAATCACAAAAATATCGAATTTCGTGGAAAATTCAAACCGGAAAGTCCGTTATCAAATGGCAAAAACAAAAGCTCAAACACATCAAACGAATTGATAGAAGCTGTCATATTCCAGACTTGATACAGGCATTTTATTATGTATAAAGTGGTGGATTAAACCTGGCTTTATAGCTAGAAAAACCTCTCACTTGTATGATTGTCGGATTAAACCATCGTTTTTTTCTCTCCATACAAATACAATAAGATAGTTATACACTTCATGTATGGATATAAAAATACATACAAGGATAACAAGAAATACCCAAAACATTAATCAATAAACAGGTTAAGCAACATCGGCAACAAAATGTCGATTACCTTACAAAAGGTTGAGAAATAGCATATGTTCAAGGAAGCCTGGATTGATACATGCACAAAATATAATGGGTAATACCAGTTTTGCATGCACATTAATGGTAATGGCCGTCTTGACAAAGCTAATTTAATTCTTAAATTTAAAAGTTGGGAAGTAAAAATCAATTTCAACAGAAACTGCATAGTAATACAACCAAATGTATAACACTGCGGTTACGAATAACACCTTTTCAATGATCATATTGGTACCAACGTTTTTTTTCTCTCAATCAAAACCGTCTCTAAATAATTCTCTCCTCCCTTGACTAAGAAGTGTAATGGTCAATGATATTTTCGAAATTTGCAACACAACAACAGTGTTAATTGCACATTCATATTTATCACGTTAAACATTTGAAAGAATTCACGATATTGGATAACCAGAAATGCATGTTTAGTTATGATTCTGTCTACGTATGAATATTAAAAGAACCTTCAAGTTGGATGAACAGTTTCCAGACAATATATTGTGTTGTTTTTTAACGGTTCGGTAGAACTTTCTGATACCTTTATCTCATCTTTGTATCTGTAACTAAAAGAAATTCAAAATTTTAAAAAATGCGCTTTTCAGCACAGGTATAATTTGAGTTATTATAAGAGAATATTCGCAACATTAACATAATTACTCCTGGGTGGAACCGATAAATAAAATTAATGTAAAAGTATAATGTACTACTTTTAATAGAATACAAATAAATATATTATAAAATAATATACCATTTTTCTCATCTGCATAACTGTAAATCGATTCGTAATCCTCTTCTGTATGTTTAGATTTTTTACGTCTCTTTTTCGCAGGAGATGAAGATACTGTTCAAAACAAATAAATTCATTAAACATGTCAAATCACTATTGATATGATATAATACCACCATCGATTTCACTCAATTAGTCTTTGTTAACTTTGCACTTTTCAAAAAAATTGTGCACATATTATCTTTGATGCAAATAAAATAATATTTAGTATGAGTAGAGTATTATCCTGTCCTATACTATTATGATATTTCATTTCTTATAAGAAATTAACCATCACTTGAAGATAACAATCAAATATTCACCCTTATTTTTCTTGTGTACAAGCTTTAGAAACCATGTAACTTCAAGTTTCCAAAATATACTATAGAAACACCAAATAGAAAATGAATGTGCTCTGAAAGAACCTAGATAAATGTGTATGACTCTGGAACTTTTTATTGCATTGAAATGTAAGATTAATTTCATACTACTGTCAAAATGAAGGGTATTTTTTGGACCCTTTTTCGTGTATTTGATAGAGTGTTGCTGCTGACAATGAAACTTGACTGTTATATTGAATAGTTGTGTCCTATACAGATGACGATGGATATACAAAACTACAAGTGCCTATTCTTTACTCGAAAGAAACTTACCGAATTTACGAATGATATATAATACAAAAAAGAAGATGTGGTATCATTGCTAATGAGACAACTCACCACAAAAGACCAAATGGCACAGAAGTTCACAACTATAAATCACCGTTCAGCCTTCAACAATGAGCAAAGCCCATACCACATAATCAGCTATAAAAGGCCCCGAAATGACAATGTAAAAAAAATCAAACGAGAATACTAACGGCATAATTTATGTACAAAAAATTAACGAAAAACAAAAATGAAACACATAAACAAACGACACCACTAAATAACAGGCTCCTGACTTGGGACAGGCACGTACATACCGAATGTGGCGGGATAAAACATGTTAGCGGGATCCCAACCCTCCCGTAACCTGGGACAATGGTATAACAGTACAACATACGAACGAACTATTATAAAACTCAGTTGAAAAAGGCGTAAGGGCACATTAGATGGATACAAATACAAATACACAGAGTAAGGTTAGACTTATGACGAATGCCATATTTGGAGCATGATCTACTTACCCTTTCGAGGCAACTGATATCTTCCCAAAGTGTTTAAGGGTTCGTGTTAGTGAAAGTAAATTAATACTTTTTCATTTGCTTGAAACATAATTATTGCTATGTTTTGTCTTTCATACTGTTGTTTATCTTTGGAATGTCTTTTGCCATGACATTGTCTGTTTTTTTCCCTGCTAACCGCAATAAATCATTGTTGCACATATCTTTGGTCTGTTCAATATTTAAAATCTGTCATTAAACGTAGTTACTTGTCAATCTTAGGTAACAGTCACCTGACTAAAACTGCTCAAAAGTCTGTAATGCAACACCGAACGCAAAGAACACCCACAACGAACTGTACCGAAAACAACAATGTAACATGCTTGTTCGCCTAGAACTGTAGCAGGTTACCAGGAAATTTATTTTGATACTGTATTATTGATCAATTGTTGCTTGTTGAATGTCCAGTTAAAAATATTTTAACTACATTTAGGACAAGAACTCATTAACAGTAAATGCAATAGGGGTAAGTTAAACTGGTTAGGTCAACAGAGACAAAGGGCGGAAATTATGAATTGGCCAAAGAAGTGTATGATTTCAAAATATCACTAATAAATTGGACTCTAGCAACACATATGATTTAGTTTTTATGAGATGCTCAATATGACTCAAATATTTTCTTATCTGATTCAATATTAGCAATCATACTAAATCATTATATTTTTATACTTCTCGATGAAGTGTTACACGTAAAGGTATTGTGCTGTAATATACTTACAATATTTCAGCTTTACTTCATCTCCATCATAATATACACTATGCTCTGCATCTCTCTGATCACTTTCTGGGTTCTTACAGTTGTCGTCAATGCCATTATCTACAGTAACGCACACACCCATTGATAACACAATAATTTGACTACTACTAGTATCTAACAATACTACTCTCTATCTATAAATCCACCTTTACAATTGACATGAAATATGTCAAATTTTTTTATTATATACATAAGATTGGTACGCGTTTATGACGGCAGTAAATCGGAATACGAAAAAGTATACAGAGTAAACATATTTACAGTATTCGCCTAATGAAAACTCGGTTCTAAGTTTATGAAAGTCTTAAATGTGTAAACATATATGTTTCTTTCAAAAGAATAGTTACACATAAAGCAGAGCTATGCAGAAAATGTTAAATATCTTGAACGTTTGACTAATATGTTCTATTGGTTGCCTTTCGTATATGAAAAACAATAATCAACATTCTGATGCTTCATTTTTACATTCATATTTTCTATGAACTTTTATAGATTTTTGCATTAAACATTTCAACAACCTTTTCTAGATTGTATGCATGTTGAAACATGAGGTCCTCTTGTGATTTTTTTCACTTCTCACCTATAAACGAGTTTAAATTTTATGTAAATGCATATTTGACAATTGTGTAATATATGCATCAATAGACATCGGTATATAGATCATGTGGTGTTTATGAGCAGATCTGGATTTGTTTCAGATCAACATATTTACATTTTTTATTGAACAGCGACCATTTTACTTCGAAAAAAGGGTATATACATGTTAAAAATGAAAACTGCTGCCTATTATTGAAGAAAGTATGTTGACTTCTAAATGTAGTTTGGTAACACATGTTATAGTCTATTGTGTGCAAAATTTATTACAATGTATATTCATGTGTAATATGCTTAAATTGTCATTTTTTTAAATTACCGCACAATTTGTATTCTTTTCGTCTTGACCTACAATAAGCTGGAAAATAAATTTAAATATTGATTTATATAGGATTTGTTTGCGAATCGTGATTATTTAAAACAACAAAATATCAAAAAAAAAAAAAACTGTTGACAAAAGAGACCATTCTACGTTTCCTATTGTTAATTTTCTTTTCTGAATAGTGCTGTATTTTTTAAACCCTGCTAAAAGTGTGTATGTTTCACATTTATTTTACATGTCCATATTTATAGTCGCGTTTTACATTGGAATCGATAAAATTATTTCAAACTGTTCAATGATTAAGTTACAGATTTCGATACCACGAATTACTTAGAAGTTTGCCACCTTCTGTCAAAGATACATATCTGTGTTTAGTAGGTTTGTTTGTTCCTGTATTCTTATTTAAAACGAAATATCACGCTTTAAGTTTAATGGTGATAAAGGTTTAGTGTAAAGCACGATCAGCACGATCCATGCAATAATTTAAATAAACTTATTCTGAAAGGCTATCAATTTCAAACAGCAGATTCATATTTTCAATACTGGTATCTTTGATGAGTGTTTTTTTTAGATAATCTTATCGGTACTTACATCGATTTTAGCTAGTCAATTAAAACATAACTTTATATATATTCCATTAAATGTATTAAAGCGTATGGTCACCCTGTCAAAATGCTCTTATATTGGTGTTTTGTTTGTTGTTTTTATGTTTGTTGATGTGTGCATCATACCCATTTGCATTGAATTTTACAGGTTGTTGAAATTTTTATTGTTTTAAAACAGAGTCCGGGTTTTGGAAGAGTTGATAGCCCATTAACATGCTTCACTGGCAACATTCTGTGTATGCCTATCTGTAGTCATAGACAAGTAATTTAGTGTGTATAGTTGTCATGATTGTTCGTCGTTAATTGTATTGTTATTAATTAGCTATATAGACACACTGTAACTTTTTTCTCATTGTAGAAAACCATAGCTTTAAACATAATTGCTTTTATCCACATAATTTTTCATATCGACAATCATATCTAATCTCCTACTTTTTATATAAACCAACTAGTGTAAATAGATATACGAAGGTGTGGTGTGAGTGCCAATGAGACAACTCTCCATCCATCTAACAATTTATAAAAGTAAACCATTATAGGTCAATGTACGGCGTTCAACACGGAGCCTTGGCTCACACCGTACAGCAATCTATAAAGGGCCCCAAAATTAATAGTGTAAAACCATTCAAACGGGAAAACCAACGGTCTAATCTATATAAAAAAAAAACGAGAAACGAGAAACACGCATAAATTACATAAACAAACGACAACTACTGTACATCAGATTCCTGACTTAGGACAGGTGCAAACATTTGCAGCGGGATTAAACGGTTTGATGGTACCAAACTTTCTCCCTTTTTCTGAAACAATAGCATAACATAACAACATAGAAAAACACACGATAAAATATCAATTGGCAGGCTTAACTCAATCAAAAAACGTAAATTAACACACTATGAACGAATAAATTTGATCTGCGATATCTGAATGCAAATGCATAGTTAATAAAATATTAGGGACACACATTCAAGGCCAAAAGCAAACAAACAAGTCCAAACAAAGCCATGGCAAGACACCACTGCGAAATATTTAACCCTTCGAAAATAATCACTTTTGAAAAAAAACCGGTTTTAATAATACAGGTAAATCTTGAAGTTTATACAAATGTAGTACGAAGAAGTGAAAATTAGAAGATATTCCAAATAATCAAAGCTGGTAAAAAGACAAGATTCATATTAATATAAAATAACAAAAAAGCATTATAAACAGTATCAACAGGTCGAATTAACAAGAAAATACGATTTGAGAGTACTCGCAGTTACTGACAGCTAGTTAAAAGCCAAAAACAATTAATAATAAAAAAATCATGCATCAGAGACTTAAATCAACTAAAACACATCCCAGGGATTTAGTATTTTAACATCATGAACAGTCAGAGAAGACATGACTTGTGCAATGTCAAAAATAAATGTATCGACAGGTAGTAGGATAGTGAGGAGCGACTTCTATACAGATAAAAAAAAAATAACGTGTCTGTGTCTCTATACATCCCGCCTCAAAAGAAGATACAATTTAGATATGTTTTAATTTGCTAATGACAAAATCTATATTAGTGTCAATGTAAACTATATTCAGAGATCTAATTACAATATTGGTACGATAACCACATCAGAGATAGGCCATGTTGTACATATACCAAGGGGAAACTTGATGCAAATCAATTTTTTATTGGTGCATTGTATTTAATAGAAAAAGAGTACTTTATGGCAAATAAACCGAGATTATTATAGAAAATCCACAGCCCTTAACACAGAGATTTTTGTTATAAAATTTGAACAGAGATTACTCACTTGCTTTTCTATCACGTGCTAGTGTTTATTTTTTACAGTTCTAAGCAACCTGTAAATTCCAAAATGCCTTGTGCGGAGTCACAAAAGTCGAGCGCACCCTAAAAGGTGTACTTGATTTGGTCCATATTTTAATTTGTTTTACATGTAACCAATTAGCTACATTAAGGTTCATGTGGACCCTTTGTCTAAAATGGCCGTATTTTCACTTCAAAATTTACTCCGAGTACAGACAAACCCGCGCATCTGTAAAAACAAATTCAGGCATAGCATGCCCTAGATAAATAAATTTCAAACATGTTTAATGTTTAAGGAAAAAAAACTTAATAGGATTTAGCAGTGCACTTTTTTTCATTCCTCCAGAAGGTGACAAAATAAACTAAGTTGGGAAACAGGTTTGAGAACTTCTCCACAGTTTATATTTGAAGGGAATGTTTTTAATTGACATGGATAATAGATGGACAATAGATACCTGACAATAATTGGTGATTTAAACAGTGTACCTCACTGCCGACACTCGGCTAACCGAGAGATTGGTCGGTTAATCTATATTGAGTATGTGGCTATATCGGCGGTGGGTCTGTTAATCGGGTTGGCTAAAGTCTGTTAATCAGGTGTTATCGAGGAAATCATTGGAAATTCTGCATGTTTCATTGTATAACTTTTTAAATATATGTTTATCATAAAAATTATTCATGTCTAACAAAACAATTCAATGTACCGAATCCAGTGGTGTAATTATTATTTTTCTAGCTTCGATGTACGATCTATAAAATGAAAAGGCGTGTTACTCATCAATAAATTTATACACATTTTACACACACAAAATGTACACAAAAAGACACGTTGGTTGAATTTACTTGCATGCGATATTTTGAACATCGAACAAAGACAGGCATTATGTTTGTCAACCAAATTGATATCATTGTGTGAAAAATCTACACAAAAATCTGTATTTTGGTGACATAAATCAATCTTTATTTAAAACCTGGTCTGTTAATGGGTCGGATGTATAAAACCCGGTCTGTTAATTGGTCTGTTAAGAGTTATGAATGGCAATAAAAGTATAATTTTATTGCTGTATGGGTGTTATCGGATCAAATGGGTAGGCTAAACGAGTGGCTAAAATACACGGAAACAACACATGAGCAATGAAACATAATATATACGGAAACACTGACATGAACAATGAATTTAGGCCATGAATATTGAAAACTGACATAAAAAAAGTGTAATATTAAAGTATTATTATACATCATGTTAAAATGCCATCTTTTGATTGCCTAATACGAAGGTGTTAATTTACTCTATCACATGGCTGAGCGGGTGACAATTTTTTGGAATGTCACCCTCTCGGCTAGACCAATAAAAAAATCGGCAGTTTAAACGACAATGAATCGAATCTACATCAAGTTATTTTATAGACAATGCTTAAAGTTCTAATTTACTATACAACGAAACGTGGAACGACTCAAACTTATTTCTTTTACAATTGTTGGAAAAACGTATTTCACTTGTTAATATTTTTACTTTAAAACCTATAAATCATTGTGTGTTATGCTTATTGTTGATATTAAACGCATTCGTTCACCATCGATGGGTTTCAACTGGTGATGTACATTTCATCATGTTCATTGTGATGTATATTTCTCAGCCGGATATGAGGCCTTTTGAAAGGGGTATTTACCCAAAATTTAAATAAAATAAATAACAATAACAAAATAACAACAATTGAAAATATTTTTTTTCTTGATAGCAGAGCTTTTTTCCCCGTTTCGGGCCTAATCCTTGTATCGTTTATATGTCAAGTCAATGCACTACTATTGTCTATTTACTTCACTTCTGATGACGTTTCAAATACCCGTTACGCTGTCAAGTACGTGACTACATAGAAAATACTTTATAATAAAACTCATCTTTTAAAGAAAATGATGATAGGACATTCATTATAATAAATCAAATATCACATAGCTGAGAGGGTGATAAAGCAGATCGGTATCCCTCGAAAAAACATTGAGTTTTGTATGTAAATTGTATGTATGCTGTTCGGTATCCCTCGAATGAGAGAAAAGTAACAGACAATTTAAAGAATATAGAAATAAACAACACCCCAATCCGGACCCGCATTGTATACATGAGAATCTGGATGGAAACACAGAATATATAGAATAATAGATAAGGACAGTAGGAAGTGATGCATTAATAAAAAAAGATAGAAAGAAGAAGAAAAAAATAATAACTGTTTGAGAATAAAGACATGAAACTTCCCTGAGTGTTGAAACAGTAACGGATTGCTATGTACTCATATTGGTAATAAATGCTAAAAGTTTACATGCGGACAACTGCAGTTCTCCTCTGCACTTATGTAGAAAGGAACTAAACGGAATAAAATGAATTAAAACTTAAGATAACCAAATGTAGCTGCATTCACTCCTTTCCATTTACTTCTTTAGACTGATTTGTAAACAACAGATGATTCAGTAATAGAAGAAAAGAACCAATCGGATGATGTTGACGATTTATAGTTTAACTCCAGTGACAAATATCATGTGCATATGAGAACAACAACACGTTATATGTGCCCTGTGTTGTATTAGAAAGACACTTTCGGACGGATTTGAGAACGTGCTACTTTGAACAGACAAAAAATTAAGGCTGAAGAAAACGTTAATAATACATTCATGCATATTCTAGCAGGCAATCCATATCCATATATTGAAGTGACACACTCCTTAATAAAATGCAAAGGAAGTCAAAATAAAAATGTTCTTACTAGAAGGATACTGTTGCAGCGTATTGTCATTTTTTTTTTACTCAAGAGCATCTCATTCTTAACTTTTTCAAAGGGAAAATATAAAGGTAGCACAACTATTGTCGTGGCTAAATAACTCTTAACTGACACAATTTCAATTGTCCAACCCATTGACAGACTTTATTCCCATAATGTTCACTAAAACGTGGTATTACTGACGTTATATTACAATTATGAAATATTTACTAATTTCAATTTATATTTTAGAACCAAAGTACGATTTTGTGTCCTTTAAATGATATCTAAAATTGTTTTTTTCGCCTTTCATTACAAAAATTGCTATGCGTATAAGCATAAATACTACATACTTGCGCGACGCCTTTTAGTTTTACTGAAAACTGCGTAGACTATGAAATGTTTTTACAGTTGGAAAATGTTCTATGATATATATCATTTTGTCAGACACTTTTCTTTTTTTGATTTGATTCTTATAATGTACCTAAAATCTGTATATTAAATAGATTTTAATATTAAAATTGGCGTTTTACTCTTAACAGACGTATAACCAACCCGATTAACAGACCAACCGCCGATATAGCCGCATACTCAATATAGATTAACCGACTATCTCTCGGTTAGCCGAGTGTCGGCCGTGTGAGTGGACCATATCAAGGTAAACTCAACTGTTTGTTAATTTTATCATCTTCTGCAGGGACGAAAAAAAGTGAACAGCAAAATCCAGTTAACTTATGAATTTTCTAAATCATACAATGTATTTGAATTATATTTATCTAGGGCATGCTATGCCTTAAAACTTTTCCAGATGCACAGGTTTGTCTGTACATAGAGTCAATTTTGAGGTGAAAAAACGCCCATTTTAGCCATAGGGTCCACATGAACCTTAATAAATTCGTTTTAAGGAAATCAATGCTAGCACTGCATGCAATTATCTTATATCTATCAGTCATGAAATTGCCAAATATGAGGGTACAAGGAGAAATACTGTGGATGTTCTATAAATTTCCATATGTTTAGCATTGAATCAATACAAGGGTACATAATCCTTAATCCCTTTTTATAAAGCTTACGTCTTATTTTCCAAGCAGTGAATGAAATGATTGAAATGAAAACCACAGCTGCAAACAAAGTTGTCAATACCAAAGCTACTATATAGGATAAGCAGTTGTCACTATCTGTTCGATAACCTGTTGAAAAAGCAACATTGTTAGAATTTAGTTCCTACTGCAGTGGTCAACTGAAATGGTTGACATAAAAGCATTGAAGTAGCTAGTTTACGTTGATACTAGTAGAAATTTAAAAATGTTTTCACAGACAAGCATAAGTGACGTTTTTTATGTCATCGAATAAAAAGAAATATTATTATTATTATTACAACTTATGTATTCTATTTCTAATGACAAAAGATGTGGGTATATCATTGGGTATAAGTGGGTATTTTTATTGTTCAGCGAAGTACACATTTCCCTTTGGCTTTTAGCAAAAATGTAGTATAACCACAAAATCAAGCATTCCACAAAATACAAACTTTATTCAATACGCGAAAATGAATACCTATGAAAAAAAAAGAATCAACAGTAAACCATAATGGAAGAAGCAATGCAACTACTATAGTAATATACACCCAAATAAGAACAAGATGAATTTTAATAGAAAACAGGATTAGCACTTTTTTACTCTTAATCATTTGATCTAAGATATAGTTTGACTAGCACAGTGAACTCTCTTAGGCTTCCTCGAAGATTTGAAGAGTTCTATATAGAAACCAAAATTTAGTTCTAATTAAATAATTTATGAGGAAAAAAAGTAAAATAACAAACTCAGAGAAAAATTATAAACGGAAAGTTCCTACGGTAATGGCAAAATCAAAACCTAATACACATCAAATTAATGGATACATACTGTTCAACTCATTAAAGATTCTAATAGTTCTTCTTTAGAAATAATCTTTACAGTTAAACGATATGTAAGTTGGACATCCTCAAACCTTTTCTTATAGTATTAACTTAGAACTATTCAACAGTATAACCGTTCTAGATCTGTATAGATAAGCTCTTTTGCAGATTGGTCTAACAGTTCAGAAGAAAGTTTTAGTAAACCACAACTTAATATGTGAAACAAGAAAATGTTGTATCATTTTGCGAGATGATGGGGTCTGTTTGATTGGAAAGTTCGATGACACCAAATTTTTAATCTCAGATGGAAGGAGAGCCGGTAAAAGATGTTTCCAAAAAGCATATTTTTTTATGATACATGTAGTATTTAGATTAATAGAGCAATTACCAAAAAATTACAAATATAACAAAATACGTGCTCATCACCAGCTTGAAAACCTTAGAATATAACCGATTTTAAAAAATCGTTCTGTTGATTGAATTTTTACAGTTAGAAGGTATTAATCTATTGTTAAATCTGTACAAATGCAAAAACTATTCAATTTTTCCACATACATGTATTTGAACGCCACAATTATATTTCACAATACAAATTGTCAATTTCATTCTTTTCGGCGATGTCATTGAAAGGAGTTAAATTGTGCAAGTATTGATACCACTAAAAAAAACCTCGGGATCGTATGTTTCAATCTGATTCATGTATTTAGTGCGTGAGAAATTGAAGATCACGTTATTCGCATTTACCAGATACAAAGACTGAATTTCTATTTTTGTCTTAACTTATTTCATTTTTACACTGAGTACCTTGCTTTCTATTTATTTATGTTAATCGGTCATATAAATGTATAAAAACCTTGACTGTACATGTATTGGTTCGATAAAAAATGAAATAAAACAAACATACCTGCATACTTTCTGATATCATGTAAGAACATTGAGAATACTTCCAGCCCGAATTCATTTTGAATAAGTACAGTATAGTTTGTAAAATCTTTCAGAGTAACTTCATTTATGTGCAGTATTCCAATGTAACCATCTACATGTATTTTTCTATCATGGCAGTAATCAATAATTACCGAAAATGTCTCTATTATTGTATAGTTTTCTGAAGATTGGAGTTTGACATTTTGATTATTTTCATATTTGAACCAAGTTAGATTAAGTGGTGGAGGCCAGCTCAGATATTTTACAACCAGTGACCCGACACTTCCAAGTTTGCTAAACTGGTTTGATGGATTTAAAATGGACACTTTTGGCTTGTCTAAAAGAAATAAGAAAATAACGCAATCTTGAGGAAGTTTTTGGGATTAAAACGAGCAACATTGTATTCACTTCAATAGTTGATCTGTTCGCTAAAAGCGAAAACCATCGTGTTATAAGTTTCCCCTTTCTTAACATTTGAAATGAGAATTTATCAACATATTAACTAAAAACACACTATACAAGTATTCGTTATTTCTTTTGAATTACTATTATCAAATTATCACGTGTTCTTAAAAGTGAAAAAGGGAATGGAAATTTTCATGACAATTGTCTAGTTATGTTTTATTATGCCCCACCTACGATAGTAGAGGGGCATTATGTTTTCTGGTCTGTGCCTCCGTTCGTCCGTCCGTTCGTTCGTTCGTCCGTTCGTTCGTCCCGTTTCAGGTTAAAGTTTTTGTTCAAGGTAGTTTTTGATGAAGCTGAAGTCCAATCAACTTGAAACTTAGTACACTTGTTGCTTATGATATGATCTTTCTAATTTTAAAGCCAAATTAGACTTTTGACCCCAATTTCACGGTCCACTGAACATAGAAAATGAAAGTGCGAGTTTCAGGTTAATGTTTTTGGTCAAGGTAGTTTTTGATGAAGCTGAAGTCCAATCAACTTGAAACTTAGTACACTTGTTGCTTATGGTATGATCTTTCTAATTTTAAAGCCAAATTAGACTTTTGACCCCAATTTCACGGTCCACTGAACATAGAAAATGAAAGTGGAAGTTTCAGGTTAAAGTTTTTGGTCAAGGTAGTTTTTGATGAAGTTGAAGACCAAACAACTTAAAACTTAGTACACATGTTCCATATGGTATGATCTTTCTAATTTTACTGCCAAATTAGATTTTTTACCCAATTTCACGGTCCATTGAACATGGAAAATGATAGAGCGAGTGGGGCATCCGTGTACTTAGGACACATTCTTGTTTTAAATATGCATTGAAGCGGCAAGAATTAATTAAAAAAAAAGATATTCAAATCCCTATTACCAGAAGCGAAACGGAATGAATGTCATGCATGTAGATGTTCTTAAATAGCTTAAGGCAC
Source organism: Mytilus edulis (assembly GCA_019925275.1). Lineage (NCBI taxonomy): Eukaryota > Metazoa > Mollusca > Bivalvia > Mytilida > Mytilidae > Mytilus > Mytilus edulis. The sequence continues at coordinate 33,069,244 of CM034361.1, read as the reverse complement.
TTTTCAAATATCGATACAAAAATATTGCGTGTCTCATTGAGGATTTTCGTATACACAGTTTCTTCTTCTTCTCGTTACGAGTCGAATTCTGTAGTAAAGTGTAATTAACTCGATAGACTTAAAAGATGATTCACATGACGCATGATCAGAAACTGTCCAAACAGTGTGGTAAGTAGGTTATTCTACCGCCATAGGAGTTTTCCGACCAAAAAATTGAATAATCCTGAACGCAAAAGGGATGATATTTGTTCGTGAAATTGTTTGTCATTTGGTCGTTTCTAGTTGTTTTTTTTTATCAATTATTGAGTTTGAATATTTTTTAAATATAGAAAAAAAGCAAAGTAACAAAACTACAGAAAAAAACCTTAAAATAGTAAATACCAGTTTTAACGATCATGACTGATCCTGACTGAATCTTTTTTCCGTTCTTGTCAGCTACTCCATTTTCAGCAAAACATTTGTATATTCCACTGTCATGATATCTTTGTGCTCGTTCCGATTTGGGAATTTTCAAAATTCCATCTAAACCACTGTCAAACGTTCTAATTTTCTCTCCGTAAACTGAATGGTGTTCCCATTGGTAAAATTTATAGATAACTGGGTTACCGTGAGGTTGACAAATGAGTTGCGTGAAATTGTCGTCTACAGTCAGATTCTGGTTTATAATAGATATGGTTGGTGAATCTGTATTTGAAAATATAAATAATAAATAAAAACAATGGCTTGTTGCTTTTTTTTCTTTTCATGTAGTTAAAAATTTGTTTCATATGTAATTTATAGTATACAATCTTCATTCATTGTGTTCTTTTGTTTTGAATAATGTATCCTTTGTTCGATCAACATATTTGAAAGGTGTAATACGCCTTATGCAGATCACTTGCGATTACCCCGGATTATGGTGGAGTTTTTGTTACTCAGACTGAAGTTTAATATGTTGTGTTTTGTGGACGTGTTTGTCTCAGCCTAGTCTTCCATGTTTTCTATGACTTAGAATCACTTGCTTGATAATTGGTTACTTGTGTGACAAAAATTGCATTCATTTTGAGATCGTTGAAAACAAACAAATGCATGGTGCATTTAAATAATTGCAATGATACACGTAGAATAAAGGAGGTCAAAGATATACTCTTTCATAGACACGTCTAGATGGCCACGTTAGCTAACTTCATATGACTAGAGCATTCTCGAAAATTTGACTTTCCTGTTCCGATTACAACATTGCATTATAATTTCTGTTTTTATGAATTTTTGTAGTAACAGATTGTAAATATCAGGATATTGCTAGAACATGTAGAAGTACTACCAGTAAAGCAGATGTAAGATCTTTGGAAAACATAATTTATTAAGCCACTATTTAACTGTGCTTTTTTCAAGAAAAGTAGGGTACAAAGTTTTGAAGTTTCGATAATAGTTTTTGACAACTGGATCTGCAATGTTCATAGACTGCTATTGTTAGCATAAAATTAGCCCAGTTAGATTACTTTGACGGCTTCAATAAACTTGAATAATAGTTGTTTTCTTGAGAATTGTTAGTCCCAAATAATGTATTGCCCGGAAGGAACCAAACAGTTATCTATATCAAGCAGTCAGAAGCTGGCGTTTTCAGTGCTCTGTTTTTTCAAACACCTCTCTTTAGTGTTTTGTGTTGCACATTAAGAAGGTTCATTTTAAATTGCAAATTTCATGATACAAAAACTACTTTTTTCCAATACGATTTATAAATAAACGAATTATTATCATGGAAATTAAAAATATAATGTGTCTCTCGGGGTATAAGATTTTCTCGTCTCAGGTGGTAGAGCATTTATCAAAAGAAAAATTGAAGGCCGTACATTGACCTATAATGGTTTACTTTCATAAATTGTTTATTTAGATGGAGAGTTGTCTCATTGGCACTCACACCACATCTTCCTATATCTATTGTATATAATTCGTCCTTTATCTGAATTTTGTGTTTCAACACACCTACTATATTATGAAACGGAAAACGTCTGATTCTGCTTGCTGGAAATATCTAATGGTTCGGTTCCTTCCATGAATTACAGTATTTGGTACTAACATTTCTCAAAAAAGAAATGTTGAAATTTGAATTTACCTGGATTGTTTTTCTCCGCTTCAAACCTGCTACCCCGTGTCACACATAGCCGACACCCCGCATGTGGCGTTCTACACCATGAACAAAATATGTATTGCCATTCCAAAAAATATTATCCTTTCTAAATGGGCTATTTGACTAAACATCTCAATTTATTATTTAATATATAAATAAATAATGGAAAATTTCCCATGAACCTTAAATAAAATTGAGAATGGAAATGGGGAATGTGTCAAAGAGACAACAACCCGACCAAATAAAAAACAACAGCAGAGGGTCACCAACAGGTCTTGTCTGCTAGTGAAACACTTCAATTGAGGGAAAAAAATTGTATTGAAATGTGCTTACAATATACTTCTAGTGTCTGGCTTCTGATGATTTCGGCCTTTCCAACACTGTCAAAAGCAATGCAAGCAAGTTTACGTTTATCAAAACTTCTGAAGATCTGCAAGCTTATAACTGAATTCACATTGAAAGTATCAGTCAAAGAGATGTGTTCCACATCTTCGTATGAGCTGTTGTAGTATTCATCAAGCAAATTCCATTTAAACGATGTTGGAGGTCTACTTCCAGTGGCATAGCATGAAGCTTTTAAAACATCAAATTCGTACAAGATAGGGATACTTCCCATTACGACATTATCTGTTTTAACTGAAAATATTTCAACCAATAATCACAATAAACAGTTAAAACAGTTACTGACATGTTCAATTCACAATATGAGAAAATAGGAATCGCTAAAAAATGCATGTTTATATCTGTTAGTATATGTGATCTCAATAAAACAGTCATGCACACATATGAACTAAAATCTGAAACAAGTAGAAACATACATTTGGACTATATATATAATGTTAATCAAATATTGTTGTATCAAAAGTTTTAATCAAGCTAACTTATAAATGCAGGACAGAACGATAAAGCTAAGATATAAATATAATGAAAGCATAGATTAATTACTAATACCCCCTAAACAAATCGCCCTAAAATGAAAAGATAATAAACTGTAGAAAACAAACATGTAGCGACATTTGTAATTAGCTCATGTTAATTTAGAGTACTCATGACACATATGTTATGAATGAAAAAGATTTTGGTGGTTATCAAACATATTTTCTTTGGCAATTAGTTTGTAACGGTGTTTGTCAAATTTTCAAAGTGACGATTTAATCTTATCTGCAGGATTAATTGCTTTTGCAGTTTCCATTGAAGCAGCAAGCATCTAATTGGCATACAAAATATATAAATACGAAATGTCGAAGCAGCTTAATGTAATATACTCCTTAATGTTGAAAAGTAAGAACGGAAATTGACATAGAAGGAAGTTTCGTTTCTTTTGTTGCCAAGTTTATTTCTCACTTACCACGTTTTCCCCTGAGATAAAAAAAAACAACAACATACGAAAACTTTATATTTTTTGTAAAAAAACCATGTTAATAATTCAATGGGAGTGTCGGTTCTTTTATATTTTATTGTCCTTTGTCCGTTTATTTGAAACAACTGTATTCATTCCTTTTGGAAGTATTTTCACTTATATGCAGCCTGGAAACTATTTTTGTAATTGCGAATTATGGCATTAAAATTTAAAAAAAAACACAAAAGTTAACAATAAGTACAAAAATTGAATACTACTATTATAGTAATTATTATCAAAACTTACGATTCAAGTATAAGACTGATTGAACACTTAAGGGCTCCATCAACTCTGAATGATTAGCCGTACACGTGAAATTACTCATATCATCTATCCTCGACGGTTGAAACGTGTATTCAAGTGTTACGTTATTTGCTGAGCTTAAAAGGTCGCCATTCTTTGAAAGTTGTAGACTTGGAAGAGGATGTCCACCATTAGCTTTACATGTTATATTCATTGGTATCCCTTCATCACCTTTTATAAACTTCTGGACTATATTTTCAAATAAAACACCGGTTGGTGGAACTAAATTTCAAAAGCATAAAAAACAAATTAGACAAACACTATTAACTAGCAAGTTATCGATTAGGAGAAGAAAAAAATCATAATAAATGTTACGGTAGATGGTAAAACTTGCCATAAATATGTCATGTTATTCACACATTTTCAGGAAGATAACAGTTCAAGCCCGAAGTAAAATTAATGTGATAAATGTAATTTGTTATTAAGAGGTGCTATGTTCTAGTATTGATAAAGTCATGATAGATCTCAAAAGGTCAAAGTTATAGAAATGGTTAAAGATTTGGATAACAGTTCAATCTCTAAACCATTTAATATTTTTTAACCAATATAGCTCCTACCGCAAAAATAATTAAAGTATTTTTATCTCATTGGTTTGCCATAATTTCTTTTTTAAATTCTGTTTTAATTAGAGACGTTTTTTGTTTCAAATGTTTGAGCCGATGAAGCAATCGTTATTTTGTTTATATCCCTATAGATAACATTTAGTGAACATCTCCTTCTAATAATTGCAATTAGACAGCTGAATTCGAAAATTTGAACCTGCAACACCTTTTGGTTTCTTTTTAAGAAGATTAATAAAATTAACGGTACCAATTTTCTTGCACCAGATGCGCATTTCGACAATACATGTCTCTTCAGTGATGCTCGTGGCCAAAATATTTGAAATCCAAAGCTTATATAAAATGCATTTGATATCGGTCACTTTCAAATATGCATTTTCATCTAATGTTAATGTTTTATGTAAATCTAATCGTCTAGCATGTTTGATGATTTGAATTGAAATTGGTGTTACATTGGGCATCGACTTTTTACGGCCAAAAAACCATCATGTATTTTTCTATGATTGTTTTTTTCATGTATGAGGCCATATAAAAATAAGATGTCGTATTATCGCTAATAAGACAACATTCCACCATTTTTCTTCTTATATCTATTCGTGTTTATTTGTAAAAACGGTCATTTAAGTGTTCGAAGAAGTAACGAGAGAGACGGACATGAATAATTAAAGGAATAATAAAAACAAAACTTTTTGAGTATATAGTTAAAGATAAGGTTCAACATCTGCTACCATAAATCTTAAGCAGAAAAAAAATCAAAATGTATCCCATTATAAGTTAAATGGTTCGCTACTGCCCTATGGATCCATAAAGGGTTAGTAAAATCCATAGGGGGGGGGACATTAATAGGTGTCATGAACTCCCTTTGAAATTTACTAACCCTCTACGATTTCATAAGGGTCACCCCGTGGCGGCTTTAAAACAATCAAAACGTGATAATTTGCCCGCGGTGCGGATAAGAGAATGTGTCTGATAAATTTCTGTACATTTATACATCCGTGCAACTTTCAATTTTATCACCACCAAAAAATCAGTGTTTGTTGGTGGACGTTTTGGGAGTATCCCCAGCCCAGTAGTCAGCATGTAGGTATTGACATGAATATCAATTATATGTTAATTGCAAAAGAATAAATTATTCGAAATATTAAGGATCTTCTTATCCCAGGCATATATTACCTTAGCTGTATTTGGCACAAATGTTTGGAATTTGGGTCCTCAATGTTCTTCAACTTTGTACTTGTTTGGCATTTTACCTATTTTGATCTGAGTGTCACTGGTGAGTCTTATGTAGATGAAAACCGCGATTGGCGTATCAATGCAAATTATAAGCCTGGTACTTTGAAAACTATTCACCACCAAAAACTAAGTGACCAATACATGTAGATAGCAATCGCAATTTTCTTTAAACATATATTTTGAATATATTTACCCATCAGATTCATCGTTATAAATTTTGTACCATTGATACTATTGCACTCGTATTTTCCCTCATCATATCTTGAAATGTTGCTGATCCTTAAGTTGTACCCATCCTTTTCCCGGATATCTAATCTTTGTTGCAGAGATGAGGGCAAACTAGGTAGAATAGATTTTCCTGAGCTGTATTGATGGCCGTATATACCATACCAAATCACCGAGTCGTCTTCAGTCCAAGGGCACAACAATGTTATATTGCTGCCGATTTTGGACAATACTACTTCGGAGCAAGAAATCTTGATAACACCTATTAAATAATATGGTTCCACAATAAAAAAAAAAAAAAAAAGGATCAACACGTACTGTTACATATTTGAGTGTCTATCTCATCTCAGAAAAATAAGCTGGTAGTTGTCGTATTTATTAACATTCTGTTTTGTGTTTTGGTTAATTGATGAATTTGGCGTTTATAGCAGATTTTGATTGTTCCTGTTGAATTAGTGTATACATTCGGAACGATTTAGAGCTTGACATACTGAATAGACCTTTGTCATTTTTTGAGAACTGTATGTTGCCCTTTAAAAAGTAAAATCACAAATTGAAAGTACTGAACTCCGAGAAAATTCAAAAAGGAAAGTCCCTAATCAAATGGCAAAACAAAATGCTGGAACACACTAAACGAACGAACAACAACCGTCACACTCCCGACTCGGTACAGGCGTTTTCTCATGTAGCAAACGGTGGACCAAACCTGGTTTTAAAGCTAGCTAAACCTCTCAATTGTGTGCCAGTCGCATTCCATTATATTGACAACGATGTGTGAACTAAACAAACAGGCATAATAAGTAAAAATGCCAAGCATTGTGTTATAATCTTAATCACCACAAATACACACAAATATGTTACACAAGGAAGCAAAAAATGGCACACAGACTAAGCATATTAGCAAAACTTTAAGAAAAAAAAACCACAAACTTACCATAGTACAATAACACTATGACGGGATGTATAAGTACAGCGCCACGTCATACATGTATCAAAGAAACATAAAAAGCATAGACAAAGCACATAAGTAAAAATGAAAGACAAAAATACAAAATTGGTCTGCAACAGCATAATAACGGGATGTATAAGCACAGAGCCACGGCATATGTATCAAAGGCATACAGCAGCAGAAGGCATATAGACAAAGCACATTAGCAAAAATAAAAGCAAAGCATACGAGAATATATTACCATAGAACAATAACACAATGACGGGATGTACCCGGCAGTACCGAGCCACGTCAAATGTATAAACGATAAAAATTATATTCATAAAGACAAATAAAAGAACAGTATAACACGTTACTAAGATGATAAACAACGTCAGTACACATAATCAATACTTGAAGACCATTTTATATTATTTGTGAAGTTGATAAGGAATATCTATCAACAAGGTCTTGGTACCTTCCGATGATTTTTTTAAAAAGAAAAATGACGAGACGTTCTTTAATATATCCCTAGTTCATTAATAACTTTTGGTAATGGTTTGTCATTGGATATTGACATAAACCTCGTATCTTGTATTCACACTCGAGGCTGAAGACCAAACAAATAAAACATCAGTGGCGAGTATTATTCAACCAGGTACGTTAGAGCTATTAAAGAGACAATCGAAAATACAGGTAAACGAATTAATCCTGCGCTAAAATTGGCTAAAAAGTTTATATAATGTTTGTCCTGTGCATATTAAATTATTGTCATCCCATACTCTAATTTTCTTTGCCGTTTGCAATGAATTAACCACGAGACCTGTCGTTAGAACTTTGCTAAGTACGAGGGTAACCCGTCATGACAGAAAAGGTACATGTAAACATGATAAATAAGCGTGAAAGTCAATTAATGGTTAACTGAATCTGAATAAAACTAGTACGCCCAATTATTAACTACTACTAATACGATGTTTAATTAAAAATTGGAAACGCATGCACATAGGAAATACAATTTTTTCTTTATTTTTACATCGCTGTTTTTTTTTCTAATCACGATCACTTAACTTCGGCCAAAACAAGAAGAAAAATAAAAGAGTTATAATTGGCAAAAAAGTGTGCCCTGAATGATTTATACATTATCATGATTTTGGATTCGATGTAATAAGTGTTCAAAATGTGTACAAATAGGACATAGTTTAGTAACATATAGAGATATAGGAAGATGTGGTATGAGTGCTAATGAGACAACTCTATTTGCATGCACTAGTTTAAAATGGCATCAACGTTATATTTACAAGATACGCGTTTCATATGACTTAAACAAAAATTTCGATAATTGCATATCATATATGAAGATTTTAAGTTTACCAGGGAAGACAGTAATAGATAGTTGACGGTAAAAACAAATGGGTTTATTCCATATTGATAAAACCACGTGTACGCCTTTATTGCTTTAACATATATATATGCATTTGACCCACATTCATCAAATTTAAAATTTCATTACAAAGAAAATTGCATGACATATAAACAACCTTTCTTGATCTCTTTTGATCTTAATCAAGGAGATAAACATGATAAAAGTAATAAAGCGATTTATAATATAATATAAATCTCAGCAAATCCCGGGTATAAAAAAACATGCAAAGAAACGTCTGTAAAAAAACCCTAACCGTAAACCGACATTCTGAACATATTTAAAAGTTTATGAACATGGGAGATAAACAAAATATGCATGTAAATGTTTATACTTACAAAAGAAAAAAAAGATCCAAAGTGACATAATTTGCATATGTTGTAATCCCAATCCACATCGTGATAATAAGCTGTTATACCTCTTTCAAGTTTTCGCTATTTTACCGGTCATGGTCATTTTCACCCGACGCTGTCTTTTTTTAGAAACAGGAGAAACCTACTTTATTTTTAAATTTTAATGTGATAAAAATTAACCAGGTAAACGGACAGAATTATTATAAATGACTGCAGAGTGTGTTGTGCATAGTTTGTTTTAATACCATACACATTTTTTGTTTAAATACTATATACTGTAAGATAACTATAACTTCCTATGTACAAATGTATATAGGAAACTCAGTCAAAGGAAAAGAAGATATTCAATATGACTCTTTTATAGAAAAAAGATATTGCCGGGAATGACCATAAAGCGCATTAAGCCTGTATATTTTTGTAAATGTTATTTGTAATATATCAATTGTGAATAAATACTGTGTATGAAATCGGGCATAAATATCATAATTCATATTTTTATGTTAAAGATCAGGGGAAAAGAAAAATACATGTACATATGACATTTCAATATTATACTGAATATCATATAAAATGTTTCTTGTGTTATGAATCGCACCTGATGAATTCGAAATAAAATTCAAATACAATATTATTAATAGCATGTGATATTCCGCTACGCTTATAAAAATAAATCGCTATCAAAACAATTCCCGAAGTGTCCCAATATTCAAACTTCCCGATTGTCCAACATTTGCAACGTAATACATCAGTAACCTGTCTTATCAGTTATTATCAAATGTGTGACAATGTAGTAGGACTATCTTGAGAGTGAATTACATTATTCTTTGTTACACAGGCTGAAGACCGTTTTGAAATTTTCGTCTCATCGGTCATGATATATCAGAACTATGAATTAAAGTAATACTATGTTATAGGCATATTCATCAAAATGATACCGTAAGAGGCATTCGAATTGCGGAGTATGACCAATTTGGTCTTATTGCAACGTGTGTTTTATCAGTGGCGGACCCATTTGAGGGAGGGGGAGGGGGGAGGGGATGGGAATCTCCTCTTTAAAAAGAACAAAGCTTTTGAATGGTGACATGTTGTTTGAACCCCCTTTTTATCCTGGGTTGGAACGCTCCTTTTTAAAATCGCTTGATCCGTTTCTGTTTATTTTTGGATTTCTTGTTGAATCGAGTATAGATGAAAACACTTTTCTTATGGAATTTTATTTGCGGTATCAAAACAATGCATCTACTTGTAACCCGATGTTATTTTGCTGATTACACGGGAGGGAAACAAAATCATCGTGATTGGTTTAACACAGAATGCCGTCGGGAAAGGAAGGCGTTTAGAAAATCAAAAAGGTTATATAAACGATATGGTTCACGTATATTCAAGGAACGTTTGAGACGAAGTGAGACTGTATATAAAAAGACTATGGATAAAATATTAGATCATTTAACGTTGATTTACGTTCAAAAATGAAAAAGATGAGATCAAAAACCCGAAAGAATTTTGGAAAATTATAAATCGAGGTAGACAAAAGAAAAAAAATGATATTAATATCGAAGATTTGTTTTCTTTTTTTAAGGATCTGAATAAAAATAAGGAAACAGAAGATCGGTACATTTTAGAAAATGATGTTAACGAAAATTCATCAAATGTATTTCTTAATGCTTGTATCACTAAAGATCAGACTAAAGATGAAATATTGAAGGCCATAAAAAGCCTGAAAAATAATAAGAAACCTGGTGATAATCTTATTGTAAATGAGTATATATGCTCGTCTATTGAATTTTTTATTGATGTTTATGTGTGTTTATTTAATCTTATTTTTGTTTATGTGTGTTTATTTAATCTTTTTTTTTAACACAGGATTGTTGCCTGAGGCATGGTTAATAGGAAACGTAATTCCATTGTTTAAAAACAAAGGCTCTGAAAATGATCCACAAAACAATGGGAGAGATCCGTTTGCGCCAAAAATGCGTCCTTTTGCGCCACAACTTTTTTTCTCAAATGCTACGTTTGCGCCACATGTTTTAAAATTAGATGGATTCATTTGCGCCAAAAATAAAACATACGATTGCGCCAGTTAAAAGAAAATTACTTCCTTACTACTTTATTCGGACTTGGAACCGGCAGTGTAACACGGCACATGTTTCCTTTTCTGAAACATATGTTTTTATTACTGCTGCTGCATTGGTACTTCCCAATTTAATGTATGTAGTAGCTTTTAACTTCTTTTTATTGTCCAAAAACACAAACATTGAATGATGAAATCCATAAAATAGTTAATAATAGTTCATAAATAAAGCCCATACGCATGGTGTGTGTCATCAACATGTGTGGCTAAAACATAAAGAGCAAAAACTTCTATTTTCTATATTGGCATATCTTTGTTAAGCAAAGCAATAAGTTTTATTCTCTCTTTGTACATTGACTGTCTAATGCTGCTTAAGTCATTTAATTCTCTTCAGAAACTCGTCTTTATGGTGAAATATCTCTTATAACATGTGATACCTTTTGGGGCAAAAATAAGAATACATATATAGTAATCATTAATATTTATGATAGATATATGTAGAGGTAAATTGGCGCAAATGAGTTCCGAATATTGGCGCAATTGATACATTTTGAAAATAAAATTTGGCGCAAATGATACCCCTGAAAAATAGTAATTGGCGCAAAAGGACTACTGCCAAAACTATAGGCCTATAACGTTATTGTCTACTCTGGGTAAACTTTTTACCTCAATATTGAACACAAGATTATGTAATTATCTTGATGAATTATGTATACTAAATGAAAACCAAGCAGGTTTCAGAAGGGATTATTCTACGACTGAACATATTTTTACTATACATATTTTATTTGAATTATTAAAATTGGGAAAGAAAAAGTTGCATTGTGCTTTTATCGACTTTGAAAAAGCGTTTGACTCTCTACAGCGAAATTTACTTCTGTTCAAATTATTGCAGAATGAAGTAAATGGGAAATTTTTTCGTGTTATTCAGAGTATGTATGATTATGCCAAATCTCGTATTATTCATCAGGGTAAAAAATCTGATGTCTTCCCTTGTGAGATGGGGGTTCGGCAAGGGGAAAACCTTACACCTGCTTTGTTTTCTATATTTTTAAATGATCTTCAAACTTTTTTTGAAAAGAAAAATATAACAGGCTTAAAATCTATATCACAAGAAATCGAAAATGAGCTGACAGTATTTTTGAAATTATTTTTACTTTTATATGCAGATGATACTGTTTTATTAGCAGAACATAGCACTGATCTACAATACATGTTAAATACATTTTACGAATATTGTGAAGAATGGAAAATGAAAATAAATACAAATAAAACTAAAGTTTTGATCTTTTCGAGTGGCAGAATGCCAGCAAATCTCAAGTTCACAGTTAATTGTAACGACATTGAAATTGTAAAAGAATACAAATATTTAGGTATTTTATTTTCTAGAAGTGGATCCTTTTTATCAAATAAAAAATATTTAAAAGAACAAGCCACAAAAGCTATGTATAGTGTTTTAAAAAAAGGTAGACAAACCAATTTGTCAATAGAATGTCAACTTGATTTATTTGACAAAATGGTTTTACCAATATTGTTATATGGATCAGAAATATGGGGTTTTGAAAACATAGATATTCTTGAACGTGTACATTTACAATTTTGTAAAATGATTTTACATTTAAAACAGTCTACTCCAAATTTCATAGTGTATGCAGAACTTGGCAGATACCCTATTACTGTGTCTGTAAAACTGCGAATGATTAATTTTTGGAGTAGACTTCTTAAGGGGAAAGAAAGTAAAATTTGTGCTGTATTATATGAACTTGTATTTTTATATTATAATGATTACGGAATAGACACTAAGTGGATATCATATATTAAAAAATATTTTTGATAATTGTGGTATGTCCAATATATGGAATGCACAGTTTTCTGATAAATGGGTGTCAAAATGTATTGAGCAAAAACTCAAAGATCCGTTTCAACAAGAATGCTTTGCATTTGTTGCAGAATCACCTAAAACTTTATGCTATCGTATTTTTAAAAATAATTTTCAATTGGAAAAATATTTTTCTGTTTTACCTTACAAATTCATTTATACACTATGCAAATATAGATGTGGTAGTCACCACTTGCCGATTGAGTCTGGAAGGTGGCAGGGTTTACCGAGAGAAGACAGAATCTGCCGTCTCTGTGACTCAAACGACATTGGTGACGAGTACCATTACATTATGAATTGTGGATCTTTTATGTTTGAAAGAAAGAAATTTTTACCTACATACTGCTGGTCAAACCCTAATATCTATAAATTTAATCAACTGTTTAATTCATGTAATATTGTAATATTAGAAAAACTATGTACATTTATCAAAGTTATAAATGTGAAAGTCAGTCCTCCAAGTTAATTTCATTGTATTGTTCACACATGCTGGTAAAAATTGTACCTTATAGTTATATTTATGTATGTTCTCTATAACTATGTAATTGTAGTTTTATGAGAAATAAAGTATTCGTATTCGATTAAATTTCTACTAAAGAAAAATAAAAATATTTATTATATGATTATCCTCCTACATACAACAAGTGTAAATCACGGGACTCTTTTTACCATTCAGTTCTACCTAAACTCTAATTAGCTGACAGCTTTTTCATATACTAAGAGACAAGTTTTAAAACATTAACAAATAGGAACATCAATTTAAAGCTCAAACACATCAAACAAATGGATATAACAACTGTCATATTCCTGATTTGGTCAGTACAGGCGTTGCTGGCCATCTCGGACTATTAAAACAAAATCGGCCTATCACAACTGAATCGGACTATAACAAACTCGGACTATCACAAACTCGACCTACCATTATTTATATGCAGAAATATATTGAACAAACTCGGGCTAAGATTAGAAAATTTAACGTTTAATGTTAACGTTCTTTTTCTTACATGAAAAAAATTACTTTATATAAATTAAACATAATTATACAAATTTACGAGATAATGATAATGATAAATATTTTGAAAAAATAATATACAGATATGTATTATGAAAATAAACTTGTCTTAGATCCATCATATTATTTAATGATTTACTCGTTTATAAAGTTTATTCTTGTGTCGAAAATGGTGGATTAAGCTTGTTAAACTTTCACTTGTGTGACAATCGCATGAAAATTCCGTTAAAGAGACACTGGCGATGTTTGAACAAAACAAAACAAACAGACATAATTATGGTTAAAAATCGGGCAAAAATTTGGGAGTCAACATTGAGTTAAAATATTATGATTTGCCTCTCAAACCCATGATCCATACATATTGACAGCCAAATGGGTCAAATTCCTACCTTGGAATTCTAAAATTTAAGGTGCGTTTTTTATTTTGTCTAAACATACTAAACATGCTAAAGGAATACGAAATATAGTTCTTTTTTTGGGCCAAACTGTTACTGTTACTGGTATGTTCCTCCTATCTAAGGAGCACTCCCGAAGGATAAGAATATGAATATTTACATGTATATGAATATTTACAATTTACAATTTACAATTTTCCGGATATATAACATTGATTTTCCGTTTTGTTTTTTGCTACTATAATATCGTCCTACATAATAATCTGGTAACACATTTGTGTAAGTATTTTTTCTCGTGAATATTAGCTTCTCTTCTATCTTGGTGTAGCTTATCCTCTTTCTACGGCAACTTCGTGCAGTTTTCTAGCATGCTCTTACATAGAAGGATGGCCCACCCTTGGTACTTAACCCCCACCTTCCTCAAAAACCGAAAATAACCCCTCTTCTTCTTCTTTCCTCTATAACTTCCTCCAATAGTTGGAGTACACCAACATTACTAATTAAGGTTGGTTAACCCTTATAAAAATTATTCCGTGAAAACATAACTATTTAAAAATAACATTAAAAAAAATATATACAGTTAAATCCCTGCAAAGATAATAATAATAACTTCTATGTACATTAAACATGTAAAAATGTGTCACAATTTCTTTAAAAAAAAAAATCCTTTTCAAAAAAATAAAATTTACAAATTTCATGTCTATCGGCGTTTCCGGTAAAACTGTTACACTCTAATTAACTGATATTGGGATCATGTTAAATGCTTTGCCTATTGGTAGTTTTATCCCATCTGCTGCTTAAGGAGGCTTGAGGGTACAAAAAATTGAGATGCTTTATTAGCTAATGAGTAGTGTATGTATGTATGTACTGGTAAATGCCTCCAATATCCGAAGAACCCTTGAAAACTGCGAGGGTACAGTGGCATCCATGTACACTCCCTATCAGGATTAATGGAGATGTATTACTAATGTATATTTATAGTACAATTATTTTTACAAGGACAATCAATCCCCACCCAACACAAAGGTAGTGCTAGGACACCAGGAAGTCTGTTATTATGGTGGAGGAAGCCGAAGAACTCAGAGAGAACCAACGGGCCACTCGATTGAAACAGACAAACTAGACAAACATGAGAGATATCAGAAGATTGATCTCCAGGTCAAAGTAGGGGACAACTTTGACCAACCGAGGCCCCCAAAGTACATTTGTACCCATTCTAGTTTAAACTCCGGTCTGGGTACCAGAGATGTGTGTGAGAGGGTGAAAATTACCCTTCTGATGACTGACATTTTAAGCTCCCCAAGTGAGAATCAAACTCAGGAACTTCAGCAATGTAGCCATCGGTCTTAACCACTAGAGTAGTATAGGTAGCTTGGCCTTGCAATGTCATAAAGGGCACATATGGTCCCAGAATAAGTTGATAACGCATTGAAAGAACATTTTTATTTATTTCTATTAAAAGATTTTATTGTTTTATTTGTGCTGTGTACATAATATAATAATGTTTGAGGTGGCGGATATTTTTATATTTTAATTCATGTATATGTTGTGTACAAGTTATAATTTGTACAAACATATTGTACAAATTATAATTTGTCTTTTGACTTTGTACAAATTATAATATGTACAAAACGTGCCTGTACAAATTACAATTTGTACAAAATTTGACCAAAATTCACTTATAACTTGTACAACAGTTTTAAATATGAATTTTGGTGAAAATTGCATTGATTCACACGATAGAATTGTAATTTTAAACTGGCCACACACTAAACCTTATTAACAAAATACACCGTTTTTACACAACTACAAAAGGCAAATTGATCTTCAATCTTAAATACATTAACTACTTTTTCATAAAAAAAATATCATTCAATAGTACTGCTTGACTAGTTCTTATCGTCATTTGCGGATTTTTTTTATTCAGAAACTTTGCAAAAACGATTATATTTGTAAAATTTGATATTTTGTATCGTGAAAGATTGTGTACAGCATTTTGATGATCTTGAAAAGGATCTCAAAAGATTTGTTTCCACTTATTAGTTATTTTAAAAAGTCCATGAAAATAATCAAATCTTTCTTTTAACAAGTGATAATTTATATTTGTAATTGGTACATTAAAAGATTGGACTTGCATGACTTATTCGGCTTCACTTTTGTTTGTGAAAAGATTTATCATGGTTCAATGCCATTGGGTCTGATGATTTTATAATTCTACACCAACTAGTTTTCTTATAAAATAAAAGTCCGTCTGTCTATTCTGCATAATTGTTATGTTGTTTTTAAAGTTTAGATTGTCTCAACTGATTTCCGTTAAGTTTTATGCACAGTCATAGATATTTATAAAACAAAGAGCCTTGTTGAAAAAAAGACATTGATAAAAAAAATGGCAGAAAAACAACTGACATATTCCTGACTTTAGCATAGTCATATTTCTAACCAAACGGGGTGTTTAATCTCGCTTTCTTTCTGGGATATTTATTTGTCTAAAAGTCTAACTTTTAGTTGTAACTTAGGTGTACTGTGTGGTCATTTAATAGCAATTCCATTATATGTGTATCAATACTTTTTTCACCAAAATCCATATGATAAATTATTGTACAAGTTATAAGTGAATTTTGTCCATTTTTGTACAAATTGTAATTTGTACAAGCGCTTTTTGTACAGTCAAAATACAAATTATAATTTGTACACTATTTTTAATCTAACTAGCTAACTAGATATGGCTCTCTCTGAACATGGGTCAGCCATTTATCATCCCGTTCTTTCTGACTATGATTGTTTCCCCAAGACAATACTAGCAAATGGTGTCAAGGGAGAGCTGAAAATTCAGTCCCTAAATTTTTTTCCAAGAACAGGGATCTAACCAGGAACCTTTGTGTTAGTAGTCCAAATGTTTATATACAGCATGTGCACAACAGCCCCGGAGGATTTTGCTTTTTCCACCAGCCCACCCGTGCCGACCCTAGCTATAATCTCTTTTTTTGTAAAAATAGTGATTACAAATGCTTATCTGCTTTTTTTGAATTGACTGTACTTGCCAGTCTTTTGATTAAACAAAAGAAATTGCATGCCCACTCCTATGGGTGGGCAGAGTGGACAAGTTAGAAGTTTTGCCCACCTGGTGTCCACTCCCACTGTGGATGGGTGGACAAAGCAAAATCCACCCGAGCTGTAGTGTACACCTGAAGGACTTTATATAAGTAGGCATTTCATAAAAAATAAGTGTTAAACAATTGTTAAGGCATACATAGTTTTGACTAAATTATTGAAAAACATATGATCTACTTACATATATCATGAATATCTTATTTCCATGGTGATCATTTGACCCTGTATCTTCAGTCATTGCTTACTGACTTTGAATAATTTGCATATTTTACATGTTAATGTATTGCCGATAATATTTCAACATTTGCAATTTACTATCAAAATTACATACAGCATGTACAGACAAGACTTCCAACAGTTTATTATATATTTATCATGTTTATAGGCAAAATTAGAAAGAACAATGGAGGTATCTATATCAGACATTCCAGAGGAAATTCACATGTTTATTCTCAGTCGCTTGGATGGACAATCACTGGTCAGAGCCAAAAGGACATGTAAAATGTGGGCTTGTCTTATTGAAAATTTGGAGAAATTCTTTGGTATTTGGTTAATGTGTTGTTTGAATGAGATACCATTGTTTATGTTAACTGAAATAATGGGATATAACCAGAAGAAAACTGATCACAAAAGTCTAATAAAGTCATATAAACAGTTACCATGGCTATTTTGGAGAGAGATTTATGCTGAGTATAAGAGAGCCTTTACCATTGAGTGGTCTAAGATGAAGATGGCTGATTTGTATTATGATCAAGCTCACAGTGTGGTAACTTCATTAGCTATTAAAGGTGACTTTTTCAAAAGTTTGTTTGTAAATATGACAGAAAAATTTTATTCAGGAATTTCAGTATTCCTTGTTTGAAAAAATGAAAAATAAACAGACATTCATTTCGTACAAAATTCATTCCAAAAAAAAAGAAGATGTGTGATTGCCAATGAGAAAACTTTCCAAAAGAGACCAAAATTTTAATGACACAGAACCTATCAACTATAGGTGACCATACCACCTTCAACAAAGAGCAGCTATTAAAAGGCCTTGAATTGTCAAATGTAAAACAATTCAAAAGAGAAAATCAGCCAGGTTTGAACTATTGTCAAAATGTTCAAAATATGTGAATGAAACAAACCATCAATACTCATGTGACCAAAATTGCTTAAATTAAGAAATCTCTCATTCGATGGCTACTTCTTATTTTAGATTTAGTTTGAAATGATCAATAAATTACATCAGGCATTACTGAAAAAACTTGCATTTAATAGGATAACTAAACATGATTTGTATTCTTTTATCAATTAGAATAAAATCATTTCTTTTGTCGAGCATAGAACTAAATACTTACAACATGTACAAAGATGGAATAATTTATTTATTTTAGATGGTAAATTGTTAACAGGACATGAAGATGGTAGTGTGTTCTGTTGGAAGAATGTTGCAATGGAAGGTCTTGATTTGAAACTTGTCCATAAACATCAGAGGAGGGTAACTTGTATGGCTGTCACCACAACATGTAAATATAACTAGTAAAATAGATAACAAGTAGGTTCTTTTGTATGGCTGTCACCATCACATGTAAATATAACTAGTAAAATAGATAACAAGTAGGTTCTTTTGTATGGCTGTCACAATCACATGTAAATATAACTAGTAAAATAGATAACACGTAGGTTCTTTTGTATGGCTGTCAATACCACATGTAAATATAACTAGTAAAATAGATAACAAGTAGGTTCTTTTGTATGGCTGTCAATACCACATGTAAATATAACTAGTAAAATAGATAACAAGTAGGTTCTTTGGATGGCTGTCACCACAACATGTAAATATAACTAGTAAAATAGATAACAAGTAGGTTCTTTTGTATGGCTGTCACCACCACATGTAAATATAACTAGTAAAATAGATAACAAGTAGGTTCTTTTGTATGGCTGTCACCACAACATGTAAATATAACTAGTAAAATAGATAACAAGTAGGTTCTTTTGTATGGCTGTCAATACCACATGTAAATATAACTAGTAAAATAGATAACAAGTAGGTTCTTTTGTATGGCTGTCACCACAACATGTAAATATAACTAGTAAAATAGATAACAAGTAGGTTCTTTTGTATGGCTGTCACCACAACATGTAAATATAACTAGTAAAATAGATAACAAGTAGGTTCTTTTGTATGGCTGTCACCACAACATGTAAATATAACTAATAAAATAGATAACAAGTAGGTTCTTTTGTATGGCTGTCACCACAACATGTAAATATAACTAGTAAAATAGATAACAAGTAGGTTCTTTTGTATGGCTGTCACCACAACATGTAAATATAACTAGTAAAATAGATAACAAGTAGGTTCTTTTGTATGGCTGTCACCACAACATGTAAATATAACTAGTAAAATAGATAACAAGTAGGTTCTTTTGTATGGCTGTCACCACAACATGTAAATATAACTAGTAAAATAGATAACAAGTAGGTTCTTTTGTATGGCTGTCACCACAACATGTAACTATAACTAGTAAAATAGATATCAAGTAGGTTCTTTTGTATGGCTGTCACTACAACATGTAAATATAACTAGTAAAATAGATAACAAGTAGGTTCTTTTGTATGGCTGTCACCACAACATGTAAATATAACTAGTAAAATAGATAACAAGTAGGTTCTTTTGTATGGCTGTCAATACCACATGTAAATATAACTAGTAAAATAGATAACAAGTAGGTTCTTTTGTATGGCTGTCACTACAACATGTAAATATAACTAGTAAAATAGATAACAAGTAGGTTCTTTTGTATGGCTGTCACCAAAGAGGTGTAAATATAATTTTTAAATAAAATTCAGTTGGCTCCTTTGGATGGATTTCAACAAATAGATGTAAAAGAACTTGTAAAATAAAAGTTTATAGTTAATTTTTAATAATTCATCATGGTTATCCAAGGATATACTTTGTGCTATGACTTAAATTATTAAGAAAAATCATCATTAAATAACACCAATAAGGTTTATCTAATTTCTTGCATAGTTTTTGTTGAACTTTTATTTCTGACAAGAGAGACAAAATTTAATATAGACATCCTACATGTCCTATCAAGTTTTTATTAAAAAAAAAGATCAGTACATCAAAGTATTTAATAAATATGTTATTTCACTGATAGATGAACTTAGTTCTTTTTGTGCACTTACAAGCATTTACAGACAACATGGGATTAAATTGTTTTGACAAGATAAATTTGTTAACCTTCATTGATTGTATTGTTTCTGAAGAAAAAAAATTGATTAAAAAAAAAATCTGTATTTTTCTAAAAAATGGACCTAATTTTACCATGTTTACCTTTATACACTTTTATACTGGCAGTGGAAATGTCAGGCAAGACACAGGGTTCAGTGTAGAATTTTTTTGGATAAAAGTGAATTGTTTTATTTATCTTTTTTTTTATACCTTAAAAACAATGTGGTATATTTCAGGTACAGATGTATCAGAACTTTTGTCCAGTAAATGTCATACATTAATAGTAACAGGGTCACAAGATTATGGTGTGTTTGTATCTGACATGACCAAGCCAAATTCTACAGAACTAGACTACTACAATCTACAAATTAACTCAGTAAGGTAAGAAATCAAGGTAAAATTAGCTCGTCCCATACAGGAGTCAATACTTAAGTTAAACTTATACAAATTGGCTTCTTGGCATTTTAAACACGATCAAAGAGGAAAGAAGGGATGTTGTGTATTTATTCAGGATGCAAAGTCACTATGCATATTTAACCACAAAATGGTGCCTTGTCTGAAAAAAAAAAAATAGTGCATATTTTAAACAAAAAGTTCATACTCAGCACTCTTACTTTGTAAATAAAAAGGACATCAAGTTTCAGGTAAATTTTCTATTAAATGAAAGACTTGGTTAGGACCTCTATAGAACCCTTATTAAACATTTCTTTTGAATAATATAAAAAAATGAAATTGATTTAGGAAGGCATAATTTGCCTGTTTCAACATTTTTTTTATAAGTTTGTGATAAGGTCTGTATAAGGGAAACAACTAATGGTATGATGATGATATCTCTACCATGGCTGATGTCCACTCAGCCATAGACTATTGACTTTGAAATGATTAATTGAATTGCAATTGTTTGTGATTAAGGAGGCTTGAGAGTACACAAATTTCAGCTAAAAAAATCAATTCGTTTTGGCTCCAGATGACTTTTTAAAAAAATGCATATATCATTAAAAAGGTCCAAATTATCTCCCTTGGTTCAAAAATGCAATTTTTTTGCATTGAAATATCTCTTTTTAAACTCATCTGTGACCTATATTTTTTATTATTTTTTTTCAAATAAGCTGTACTTAAACTAAACTATTGTAAAATTTAAGAGATTTCTGAAATTGTATTCTTTTTTATATTTCGATATTACCTATATACCTTTACAAAAAGGCATATTATGAGCTTAAACGAACGGTGACCCTATTTTTTAGTTTTGTTTTTCTATTAAGTATACGATAATGTTCATTTATAGAATAATATAGCGAAATCCTATATGTAAAAATAATTTGATTTATACCCGCGAGCCCCCTTAAGTCAGTTTAAGATGAACCACTTATGGTTAGTCAATGATATTTGGTAGGCTAAGTAGTTGTGTAATTAGTATTAGCACTCCCATTTCCTTGTAGTTTATTTTGCCCTGACCCCTAAGTCATGTTTCATATTTCACTAAAACCTTATGACTAAGATTGATTGTAAGTCAGGAACAATTCAGTATACTTTTACAATCAATCTTAGTCGTAATTTTGTTTTCTGAAACCATCTCCCGTTTGGAAAAGATATAAAAATAAGACAATCTAGTATGACTGCTAATGAGACAACTCTCCACAAGAGATCAAACGACATACTATGTTAGTTTTTATAGGTAAATGTATGTAAAAGTTACTTCAACAAACATATCACATCTTCCTATATCTATATATCAGCCAAGCTAACAATAACAAAATACTGTAAATTCAGAAATTATTGCATGCATTTATTGTGTTTTTGTTATTTTAGACTTAAATACGATTTTAGATTTTCAGAAAAATCCTGTTTAATTCATATAAAATATTTCAACTTACGAGTTAAACTATTGTGTGGCATTAATCACAATAATAAAAACCTTGCAATAATTTCTGAACTCACAGTAATCATTAATCATATTTCATTACTATGTTTTAAGCTGTTTTGGTCCATACATTACCTCAGTGGCTAATGGTAGCTTTGTACAAGGTCAGTCAGTGTGGCATGTATCAACTGAAGGCAGTCTGACAGTAACCCAGGAAAGTAAATTAGAACCACCAGATAACTATTCTAATCCTGTACATGTAGCGTTAACAGAGGATAGGGTGAGAAAACATTGTTTATTTTTAAACTTTACAAGAATCTATTAACATAGATGGATTGATGTTTAATGTCCAATGGCACATTAAATGCATATTTAGGACAATATTGAATAAGTGTTATATGATTGACAATGAGATAGCTCTCCACAAGAGACCAAACGAAAACAAGTTAGCCACTCTTCGTAATCATATGTCCTTCAGCAATAATCAAAACCCATACCACATATCAAGGTTTAAAAAGCTCTAGGAAAGATTTCTCCCAAAACACTAAGGAAGAAGAAGAAGAATGGGAAACAAATTCAAGCAAAACAAAAAAAATAACTGCTAGATTTGTGTATGGAATAGTAAATTAAAAACAAATAGAATTTCAGCAACAAACAACAACTGAATTACAGGCTCCTGTCCTAGAACAGCAACATACAGAATGTGTTTTGGATGAACATGATTGTATGAACAAGATCTTAGATAATGCAATATGAATATAAGTCAGGAATCTGATGTTCAGTAGTTGTTGTTTGTTGAAGTAGTTTATAAGTGTTTCTGGTTTCTAATATAGATTATACTGTTGGTTTTCCCGTTTGAATGGTTTTACACTAGTAGTTTTTGGGGGCCTTTCACAGCTTGCTGTTTGGTGTGAGCCAAGACTCCGTGTTGAAGACTGTACTATGACCTATAAGGGTTTACTTTTATAAATTGTGACTTGGATGGAGAGTTGTCTCATTGGCACTCATACCACATCTTCTTATATCATGTATATCTAATAACCTCTGCTTTGTATAAGACTGACATGCTGAACAGTATTTTTACATTCTATTCAAACAAAGTAACATCCTGTTGGAAGACATATCACC
Source organism: Mytilus edulis (assembly GCA_019925275.1). Classification (NCBI taxonomy): domain Eukaryota; kingdom Metazoa; phylum Mollusca; class Bivalvia; order Mytilida; family Mytilidae; genus Mytilus; species Mytilus edulis. The sequence goes on along the minus strand of CM034361.1, from coordinate 33,046,033 downwards.
CTACCAAGACACATTATTCGGACATTCAAGCCAACCAGTCTTTGCTTTTACTCCTAAATTCTGGCTGCTTTGCTTAGAAGCAGCAAATACTTATTTTTGAGTTTATTGTAAATTCAAAAAATATTGCAATGTTTTTATTATTGCGAAAAATGCAACAGTGTTATAATCACAATAGTTTAAACTCGCATTTTGAAATATTTTCTATGAAATAGGATTTTTTCATGTCACAAAAATTAAAATTGCATTAAAGTCTAAAATGACAAAATGATATATGCACCCAATAATTTCTGAATTTGCAGTAGTTTGACCCAGCATGGTTTTTTAAACCACAAACTCTCTCAGGTGTAAGTACACAACCACAAGATCACCATTGCAGGTTATTTATTGACACAAAAACTTGGTAAAACAACTTCAAGACAACAAAACTTTTATTGTTGATTTATATTTCAAAGTCTCAGCGAGGCCTTCAACATGGAGCAACATCAAATATTAACAATATCATAAGTAAAAAGGCAGTGAAAAATGGAAACAAACTGTCAAAGAAAAGTTTTAAAAATTTGATGTGTTTGCTGGTAATACATTTTTAATACAAATGAAGTAAATTGCATTCATGAAAGTGACATGAAAACATATTTCTGATTGAGACAGGAAAATGTCCTTATAAAAATAGGGAAAGGTGGTATGCTTGCTATTGAGACAACTATCTTGCAGAGTTCAAATGAAGTGGATATAAGTACCTATAGGCCACCATAAGACCTTCAACAATGAGAAAAACTATACTGTATAGTCGGCTACTAAAGTCTTTACATAACAAATATAAAACAATTTAAAAAAGAAAACTAACAGCCTAATATATAAAAAAATAATTTACAAAAAAGATGAAATTACAGATGATAGATATGACCCAACAACAACCCCTGAACTACAGTCTCCTGAATTGGAACCTGTGCATAAAAATTTGGTGGGGTTACATTTTGAACCTCCCATTAATCTGGGTCAGTGGTGTAACAGCACATCATAAGAACAAACAATAAAAATCAGTTGCAACTGTCTAAAATCAAACAGTAAAGTTCAAGGCACAAAAACAATTATCATAAAAACTCATGATACAAACAACAGGTATAAACGTACTTTCAGTTCTTGCAAACTAGTTCAAAGCTAACTACAACTAATAAATAAATCATGATCTCCCAGACTAAAGTAATTGTTTTGAGCGTTTAAAAATCAATTGTTCATTTTGTAGAAGTAAAAAAAAACTAATACCGGTAACTTCTTTTATTGATATAGGTGTTAATAGTTGAAGAAGTAAAAAACTACTAACTTCTTTTATTGATATAGGTGTTTGTAGTTGAAGAAGTAAAAACCTACTAACTTCTTTTATTGATGGAAGTGTTTGTAGTTGAAGAAGTAAAAACCTACTAACTTCTTTTATTGATGGAAGTGTTTGTAGTTGAAGAAGTAAAAACCTACTAACTTCTTTTATTGATGGAAGTGTTTGTAGTTGAAGAAGTAAAAACCTACTAACTTCTTTTATTGATGGAAGTGTTTGTAGTTGAAGAAGTAAAAACCTACTAACTTCTTTTATTGATGGAAGTGTTTGTAGTTGAAGAAGTAAAAACCTACCAACTTTTTTTTATTGATATAGGTATTTGTAGTTGAAGAAAATGGTGGATTATATAGATGGACTTGGAATGATGGGATACCAAACAAATCTGTTGTCATACAAATCTCTCTTGTCCTGTTAAATCTCTTTATCTGTAAAGAAGAATGTCTCGTTTGTCTCCTGGGTAAGATAATACTTTGTAGGGATGTCATAACAAATCTCTCTTGTCCTGTTAAATCTCTTATCTGTAAAGATGATTGTCTTGTCTGTCTTCTGGATAAGAGAAATATATGTAAAGATGTCATAACAAATCTCTCTTGTCCTGTTAAATCTCTTATATCATGTATATGTAAATGTCTTTGCTGTCTCCTGGGTAAGATAAACAAAGGCAATAGTAGTATACTGGTGACAATAAATAGCCATAATTTGATTAAGCATAAATAACAAACTAAATAAATTGAGGGAAACACATAAACTATTTATAAGAGGAAAATAACTAAACATGAGAAACTTAGAACTGTTACAAAGACAAATGCCAACATACATAGAAATGAACTTTTTGAACAGTTTGCAATTACATGAACCTCCTGTTTGTATATTTTGATGTGTCATTAAAGTAAAACACACAATTAAACATATGTGTATAGATGTCTAATAAATATGCAAGACTCAGATCGACGTCCGTTCTCTAATCTACGTTCGTTCCTTAAATCTATGTCCAAATGTGACGTCACAATAAAATAAAGTTCTAAATCGACGGCCAATGTAATGCTTATCTAATTGACGTCCAATTTCTGGCTTCGCTAATCCACGTCTAATTTTTGGCTTCTCTAATCGACTTCCGTATGATCACAGAATACAAAATAGAACTGAAACGATTTCAGCTGAAACCTTGATTATAAAAACAAGATGTGGTATTATTGCTTATGAGACAACTCTTCACAAGAGATCAATTGATACAGAAATAAACAACTATAGGGTCACTTCAAAAATGAGAAAAGCCTATACCGCATAGTCAGATATTTATAAAAGGCCTCGAAGTGACAAATGTTACAGTTCAAATGAGAAAATAATGACATAATTTATGTATAAAATAATGAACAAAAACAAAAATGCTACAAACGACAACCACTAAATTAAATTCTCCTGATTTTGAACAGGCACATAAAGAATATGGCAAGACACATACATTAGTAATGTGGCAGGGTTAAATATGTTAGCTTAATCCAAACTCTCCATCTTCCCAGTTGGAACTGTGGTGTAACCGTACCAAATAAGAATAACTATAAACATCTGTTGACACTTTAAAACATGTTATGTGTGACAAATAAAAAAATTAAAAAATCCAGTTTTTAATTCTTTACCTACTAGCTAGTACTGTAAACCAACTTATTTTCCCATTGATTTATTTTCGCAACTTTCGCGAGTGGAAAAAAAATGGGAAATTTAAATTTTCGCCAATATGTAAAACTACCATTATTCCTTATTAAACTTCATCAAGTTAATCAGAAAATCGCTAAAATTAAATACCCGTGAAGTGGTCTAGAAAGGGTAAAACGCGAAATAAAGTATCTGCGAAAATAAGTTGGTTTACAGCATGTCAACATGTTGCATAATTTTTAAATTTTGGAGATTTGAACTACATAAAAATTGGGGATGTGATATGATTTCCAATGGGACAGGACAACTATCCACAAGATTTCAAATAAAGTGAATGTGAGCAATTATAGGCAACCATACGGCTTTATCAATTATCTAAACCCATACATTGTATCTCTATATTGTCTATTGTTGCAGACTGAAGGATGCTCTCTAAATGTCGTATTATTTTGGTCGCATGATGCATGTATTTTTTTAATATATAAATATGAATGACATTCTACAATAAAGATCGGTTGGATTAACTTTTTATCAAGATAAACATTAAAGTGCATGACTATTTTGGGTTGAAAAATTCTCTATGGGAAGTATGTATAAATATTTGAAAATTTAGTTGTCATATAAACCCTACAAAACATGTACATGTATAAGTGTTAATTAAGTCCAGTAGTTTATTATTAATTGATATTGAACATTGATTCAAAACGACTACAATCAATCGTTGTTTTGACAAAACATTACGTCCGATTAGAGTTTCAAAATACTGGACGTCGATTTGGGAATGTGGCTTCAGATTTGGATGTCGATTTCAGGAACAGACGTCAAATTGAGGAATGGACGCCGAAAAGACCAGACATCAATCTGAGTGTAACAAATATTTGCTGAACTATCGATGGTAACTATTGCAAATTATTCATTGATCTGAATTTGAGAGCAACACTAAAATCACTATTAACCATTTTTATTATATTGTTACCAGAAAATGGTGAATTAGAAGTCACAGATAGTAGACGTAGTTACCATAGAAAGTGGAATATTTATGAATTATTACAGAGACAGCCAGAAAGTATGGCATGGAGAGGACCTTTATTTGCACTGGGGACTAAAGGAGGTTTGTTAACAAAAATATGGAAACAAATTGTAATATGGTATAATTTAGAATGTTACACCACATATTTTTGACCTCAATATGAATTAGTACATATAAAAAAAAGTTATTTAAAATATGAATAGAAGATATGATATGATTGTCAATAGGACAACTATCCTACAGTCATAACAAAGCAGATTTAAGCCATTATAGGAGACTGTTTGGTCTTCAACAATGAGAAAAACACATACTGTATAGTCGATTATAAAAGAAGTTGTCATGACAAACTGAAAAATAATAAAAAAAAAAAATAACATCCTTATTTATGACAAAACAATAAAGTAAAAAAAAAAACCCAAAAAAGACAGACAGCAACCTACAACAACCACTGAATTACAGGCTCAATAAAACTAAGGACTTGCACATAGCAAAATCTGAAAGGTTAAATTTCCTAAACCCCTTATTATAATTTACTGATAAATTTTCTGAATATTATTCATATAATGCCATTGCACACCTGTTATTTTGTTATGTATCAATTTCTTCTTTGCAAATCATGTAAATAAGGGGGATGTATAATTTTTTGCTAGCAGTATCTTGTTTTTATATAGATTAAAGATTACTGTAAATTCTGAAATTATCATGTATTTATTATTGGGATTATGTAATTTTTTACCATAATTTGATTTAGATTTTTGCGATATTGAGAAAATCTCGCAATAATTTCTAAATGTACAGTAGATCTCAATTCCCGAGTGTGTTCTAACTGTATTATCTATAAAATATTAGTTATTTATAACTATGATATGTAATTATTTGGTTTCAGGAGTGGTATATATGTATTTAGTTAAAGACATTGAAGACATGAAAAATTTAGATCTCACAAAACCTGCAGCAAAATTAATAGTAGAAGCTGATCATGTCAATCATATTGCCATAGGAGATGATGGATCTAGTCCTCTAGTAGCCATAGCAACAGAACAATTACATTTATCACTGTTTAAATTTATAAAATGAAAATAGTTATTACAAAAGAACAATTCTACATTAATATAAACAATTTTCACCTGTACTTTTGTAATAATGTTTTTACATTTTTTATATTCGATTGTTGTGCAATATTTAACAGTATATGGACTATTTTTACTAGGTAATAATAGCAGACACCATGTCTGACTATTATAGGTAACACCTTGAAGATAACATATATATATTATGTGATGTTTATGTCAAGTAACTTAACAAGAATAACAGGTTTCTAATTCATTCATTGAATTGCAACTTTATTTAGACTATGATGTCTAACACTATTTTGTTGGTAATGATTTTTAACGATGAATGATAGATTTTTAGAAGTGTCAGGCAGTAATTCAATACATATTGTAACTCATTCATTTCAAAGGAATTTTCAGTTTAAGGGGAGATAACAAGTAGCAAAATTATTTTTGCTATGTTTTCCTATTAAAAGTATAATGCCATGATCGTATTGAGTTCATTATTGAGTATTGAGTTCGTTATTTGTTTTACATGATGAAGAGATCATCAATAGGTTAGTTTTACATTCTTTCATTTGAAGTGTCAGGCATTGATTCAATACATATTGTAACTCATTTATTTTAAGGAAATTTTCAGTTTAAGGGGAGATAACATGTAGCATAATTATTTTGGCTCTGTTTTTCTTAACGCATGCTGCCACTGTAGTTTTGAGTTCATTATTGAGTGTTGAGTTCATGTTTTGTTTTCTATGATGGAAGAGTTCATCTACAGTTTTGTTTCACATAATTTTTTTCATGTGAAGTGACAGGTATTTTATTTATTTTGACTATGTTTTCCTAAAGTATGAATTTGAAATGTTTTGCTTCAATGTATGACAGTTATGTGGAATGATAAATTATATAAGTTAAGATAAGTAGCAAGATTCAACACTTGTTGCCTGTTTTGAGGGGATCTATTGAGTAGCTGTTTGTTTTGTGTGAGAGTTATTTATCTTTGTTTTATGATATATCTGATGTTGAAGAATCAACAAAAAAGGGTGATAACTGAGTTCTTGTGATCCAAACAAGATAATATACATTAATGTCATCATACAAACTTTTTAGTGTCTAAAGATTTTGTAATGTCAATAAATATTTCACTCTGAAAACTAAACAGGTGTAAATAATAAATTTTTTTGTGTTCAAAATTCCTCTACGGGACCAAATGATAAAAAACAAAACTTTTATGTAGTCCTCACTATAACATATGTTCTATTACCGAAACTTTACCTTAAAAGTTTTGTCACCAGTGTTACTTAACAAATAAAAAAAGTCAAATATGTCATGTATAAAGTCATGTTAAGGGCTTGTTGCAACCAAACTTTGATTAGATAATGTATTTTTTTATTCTCTTTACTATTTTTTTTATTAATAACCCAATTGGCTTTCTATCATGGCGGTCAATATTATTAAAAAAAGAAGAAAATCTTGACTGGCAAATTTTAACTCTTTTAGAATTGTGGTTGTTGACCCCATCTGGCTTCAAACATGGAAATCTTGGTTTCAAAAAGATTCATAATTTATAACATAGAACAGGGTTTGAACCCCATCTATATATAAGAGGGATGTAGATGGATAGCATTCGTTGTTGACAATGGACAGAGTTTCAAATAAGACATACATTCCTTCTTGAGCTTTTTGTATTTGGTGCATTGTTGTTTTTGTATTTCCGCAAAACAATTTCTTTTTTTCCCACATGTTGAATATAAAAAATATACTATTTTTGTCATGGTCTTTTATTTTCATATGATATTATTTAAAATTTTGTAGATGAAACAAAAAAAATTCACTGAGAGTATGCAATATGTAAACAGTATATTATATATGTACATTTATAGAAGTTAACCTTAATTTCTGTTTCTCAAGAACCTTTGCTCATTATTGTTTTAGAAAGATAGATCTTATACATTAATTGTGATGGTATTATATTTTTTTTTATAGTTATGGATTTTATTCATTTTGAAGATACAGTTGGAATTTTCACACTGTCTTTTCTGTTTTAAAGTATTTTTTTTTATTGAATTAAAATGAAAAAATCTAACATTCTTTAGTTTGTCAATGAAGAAAGACTTTGGGTTTAGAAAAGGGGTTATAATTTTCTGAGGATTAATCACAAATCTTTTGTCAAAGAAAACAGACCTTTTGCTAAAACATGCCAGCTTAAACTTGCAGTCACCTGAGAGTTAATCGGTGTTGAAGGCCGCACTTCAACTAACAGAACAGCAATAAAAACATGGTTTCTTTCTTTGCCTTTAGCAGTTTATTTTTCTGTGTGTATACTGATTCTTTGTCATGGATGAACACCCCATATTCTTTCGTCTGAATGTCTAAATGAAAAAGACTAAATAAAAAAACAAGCAACAAAACACTGCACAAAAAACAGAAGATTGAGAATTTTTAACGCAAAACCCACCATATTCTTGGAATGAACTAAAATGAACAATTAAGAAGGATCACCAGTTCCTGCTCCACTGATGACAACAACCATGTAACAGCTGTTGCAAAATTTCCTTGTCTAAATGAGTACGGTACACAATTTTGTAAAAATCTGACCATTGATGGATACTTCGCCTTATGTGTACCATGTTAATTACAGGAGAGCATACTTTTCTAGCTGCGAAAAATTATTTTACTTTAATCAAACCAATTGGTTTAAATAATTGCAAAGAATGGGATCACTGTTAGGTTCAATTGTTAACACTGAATTGATGAAAAAAACTTAAAACTGCATTCTTTAATTGTACGAACAGAAGTGCTTCTTTCTTTCTGATAGACTGTCCATATGAAGAGCTCGAAGATAGTAAACATATTGCAGTTTGAATGGTTTTACACTAGTAATATTTTGGGTTCCTTTATAGCTTGCTGTTCGGTTTGAGCCATTTCTTTGTTTTGAAGACCTCAACTTGTCCTATAATGGTTAACTTTTATAAATTGTGACTTGGATGAAGAGTTGTCTCTTTGGCACTCATACCACACCTTCCTAAATCTATTATCAGATAAGAATATTACAAATATGCCTCAAATTAATATGGAACAAATGTTCGTTTAGTTTTTTTATGCCAGATTATGCACAGTCTTGGACGACAATATTTATTACGTTCGCGTACAAGGCTTGTGTCGAGGGCTTTACAACATGTACATTATTTTTAGATATTTCTTTGTTCAAGACCGTTTTTGAACTCAAATTTCTTTCTTATTTGTTTTTCAATTGCATGAATCGGTTTGTGTCTAATTAAAGTATAATACACAGTGTTTCCTTAGATATGTAAATTGAATATTTATCTAATACAGAAGTTAAATTATACGCTTGGACACATCTTCAATGGAAGGTGCCAAGCTGGAACTATGTTGTTGTATTTTAGGGTAAAAATAATAACTACACCAAGCACAGTTTATATATTAAAGTATAATTCACTATATTGATATATGTTTGTACAATGCATATCTCAATAATGATAACAATAAAAAAAAACACTTAAAAAACTGCATATAAAGGCTTTTCTCTTCACAAATAAAAATAAAACATTATTTAATTAGTATTTTACTGCATGACAGAATACTATGAACAGTAATGTGCTTTACAAATACATTCTACGATGAAAACATAAAACATGCTCTTAATTTTGTCTGACGTGGAAATATACTAGTTTATTTTTGAAAACTTCTCAATTTAAGGCAAAATGTTGGCATACCTGTAACATGATACTAACAACGATGTGGTGACTTGATGACAAATACATGTAGTTATTACACGAGGTTTTTTCGAAATACAATATACATATGATCTTTCGAATGTAAATTTGTGTTTTCTCAGTGCTGAAGTGTTTCTACTGGTTCCCAAATCAGATAAACAGACCAATAAAACATATTGAATATTGTGAACGTCATTGGAAACAAGACACGGGAAAACTTATCAATTATCCTGGCCCTTTCTCTTCCTTTCAGACAACAGCATCTATAGTGTCTTTTATTCGTCTTTCCCTAAAAATGTAAAATCACGGTGTATATCTATAAGAAAAATCGGGAAATATCCAAAGATATGTTATAATTTTCATTACAATGCCGTCCTCTTTTTCTCGAATGCGAGTCGTCACCGTATAATTACTTGCAACAAGTTATACAACTAGTGCCACTATTGCAGCAGGAACTGCTTACCTGTCCGCAGTAGCTTGATTTATTCCTGCTTTTGGTGTGATTCATGTTTCTGAGTAGAGATTTGTGTTTGTCATTTCGTTGTGTTTCTTGTAGGCCACGAGAGACGAGGTTTAATACCACCTATGCATTTCATTTCTCCCAAGTATCATCTCTCTTTTTGTGATTTTGTTTTATGCTTTAAGCACCTGAGTTTATACTTAATTATATTTGGTGAGGTACGCGTTTCGTAATGTTTAGATTTTGGTTTTACGTTTTTGTAAATAGTTGTTTAGATTTTCGTCGATCTTTGTTAGTCATATGTGAGTTCTTAATTTTAATGTTCTTCGAGCTATTGTATTTGATTGCACCCTTGGTATATTCTCCGTTTTCTGCTAACTTATTGACAATTGTAATTGTACATACCTCTTTCCCCACTCCATTAGCGTCGACATATGTCTCATGTCTCTTCTGTTTCCTATCAAAAACATTGACAAGAGCATATTCAAGCAGTGCAGCAAAGACGAACAGCATGCAGACACTCATCCAAATATCTATAGCTTTAATGTACGATACTTCTGGTAACTTTGTACGTGACCCTGAACTCTGTGTTGTCATAGTTAGGACAGACAACAGCCCAATTGATATTCTTGCTGGTACTGCTTCTAAGCTGATCCAAAACGACACCCAGGACAGCATGACTATAAGAGCACTTGGGATGAACTCCTGTATCAGATGGTATCCATATTTTCTTGTGAAGTGTATTTTCATAGTAATACAAGTATATTTGACTGTAAAAGACATAAACTATCAAACAGTTATAATTCCTTCTTCGTTTAATACATTGTTCTGATTCTCAGTTTGTCATTCTTATGTTACAATTAAAAGATAATACAACATTTATGCCGACTTTAATGTGTCATACAGTTGATGTATTTATCTCGGTTTAAGTTTGTAACCCGGATTTGGTTTCTCTCAATCGATTTATGACGTTTGAACAGCGGTATACTGCTGTTGCTTTTATATATGAGACAAGATCAGTTTATCTTTCTTGGTAACCATAATCTGTGTAACCAAATCATGTTATTCTGTGTTTTATTTTATGACCCATTGTATTTTCTTCTTTAAGTTATTGTATGTTAATAGCACCATTTGTTTTTATTGTATTTTTCATTAATTATTTTATGAAAATATTGGAGCTTTGAAAATCCGTATAACAACATATAACAGTCATATGTGAAAAAAAATCGCTTTTGTTCTTAAATGTCTCTCTCCAATTTATAGCGGGAAACTACTCTCGTCACTGTTACTTTAAAAATTATTAAAATTAAAAGAGACGAGTGCGTACCAATCTATATATATATTCATACTTACTGCCAGCATACAACCTATCACAGATAGCAGTGTTGATGTCATCTAGTATAAACTGTGGTAAAGACATATTGGCTGCCAACTCTACAGGTACATTGTTCCATCTCAACATCAATCTGTCGGTACTATAACCATCTGTAAATGAACGTAAGAGATGGTCTAGCATTAAAGTTGAATGGACTTCAGATGTTATCAACTGGTATTCTCATGATTTTATTTTTACTTTAAACATGTGTTTTCTATACAATCCGTTTACATAATTTCTATAAAGGATATTTTATTGTTGTATGTATTATAAACTTTCCGCGATACAGAAATGGATCTTGCAGCACAATGCTGCCATGCATGATCTTACGAATATTTTGTCGTTTGAACAGTTTTTCACGCTACATATCACTAATTGATTTTTACTGAGATACCAAATCTGGTGACCATCTTTTATTTCATATTATTAAGCAAAACTTTAAACAGCAATAACAAATCATTATGTTTAATCAAATTTGTTACTGTAGCTTGTTCTAATGTTGTACTGTTACACGGCTATTCCCGGTTTTTGGAGGATTAAGTACAGGAATTTTCGTATGTAGAAAATTGTTGATTTTATAGCTAGCTAATTATAAACCAATGTGAACCTCTCACTTGTATTGCAGTTGCATATAATTCCATTATATTAACAACGATGTATGAACAGACATAATACTCTGAAGCTAAATTTGTCAAAAATAGGAGTACAGCAGTCAACATTGTGTTATTATCTTAATCACTATAAAAAAAATAATTTACTACCATTAAATTTCGGACTCCTGACTTGGAACAGGCACATACATACAAACAGAATGTGGCGAGATTAAACATGTTAGCAGGATCCCGAACCTCCCATAACCTGAGACATCAGTCACATTGATCTTTTATTTTTACAACATTTAAATATTTCTTGTACAAGTTAAATTTTATTGTACTTACAACTTTCCAAATCAACGGAACAAATCTGGAAATCCATAGGGTACTTTAAGAGGTTCATCTGACATGACAAAGTCACGGAAAGTCTGAAAGGTTGTAAATTTAACCATGACAAATTTAGATAAACCAGGCGAAAAAGACGTTCAAATCTCCATTTATTGATCTGTTGAATATACGAAATTAAGATTCACCTAAATGATTTAAGATTTTTGTAAAACAATTCGTTATCAAAATTATCATATTATTCATGTAACAATTTGTTTTATTGGCTGAATGTTACCGTCAAATCCCCAGTTAACTAGGCGCAACTAAGGAGGGACCCGCCATTTTGATTGAATCAACAAATGTTCGATTACTACAATATTATCGAAAATAAAACAACGCCTACCTCGAATTTGCCGTGTTAATGTAATTTTATCCGAATTTGAATCGTAGAGGTAACGTAGTAACCTCCAGTTTGTAAGTATACATAGAATGAAATTCAAAACAGTGTAGCTGTGGCCATTGATTGACATATTAAAATCATCCATTGACTGGGACAATTTAGGTGAACGTTTGTATGTAACGACCAATGCTCACTATGTACTTTTTAAAGACACTTAAACTATGGGGTCACCAAAGGTTCTCAACACCTAAATAAAGTAATTCGAAAAATTAATCAGAAATAACACGATATTTTGATTTATATTAATTATATAAATCAAAACACAAAGGTTATTCCTGATTAATTTTTCGAATTATTTTATAATTAAAGGCGTTAAGAAACCTTTGGTGACCCCACAGTTTAAATGTCTATCGTAGGTACGTCGTGAACAGTGGTCGTTACAGACAAACGTTCACGTAAATTGTCCCAGTCAATGGATGATTTTAATGTGTCAATCAATGGCCACAGCTACACTGTTTTGAATTTCATTCTATGAATGACGTCACGTTTAGCCATGACGTCTCGCCAAAATTATTCATGAAGTATCGCGGATTTTGTTTCGTATGTCAAATTTAGCTTTAACGATTTTTTTTTGTATTGAATTATAATCGGAATAACAGTACTGTAGTTGAAGAGTTTCCACCGTCAATTTTCATTTGATTTGATGGTCCCAAATTTCCGTTTTACCGTCTCCGCTTCACGTCGCCAGTAAAACTGCATTTGCGACCGTCAATTGACGGTGGTACCTCTTCAACTACAGTACAGTCATTCCTTAATTAACAAGTTGATCAAAGGAAGTCCTATAATTCAGATGACAGTAAAACCGTAACAGAACAAACTATAAACAAACTAGAATGTATAGAGTTCTTTGATTGAATTCCTTATTAGTGGACTCCTGTTCTCTGGAACACTGCAGGGCATAGTGCATACTACAAGCTGGAACTGCCAATATCTAAGCAGGCAACATGATATCAAATTGAACTAATTTGATTGTACATACATTAGCCATATGGTATTGGAGTTTTCGTTCGGCCAATAGAGTTGCTTCCTGTTTGAAATACACTCGAGTAAATTCCACTCAGATATAGAGTCCGACTCGTAACAGGGAAGAGGGAAATAAAAAAATATCTTACGTTAAATTTAACATGGTCTTATAAGTATATGGAAAAAACACAACATTAATTTACTCAATTACCACAATATAAAAATGTCTCATACAAAAATATCAACTTAACATGTGTAATAAGTTTGAAATGGATAAATTGGATATCGTATAATGGGATGAATGTATAAAAAATATAATAACCTCATACTATAAACAACTTGACCATCGCTGTAGATATGTAACAGTTTGTTTGGTGTTGTGATATCGTGGATCATAGCTCTCTTCTCATTTACCATATAGAGATCAGGAACCCATACATTATTCATTGCCTTCGGGTCTAATTCAAGCGCCCGAACACCAGGAATTATGTTGTACTGTAGACGTTTATCATACCATTTTTGTCTCAGTATCATAAATAAAGTGTATTCCTGTAAAAAGTTCATATGTCATTCATTCCTTGGTTCAACATTGTTACTTTTTTTTTTTTTAAATTGGAACGCACTTTTAAGCTCTCAAAATTAAATACCAATAAGAAAATAGCAAGTTATGATTAAACGATATATTATGGAATGCAAACTAAAGATTGACATTTCGGAATGCAACATTATATTGACACTGCAAGCATTAAATATTTAATTTGTTTTGCATCTATGCTAATATATTAGCAAACTACAAATAACATAAAATCTGTCTACAATTTCAAGTGCACCTAAATTATAATATTGTGTTGATAGGAAATTTGCATTCAATATAGTCGTTTTTTATGCAATATTGTTTTCATAAGCAAAAAACGGCTTCTACTATTCTGGTTCTAAATTTTATCAATTTAAAAGAAAACTTTTCTAAATAATTTAAATAATGTTTTGAAGTTTACAAAAAAATTGTTTTATCTAACCGATTGATAAAAACAATCATATGAATTAAAAAGAAAACCCGACCCTTTACGTGATTCATAGTTCATAGACAGGATCCAACCATTTCTCATCAACTGTTATGATGAAATGTACACGCAGAGTAAGTATTATTTCAGAAAAGCGACACTAACAAGGGTATACATGTGTGTAATTTTGTCTAATGTCCAAAGGAAAATCCAAAATAACAGGGCACATACCGTTAATAATGTAATCGTGTTTAAAAGAAAACAAAGTTAAAATGCTTTCAGTATTCAGATCACGGTTTTTCAATAAAAAGAAAAATAACATAAGTACCAAACTCCTAGGAAAATTCAAAACGAAAAGTCCCTAAGCAAATGGCAAGTTCAAGAGCTCAAACACATCCCACGATTTGATACAAACTATAATAAAATAACTATAAGCTATAATAAACTCATCGAAGATAACCAGATTAAATTGTTGTATGCTTGACGCACGTTTCGTCTACAAACGACTATGCAATGACGCGTATAGGATTTATACGTACGAAATTAAGGAGCTTAATCTATCTTCACCAGACACACTGGCATTTAAAATTTTGAAAAAGACAAAATTATAAGTCGTTTATGTTCATTTAAATAAAACGTGCTGAAAGATATAACAATTTTAGATTTTCCAAATGGTTAGTTAGCGAAATATTGGGACTTAAAATCATGACATTTGTAAAAAAAATTATTTTGAAGTCGTCTATCTGTGTCACTTTCGAGGATTTTGAGTGACAGAAAAAAGTAAAATCACAAAAATACTGAACTTCGAGAAAAATTCAATCGAAAATTCCCTAATCACATGGCATAATCAAATGACAAAACACATCAAACGAATGGACAGCAACTGTCATATTCCTGACTTGGTACAGCCATTTTCAAATGTAGAACGTCATAAATATATTTGTAAATTAAATAAAATATTGGAATACTTGAGAAAGGAGTAGGATTAATTACATGTGTAACCCTTATTTGGCCCTAAAATAACTTCAAATTTAAAAGTTATCATGCATATTCTTAAATTACTGAAAACTTGACAAAGGTATATGGTATTAAGAATATCAAAACAAATTTGACATCGAACAAGTTACCATGGCAACAAACCATGACATAATTTGCATATTTTGTTTAATTTCGTGATTTTCCTTGTGTGTTCATCAAATTATTAGTATATTTTAGATTAAAAAAGTATCTGCGCACCCAAGAAACAACTTTACATTTAGATAGATTATGCCAATAGTTATAATAAAGCTTCTGTTAAATTATTTTGTTGTTTCTCGGATGCGCAGGATGTTTCCACTACAGAAATAAAGATAGAAAACTGCCTAAATTCTGTATTTGTCATCGTTTTTGTGAAAACTGTACATATTATGACGTAATTGTGACGTCATCAGATAAATATCTTTATGTTTTGCATATATATTTCTTGACCCTATGCATTTCTAAACATTATGTGCCAATTTGAAATGGTTATCAAACATTTTATCTTCTTGGCCAAAACTAAGCCTTAATGCCCCTTCTCTTAATCTTTGAAGTAACATTTTCTTCATTTTGCAATGTACATGATACATTTTTAAAGTAAAACAAAAAAGTTGCCAATTAGAGTAGCAAAATCAACCCCATTTGAATACCGTGCGCGTCAAAAAAAAAACAACTGATAAGGATTTCTAAAAATATATATGATGCTAATAGTTGCTTTTCTTTATAAGAATTTCATTAGATAGAATTATTGAATCATTATTTCTAATAAAATAGGAATATTTATTTATTTTAAAACCGTCGTGTAGACATTAAGTGGGACAAAGGCAACATTTTAATACCACTTAGACGATTGATTCAGAAAACAGCAAACATTTTATGACAACTTAGACGACGGAATGGTTCTTGTGTGTTGTTGACTATGAAACAAAGAAATTTACAATAATTTATATTAGTCACGTGTCGTTTTAATATTAATATGATGATTCTATCAAACTAATTAAATGACATTTCTATATATTTTTCAAAATAAATAATGATAATAAACAACCCACCATTGCCGAATCACTAACAGAGTCTATACCTAGAATGTACAACTGAACAAGTGCTTTAACCGGTTCATCTAGAATATAGGTACACAATGAAAAATAAGATGTAAGTTTGAAATGATATCAGTCATGTAATAGTTTAAGAAAGGAGACAAAATCAGTACAAAGTAGCATAACACCTTTTGGTTCGAAGACATTGTTGGTATTTGTTTTTCATTATTGTAAAGGATTCATAAAAGAAGTATCTTGAATTAAAAATGCAACTGGAAAGTGAACGCACATATAATGTTTTATTCAGGATATAGTTAAGATAATTATTACTTCTATACAAGAATTTGTTCCAAGTCTTCGCGTTAGACATTTATATCCAGAGCAACAAATCATTTTCATTTTTCGGTAACAATATGTGCATTTGTCTATCAATATTTCTAAAAAAAAAAAAGAAAATATACCGAACCCCGAAGAAAATTCAAAACGGAGAGTTACTAATCAAATGGAAAAAATCGAAAGCGCAAACACATCAAACGATTGGATAACAACTGTCATATTCCTGACAATCGTGTATGCATTGTCTGATGTAGAAAATGGTGGACTGATCCTGGCTTCATAGCTAGCTCAACCTCTGACTTGTATGGCAGTCGCAAAAAAAAATCCATAATATTTACAAAAATCATTAAGCAAAACAAACAGACAAAATAGGTAACAAAAAATGTCAGTAATAAAGGGGATACATCAGTCAGTATAATGGTATAACTTACCATCGTTAAATGTTGGAGGAATTGTAGAGTCGTAATTTCTAAACAGTTCACGCAAAGTTTCTTCTCTGTAAAAAAATTGTTTTTGTGAAATTGAAACAAATAAATACACTGTTTAATTTCGATTATGCTAGGTTTTATTTTGACAAACTTGTAAGCTTTTTTTTTAAAATTTGTAAATTTTTTTAAAAACTGAATATTTGACGGCTCTTGAATTTTGATAAGTATGGATAAAAGAAAAAAGAACAGAATAAAATAAAAATAGAAATGAATATACATATGATAAATATATCTTAGCTTTAAAATGTCATACAAAAAGAGTAAGAAATCAAATTAAATAAAAAGGATCAACTAAAATTACCTTGTAAAATTGGAAGTTTCACAGTAACACACAAGTTGAAATAACAAAAATATAACTATCATTCTTCTGTGATGCAAAACGCGACCTACAGTGACTTCTTATTCTTACAATGACTGGTAGTAAATACACAGAATACAATGTATCATAAGTTCTGTTGATCTTTCTTTTGAAATGGTCTTATTACATGACAAAACTACAAAAATCTGCACCTGCACTCAGGTAGGCAACAATAAATTATGATAATATGCAATCGTTATTTTATCATTAGATGTACTTAACATGGTAAATTGAAGTTTTAACAGGAAGCTTAATCTGACACAGGTACAAATAATGTAGCACATCGTCACCTATACATGCTGAGATCATCGTTTAATGTCTATTAAATCAAATTTGAGAAATAGCCATGATTGAATAACAACGATTACCATTTCAACATGCTTATATTAAGTAAAGCTTAAATTAAATTTTAACCTATTTCGTGATTTTTGATAAATATGAGAAATTTATATTGTGACTCCTTAAAGAGATATTCATTTTACTTAATCGAAAAAGTAAAATTGTTAATATTAAATATAAATTTGAAAAACAAAATTGAAGTTTAAATTTTTGGTTCATCAACAGCTAGGCGGTAACTTGAAATAAATAAACCGATGAATATAAATGCATCTAGTAGGTGCAAAAATTGAAATTATGTAAAGATCAAACAATTCGTAAAGGCTGACATAACACTTTTGATGTGAAAATTGCATAACCTCGCTGAAATAGTGTTTGAATTCAAATATTTCTTTGTAAGTGCAATCACATTAAGGATGTTCACCTCTGAGGAGCCATACATTTCTAGAATTTACTTTTTTCGATACCTGATTTTTGAATTTTTTATGACTATAGAAAAATAATTGGTGAAGAAACAATCGTATGGTGGTGCACTTCTTTTTTTGCTTCGTCCCTTTGAACGTACCCAATTCTGATGATTTTCCCATTTTGCATCCATTTTTGAGCTATTATCGTGAAAAAAAATCACGGTTCCAGAATTAAACTTTTATTTATTCTTTTAATAAAGATAAAGTGGACCAATATGAATAAATTTAACTTAATATGTTAATATAAGAAAGTTTTATCATTTATCATATTCAGATACTTTTTTGTGTCAAATTTACTATGCAGTCAATTTTGTAAATTTGTGATTTTTATCTGTTTTCAGAACAAATTGCATATTGAATTAAATTCTTTTCTATAATTATTAAAATACATATCTAACACATTTGAAAAGAAAATAGAGATAAAGGACGTGTATGTTTCTGGTAAAATAATTTTTTGTACCCCTCACCCATTTTCTAAACATTGGGATCCCGCTATATATAATCATCTTGTTCTATAAATATTGTTATCTGAAATATGTAATATGAACATTTATCTAGACAGGCGAACCAGTCTATAGGCTAAAGAGACTGACATGATTGGTAGTAAAATTTGAAAAAAAAATATTACCCAAAAACTACTTATTGTAAATACACAATTTTTTCACAGAGTTAAGTTTGATTATGATTAATTTGAATTCTTAGCTATAATGATTAAATATACATCTCTAACAAATTTATAAAGAAAAAAAAATAATATTGGAGGTGCATGTTTCTGGTAAAATCATTTTTGGTACCCTTCACCCATTTTCTAAAAATTTTGGCTAAATAGACTACCTTGTTCTATAAATATTGTTATATGAAATATGTAATATGAACATTTATCTAGACTGGCGAACCAGTCTATTGGCTGACATATATCTAACTAAATTACCCAAATATTAATACTGATTACCTAAGGACTTCACAAAATACACATAAAATAGTATGTTCTTTTTCCTATATAGATCAAACTTCAAAAATATTAACCATTAACAACGGAGATTTTCTGCGTTTCCAGTTTTCGACGTTTTTTCACAAAAAAATCATTCATTTACCCTCATAATTACTTCAATATGAATAACAATAGCTAAAATAAAGGACTACTAAATAGTCTATTAAGATAAGGTTTCCTGTCTTCCACAAGCTTTAGGTCTTAAAATGCAACAATAAATAACAATTTTTCTTCTTTTCCAGTTTTCTGCATTTTTTCTCTAAAAAACACATAGTTCACCCTAAAAACCTTTTCCGCAAATTATATCAATGTATAGTTTTAGTATGTTGTTAGTATAAGTCTATAGTAAAATTTGCACTTAAAAAATCTTGTGTTGCAATTAGTTGGAGATTGAGTGATTTTAGAGCTAAATTGACTAGGCTATAATGAGACTGACATGATTGGTAATAAAATTTGAAAAAAATATTACTTAAAAACTGCTTATTGTAAATACACAATTTGTTCACAGAGTTAAGGTTGATTATGATATTTATTAAATTCATTGCTATTTTCAACTTTTATATATCACATGTTTGGAAATAATTCCAGAACGAGATTTCAACGAGACTGAAACGTCGGTAGAATACATCCTTCCTTACATGTCGAAACAACAACACCCGAATACAAAAGGTCTGCACATCAATATCATAACAATGGAAAGTTGCAAAGTAAAAAGCTGAAACTTGGTTGCTTGTAAGAAGTCACAGTTTTGATTTGGAAGCTTATGACGGATATTATATGGTAATAACAAATTGACCTACAAGATACAGTTTTTGTATTTAAAAGTCTATTAAGAATATGTTACACAAATCTTCGTGAAGTATTCATTGTTACATGGTACATAAGTAAAATATATGTGTTGTTCTTGTTTCTCAATCAATGACATAAACACTTAATATTATAATGATATTTTTAAATCCATTTATATTTTTTTAAATTGCCTTTACGAATCATACAACAGTTTCTGAAAGAATAGGTAGAGATTTTATTTATAAGTCGAAAAGTTTACGTCATTACAAATTTTTAAATAAAAAAAAAATTTTGGGGGGCTTTTTACCTCCGATTAAAATGTAAAGTAACAGTTCTAACATTCAAAAATTATAAATAAGATGATTTCCATAACATAAAAACCTGAGTACATTGTTTTGTACATGAGCTTTGTATAAGGTAATTAATATAGGGTTATTGCATGAATTTTGGGGAATATTGTCCCGAGTAGAATTTTATATTGCACGAGCTTGTGAGTGCAAATATGTTCTACGAGGGACAATATTCCCCAATATTCATGCAATAACCCTTTTATTGTATAGCAATACAATATTTGAAAGTAAAAATTGGTTTAACTAGTGCAATATTAGAATTTATTGCACGCTAACTTTTGGTTACTTTCTGTGGGAAATATTATATTGCTATGCAATGATATTTTTTATTGTATGCATTCCCTTAGTTAAAGATTGAAAGTAATGAATTAGATTAAGTTATACAGATAATCAAGTCTTCCATTGTTATCTTATAGTTCGTTTCTGTGTGTGTTGCATTTTAGTGTTTCTGTTGTGTCGTTGTTCTCCTTTTATATTTGATGTGTTCCATTCAGTTTTAGATTGTAACCCGGATTTTTTTTCTCAATCGATTTTTGAACTTTGAACAGCGGAATATTACTGTTGCCTTTATTTTGAACTATAACTAACTATAAAAAAAATTCTTCGGCGGATATTTACAAATTAAGTTTTGAAAGTTTTCACACCGGCTTCTATTGTCGGAGAACTAAAACCTTTTTTCGGCGGTTATCTATAAGTATATATCCTCATTTCGGAAAGTTAACACAATGACAAACAACAAATCGTCAGGTGTTAAAAGAGAGTTTTGCCGACAACTTACAGATATAAAAGTAGGTGTTTTCCTATATTCAGACAAATCTTAAATACTCTCATAGCTCGTCGGAAAAAAAAGATGCAACAACTATTTTGATTTAATCCCATTTTTAAAAGAGTTGAGACTCGATATACAAGGTTTGATCACAGTATGGGTGCATAACATTTACATCCCAAAAATAACAGTGCATGGTTCATTGTGATGACAACGAGATCACACCACAAATGAGAATATTACAGAGGGATCTACTTAGAACAAGGTATTAAATAAAACTGGAAATCAACATCAAGTTTAGAAAACCTCCATTTCTTCTTACCTCTTAATTTCATGGTGTTAGTTCAATTATTTTTTTGATTTGATGTAATTACCTTTTTTTTCTGTTTAGTTGATTTTTTCATATTCAACCTATTAATTATGATTTAAAGACATATTGTGCATTATAACTTACCTTAAGAAATAAATTGCAAACACTTGACAGTATGACTAAATCTTTTCATGATATGTAAATATGAAAACTAAGGAACTAAGCTTAGTCCATGCATGCATGGACGAAGGTAACAAACGTTACTTAGTCCATTCTTGCATGGACTAACACAACAGACTTAGTCCATGCATGCATGGACGAAGGCAATTAACGCTAACTTAGTCCATGCTTGCATGGACTAACACAACAGACTTAGTCCATGCATGCATGGACGAAGGCAACTAAAGTTAACTTGTTTAAAGTTAAAAAATTTATAAATGCAAAATATTACAAAAAAATCGAATTTTTCAAAAATTAAAAAAAAAAAATTAAATATTTAAAAAAAAAATCTTTGAAATTTAATAATAAATGGAAAAAAATGAAAAATTAACAAAATTAACAAAAAAAGTTTAAATTCCATTTTTTTTTTCAAAATCAAATAAAAAGAAGAAAAAAAAAGGTTAATTATCACTGTGTATCATCACCACCAGATATAGGTACCCTTGGATATAGGTATAAATGCCACATGAGAATATTCACGTCTGCCAAAAGATTGGAATGTGTTCACATTTCATTTCAATGGTAAAAACTCTTCACTGAACAGATCAGTTGGAGGTGAAAATTTGTTTTAACATAACCTGGACAGTAGCTGCAATTAGTTCCTGAAAGTTCCTAATCCTTTAGTAGTGGTAAGTGTTATTTCAGTTTATTAGTATTATGTCTGTAATCAACATGTTTTGTTGCACTATGATTTTTGCCTTGTCTCAATAGCAGCTAACTTTTTGTATATATTGTACATGTACATGCAACTCGTCTAAACATCAACATCAACAATGTTAGATCTGTAAATTTGCTTTCGCAAATTTTTTGTTCTTCCCTCGCCAGGATTCGAACCCATACTACTGAGATATCGTGACAAAAAATCTGTACAATTTTTAAACACCAGAGAAGAGCAGATGATTTAAAAGAAAAACACTTTTGTGTAATCCAGCATTATATAAGATGTTTTTTGTGTCTAATGTTATGGTGCAGTTTGAGCACTCAAAAATATGTTATTATGTCCACTGGTCATGTTTGGTTGCTGTCTGCCATATTAAATGGATTTCTTTTTTTTTTGCTATTTGCTTAAATTGTCTATTAGCTTTCTCTTTTGAAATTAAAAATAAACAGCTGCGCCATGAGCGCATGATATGCAAGACGTCTCGTGGGGAAGTTTTATGCAATAATCATAAATAGTTTCTGAGAAAGTTTTAAGCAATTACCATTTATTGCTTTTGAGACACGGCGGGACATGTGAAACCCCCCACCCTGTTTTTTTTTTTACAAATATCAATAAAATAAAATTTTGAATCAAACCAAAAAGTATACAGATCTTTAGATTAATATAACAAAGAAGTGTGTACAGTTTCAAGCAATAATCATAAATGGTTTTTGAGATACGGCACAACATGTAAAAAAAAAACCTCCCCTTTTTTACAAAATACTCAATAACTCAGAAAATAAAATTTTGAGTCATCACCAAAAAGTATACAGATCTTTAGATTAATATAACAAAGAAGTGTGTAAAGTTTTAAGCAATAATCATAAATCGTTTTTGAGATACGGCACGACATGTAAAAACCCCCTCCCCTTTTTTACAAAATACTCAATAACTCAAAAATGAAATTTTGAATCATTACCAAAAAATATACAGATCTTTAGATTAATATAACAAAGAAGTGTGTAAAGTTTTAAGCAATAATCATAAATCGTTTTTGAGATACAGCGAGACATGTAAAAAACCCTCCCCCTTTTTTATAAAATACTCAATAACTCAAAAATGAAATTTTGAATCATCACCAAAAAGTATACAGATATTAATATTAATATAACTAAGAAGTGTGTAAAGTTTTAAGCAATTATCAAGAATCCTTTTTGAGATACGGTGCAACATGTGAAAAAAAACACACCCCTGTTTTAGTTACAAAGTGCCGTATCTCAAAAAGTTTAAATCTTATTTTCACCAAAAAGTATACAGATCATTAGACCATCATAAAAAACAACTATGTTAAGTTTCATGAAATTTAGATAAGTCGTTCTCAAGTTACGGTGCGACATGTTTAAGCTGGACAGACAGACGGACGGACACCGGACATTTGTATACCATAATACGTCCCGTCAAAATTTTGACGGGCATATAAAAACAGTTCACAAATTAAGTGTGCTTGGCTTATTTTAATTAACCTTCATCAGAAACATACAAACAAAAATGTGAAAGCAAAGGATGTACCGGTAGATACCATTATCTTGGGACTTAATAAGCCCATGTATAACAATCTTTAAGTTAAGGATTTTGCTCATTGTTGAAGACTTCAGGTGACCTGTAATTGTTTACATCAGTGCCCTACTATGCAGGGTTAGTAGTTGTCTCAATTGAAATCATTCCATGTATCATTGCTTTTGTATCATTTAAAGACTTTAATTCTTCAATCATTTAAGTTAACACATTTTAATTTCAAAACATTCAACAGATATTTCCAAATAACAAATTTTGTGAACAACAGGTATAATTGGTGAGCTGGTAATTATTTTACAGTCAATATGTTTTAATTAATTTATCAAGAGACATCATAAGATAGATTAATGTAGATGAATCATGTTCATTAAATTCTTTCCTTGTCAGACTGTTACTGAGCTCAAAACCAGTGAAAATTGCAAGTAGCTTTTAGTTTCTAGTATTTTGATAAGATGTGTAATTTTTCGTCATTTCTTTTGATGTTCTGTCATATCCAGTCGGACTATTTCACCAAGATGTTTTCAAATTCTCCTAGTACTTCAAAGTGCTCTTTTTTCAATAATAATCTGAAATACACAAAATCAACAGTAACTTCATAATGTACAAACTTTAACATGTCAGATAAATATGATTAAGAAAATGATGCGAAGAGCGCAGCCTTATTGGACTGACCAGTTGGTGCATGTTTGGACACAATATTCAAGCTTGATAGACTGTCTGTATTTGGATTGTGATCAAAATTATGGATAAAAAAATCCCCCCCCCCCATTTTTTTTAACCCCCTTTCAGTAATTACCCCAAAACTTAATCCCAGCCTATTCCTTTGTCCTTTGTGGTATGGTACCTTGCAGTACAATTTTAAAGAAATCCATACACTTAAACACAAGTTATTGTCTGGAATTAGAAAAATGTTTGTTTTTGACCCCTATTTCCTGAACGTTTGAGGCAATTACCCCTTAAAAAATTCCAGCCTTCCCTTTGTGATATGGAACCTTGAAGAACAATTTCAGAGAGATCAGTACACTGACACACAAGTTTATGTCCAGAAACTACAAAAATGCTTGGTTTTTGGCCCCTAATTTCTAAACTGTTGGTACCATTACCCTGAAAATCAATCCCAACCTTCCTTTTTGGTATTGAACCTTGTAGTAAAATTTCATGAATATCCATTCGCTTAAACTATGTAATTATCCGGAAACCATGTGTCGACATACATCGCTAACGACGACATCATACCATAATACGACTCAGTTTTTTTCTTCGAACTTATAAAAATCAGGATGCTGTTTTTACTTTTTACTTGTTTAACATTTTACAATGCGGGGCTTTTATTAATAGCTTATTACAATATATATGGTAATCATTTTTGCTAAAGGTTGAAAGCAAACCACTGAACTGTCATTGTTCATACAAATAGTTTTCATGGGCAATCTTAGCACATCTCTTTATTTTTACATGATGATCATTTTGAAAATCAGTCATGGTTATTTGTAGAAACCCTACTTGGAATTTAGTGAAACTTGAATATAAGCTTAACCATTTTTATGATAAAAAATTTCAAAATATTTTCATTTCCTGTATCTAATTGATAAAGAATTTTAGTTTTTTTGCAGTTAACATTTACCGGTAGCTACTTTCTAGGGTTAAATATAAAACCAAGAGTGCACACGCTGAAATGTCTTGCCTTCTTTACTAATCATTGATATTATGTTGATACATTTTGTAGTCCTTAATATAAAGCTTTATTACAATTGAAACATAAACTTAACATTAACCCAAAAAACTAAAAATTGACCACTAAACCATGATAATAAGGTCAAGGTGAGATGAACCATGCAAGGCACACATATACAGCTAATAATTCTTCCATACAACAAATATAGTTGACCTATTGCTTAAAGTTTAAAAAAAACCCAGACCAAAACTCGAAACCTTAACACTGAGCAATGAACCATGAAAATGAGGTCAAGGTCAAATTCAATCTGAGCAACTGACATATAGATCACAAAATATTTCCATACACCTAATATAGTTATTATAGTAGTAGACGTATTGCATATGGTATTAGATAAAAAGACAAAAACTCAAAAACTTAACTTTGACCACTGAACCATGAAAATGAGGTCAAGGTCAGATGACTCATACCAGCTAGAAATGTACACCTAACCATCATTCCATACACCAAATATAGTAGACCTTTTGCAAACAGTATATGAAAAACAGAAAAAAAACCCACAAAAACTCAACTATAACCACTGAACCATGGAAATGAGGTCAAGGTCAGATGACACCTGCCAGTTGGAAATGTACACCTTACAGTATTCCATACACTGAATATACTAGACCTATTGCATATAGTATCTGAGATATGGACTTGACCACCAAAACTTAACCTTGTTCACTGATCCATGAAATGAGGTCGAGGTCAAGTGAAAACTGTATGACAGCCATGAGGACCTTGCAAGGTACGCACATACCAAATATAATTATCCTATTACTTATAATAAGAGAGAATTTCACATTACAAACCAGAGGCTCCGCAGGGCACAGCTTTATACGACCACAGAGGTCGAACCCTGAACAGTATGGGCAAGTATGGACACAACATTTAAGCTTGATACAGCTCTGAATTTGGATTGTGATTAAATAGTTGACACAAGATAGATTTCTGACACAGAATGAATGTGGTCTAAGAACTTTAACTTAAAAACTTAAAAATTTTAAATTGGACATTTACCTATTATGGTCCAATATCCAAAATCTAAATACATGGTTAGATTCAGCATATCATAGAACCCCAAGAATTCAATTTGTGATGAAATCAAATAATGTTCAATTTTAGACCCTTATGACCACAATTTGAAAACCGGGCCCAAATATTAAAAATCTAAATACATGGTTAGATTCAACATATATTGAAGAACCCCATATATTCAATTTTTGTTGAAATCAAACAAAGTTTAATTTGGACCCCGATTTGGACCAACTTGAAAACTGGGTCCATAATCGAAAATCTAAGTACATGTTTAGATTCAGCATATCAAAGAAGTCCAAGAATTCAACTTTTGTTAAAATCAAACTTATTTAAATTTTGGACCCTTTGGACCTTAATGTAGACCAATTTGAAAACAGGACCAAAAATTAAGAGTCTAAATACACGGTTAGATTTGGCATATACAAGAACCCTTATAATTCATTTCTTGATGAAATCAAACAAAGTTTAATTTTGGACCCTTTGCCACTAATTCCTTAACTGTTTGGGACCAAAACTCCCAAAATCAATCACAACCTTCCTTTTGTGGTCATAAACTTTGTTTTAAAATTTCATAGATTTCTATTTACTTATAAATACTAAAGTTATTGTGCAAAAACCAAGAAAAATGCTTATTTGGGACCTTTTCTTGACCCCTAATTCCTAAACTGTTGGAACAAAAACTCCCAAAATCAACCCCAACCTTCCTTTTGTGGTCATAAACCTTATGTTTAAATTTCATAGATTTCTGTTCACTTTATACTTAAGTTTTTGTGTGAAAACCTTGAAAAATGCTTATTTGGGCCCTTTTTGGCCCCTAATTCCTAAAGTGTTGGGACCAAAACTCCCAAAATCAATCCAAAACTTCCTTTTCTAATCATAAACCTTGTGTTTAAATTTCATAGATTTCTATTCACTTATACTAAAGTTATAGCGCGAAAACCAAATGTCTCCGGACGACGACGACGCCAACCTCATACCAATATACGACCAAAATTTTTAATTTTTGCAGTCGTATAAAAATCTTAACTTTTTTTCAAGTAGTCACTGAACCATGAAAATTAGGTCAAGGACAATGGACATGTGACTTAGAGAAACTTGGTAACCTGAGGCATCTTGGTCTATATACAAAGTATGAAGCATCCAGGTCTTCATCCTTCTAAAATATAAAGCTTTTAAGAATTCAGCTAACCCTGCTGCTGGCCCCACTGTAGCCGCCACCAGAACACTATACCTATATCAAGCTTTCTGCAACAAAAGTTGCAGGCTTGCCAATAAGAATTGTGGTATAATAGTCTATTTTCACATAATCAACTTTGGACTCCGATTCTATAATTTTCCATCAGGTTACCTTCTCTGTGGTAAGACATCCTGGTACTCGGTCACTACGAACAACCGAAAAAAGTAAATTCAAAAATATAAACGGTGCAATTTTGGGGAAAAGTTTACTGTTTTCTGATGATTTAGTCATGTAAAGAAAGCATAATTAACAGTTAACTTCCCTCAAATTTGTTCCGATTAAAGTTCCGATTAAAGTGGGTACATGTAATATGAAATTGGTCTATTGCCAATGACACAATATCCACCTTCAATGTCATGGACATCAAATAACTGATACCATGGATACTGTGTCATACTTTCATATATTTCTATGAAACTTTTGCAGATGCTTTTATGATTGCATTTTTGGTTGTACTAATGTTGATGGTATGTTTATACATGTACTGCCCACTTTAAACAAATTTTATTGTTTCACATACAGTAATTACCATCTTACCCAATACATCTTTGATGCATACTCGTGGTACATGTATTACCAATATAACCATTACTTTAAATTTATGTTTACCTTCATTTGATATCCTTTATCTTCAGTCCAACTTTCCGACTCCTCAACAGAGGAAATTCACCTTCTTTATCTACAATAAAATCCTAATTAAAACTAGACCATACAAAGAACTCTGTGGCTAATTTATTAAATAATTAATTGACTGACAATTTCAACCATGCATGATACTTATTTGTTGATCTTGTCTTGTTGATCATTTTTGCAACTTAAACTAAAATTACTCTCCATCTATGTGTTATTTGTTTAGATGACATCCAGGGATGGCTATAACCATTTATTTGTAGGTCTAGGTTAGCTTTTAAGAGAAATTCAGCAAAATGTGTTAGGACAAGGATAAAATATTGATTATTTGAACTTGCTTTCAGTAACTGCTATAAATCTCAGATGTGTACTTCGTGTGTTTTTGTTTTAGGATTTTTTATTGTGCTTTGACTTTGTATTGATCTTAGAATTAAGCCCTTTTCAAAAGATTTTTATAGTTTACTAGTTGTACTGTTACACCACTGTCCTAGGTTAGAAGGAGGGTTTCATGCCAGCAACCATTTTTAATGTTTTACAAACTCCATGTGCCTGTCTCAATTCAGGAGCTTGTAATTCAGTAGTTGTTGCTGTATATCATAACAGTTTATTGTTCAATGTTTTGTTAATAAATCAGGCCCTAAGTTGTTCATTTGTAATTTCAAGGCCTTGACGTTGTATAGCTCATTGTTGAAGGGTGTACGGTTACCTATGGTTGTTAATTTTTGTCTCACTGGTCTCTCATGGAGAGTTGTTTCATTTACAATCATACCACATCTTCTTATTTTTACAAAACATTTATATAAGTGTTGTACTGCGCTATACTTCACCTTAGGAGCTGCAAAGAAAATGGTACAGTCCAGGTTTCTTTTCTCTTTGTTTCTTCAACATCATTTGTATTATGAATTTATCTGCAACATCTACAAGGAAAAATTGTTTGGAGAGTGTGAATTTCAGTCCAGGTGCAGTGTTTCCTATGGCAAATAAATATACCTATTTCTACATAATATCTTAAAGCTTGCAGTAAAAAAAGGAAATTTAAGTAAAATAATGTTGTTGTTTTTTTTTATATTTTTCATAAGACTTGAGACTTACACACACTTATGTCTTGTCTGCTTTATTGACTTAATGTTGAAAGCCTTAAATATGTTAAAGATAAAGTTTTTACTAAAAGCTTAAGTATCACATAAACTTAACATTATCATTGATTTACTAGTATGACAATAAAGTCCAGTATGCAGTTCAGACCCTGCCACATTCTTTATGTGTCTGTTCTAAGTTAAGAGCATGTAGTTCAGTGGTTGTCATTGGTTCATGTCTGTCAGATTGGTTTTTATTACATGATTGTTTTGTTACAAATTAAGCCCTTAGTTTGCTAGATTAGCTTGGTTTTTATGTCTGGGCCTTTTACGGCAGACTTTAGGATTTGGATTTTGCTCTGTGACAAAGGCCATACGGTTGCCTTAAATTGTTTACATCCTCTTCATTTGAAATTTGGTGGATAGTTGTTTCATTGGCAATTATACCATGATAATGAGGTGGAGGTTTGATTAACCCTGACAGACAGATAAATACATCTTACAATCATTCCATACACCAAAATAGTTAACGTATTACTTATAGAATCTGAGAAAAGGACCGAACTACAGAAAATTAATACTGGCCAATAAACCATGGAAATGAGGTCAAAGGCAGAGCAACAGAAGATATCTGCCAGACAGACATATATACACTTTATAATCATCCCATAAACCAAATAAAATTGTCCAATTGCTTACTTAGTTGTGACTGTACTTTAATTTGTGGGTATCAATTTTCGTGGTTTGAGCAATATTTACATGTTCGTGGGTTTTTAAATTTGTGGATTTTAGTTTTCTAAAAATTTACCTCTGGATTATATACATGTACCTGGCATCTTCAGATCATATTAAACCAGCTTTTGTCCAAGTTTTCTAGAAATCCAGGAAAGTTTACGCAAGTTATCAAAAATTTAATCATTGTTAATTAGCTATCAATGGTACCAGGATTATAATTTAGTACGACATTTGAATTTAAAAAATTTTCACCCTACAGTGAATGTGATTTTAACTGGCAGAAAAACTAAGTCCATTTATAGGTAAAATACAGATAAATAGGATTATCTTTTTACAAAATTTATATGTGGATACTATCTTTTGATCATAATCAAGCTTTAGATGCATGATTTTTTTATTAGTTGTTAGTGGCTTTGAACTAGCTGTCGGATAACTGCGAGTACTCTCAGATCTGTTCATTGTGTTTTTTTGTGACAGGATGTATAAGTACCCGGCCACGTCCACTTGTATTTTTGTCCATATAATGAGTTAAGCCTTTTTCAACTGATTTTTATAGTTCGCTCTTATGATGTACTGTTATACCACTGTCCCAGGTTAGGGGGAGGGTTGGGATCCCGCTAACATGTTTAACCCCGCCACATTATCAGTCAGGGGACTTATTGAAATAAGTGATTTTTAAATCACTTATTTGAGTAGCAAATTTGAGGTTTTGTCACAAATTGGGATTATGTAGTTTATTCAAAATTTTAAACACATAGATTTAAATAATATCTTTTAATTAGTAAAATAAAAAAAAAAAATGAAACTTTTTGGTTCTTTTAAGTAGCAAGGTTTATGCCTTTGATGCTATCATTTAGCTGAAAATTCTATTTTAGTTGAAAAAATGCTATAATAATGGCTTTACATAATGAACTGATACTTTCTTAAAAGATTTTCCCCAGCAGTGGAAGTATTTTTCCTGTGAAGTTCAAGGTTTCATCTTTCAGATTATGTAATAAAATTCTACTGTTCGTGATAAAAAATTCACTGTTCAGGGGTTTTGAAATTAGTGGAGGTTATTAAAAGAATGATACTTAAAGAAGTGATTTTTGTGAAGGAAATTGAGGTCTGATACTTATACAAGTGATTTTTATGTCATTATCCTAGATTCAGTACAAGGTCATCACCTGAAATGACCTGGTCATCCTAGACAACACAGATGTTGGTTCTGATAAGTTTAGAAAGATAATTGGTCCCTGGATCATTAGTATTCTATATTTAAAGCTTCAATAAAATTAAATCACTTCTTCTAGTGATTAATTTGTACTACTTAAATAGGTGATTATTAAAGAAAGACAACTCTAACTTCCAACCTTTATGGGAATAATGTTACTTGAATCAGTGATTCAGAAAATCACTTATTTAAGTAAGTCCCCTGACTGATTATTAATGTATGTGCCTGTCCCAAGTCAGGAGCCTGTAATTCAGTGGTTGTTGTTTGTTTATGTGTTACATATTTGTTTTTCGTTCATTTTGTAAAATAAATAAGGCCGTTAGTTTTCTCGTTTGAATTTTTTTACATTGTCTTATCGGGGCCTTTTATAGCTGACTAAGCGGTATGGGCTTTGCTCATTGTTGAAGGCCGTACAGTGACCTATACATTTTTTGTAGTTGTCATTTTGGTCTTTTGTGGATAGTCAAATGATAGTTGTCTCATTGGCAATCATACCACATCTTCTTTTTTATATTTTGTCCAAATTTGGTAAAAGTTCAGGATAGTTTAGTTATTAAAATTTCAAAAACTTAAACCACAGAGTAATTATTTTGGACGCTGCACCGATGGAATGTAGGATCACTATGTCTCGCTTTTTCAACAAAAGTCGAAGGCTCGACAAAAATGTTTACCTTTTCATTTATTGCTTAATTAGGTAAAAATGTAACCTTTTATCATATTGGTTGAATTTTGTGTGGTGTGTTTAATAAGTGGAATATCACATTTTGCTTAGACTCAGATTCCTTATCTTACATGTATGTAATGTATACACTGGCAAAACTATTGGCTGTGAAAATAATAACAGGGTTTTTCATACAAGTTTTTAACAAGTAAAATATAATGGGAAATTGCTGTATGGGTTTAGCCTGAGACTATTATAACACTATACTACTGTTATACAAATGTATTACATTTAAAGGGGCTTAAGGGTCTAAAACGATTTTTTTATTTTATATAGGATATCACTATATCTTTCTATAAACATGATAAATGTACTTAAATCTTATACTTAATAGAAAAATAAAATAAAAAAATGGGGTCACCGTTCATACGCAGCGCTCACAATCTGCCTTCGAAAGAAGCATACATTTTTGTAAAGGTACTTTTTTTTCTGTTGAACTAATAGATGAATAGTAGAAATAGAGGTAATACCGAAATAAAAAAAGAACTTAATTACAGAAATCGCTCAAATTTTACAATAGTTTAGTTTAACTAAGTACAGCTTAATTGAAAATAATAATAAAAAATATACAATGTAGGTCACCAATGAGTTCCAAAAATGTCATTGTTGTACCAAAGGGAGATTATTTTAGAGCAATTTCAATGATATCTACATTTTACAATTCATCTGAGGCCATCACGAATTGATTTTTTTGAATCATTTTTGTACCATATGATAAAGTAACAACTACTTAAGGTAACAAATAAAAGGAGTAGGTCCGGTAAGGGTTGATTTTGGCCTCAAATTTCAAGTTCATTTTACAAAGGATTTTGGACACTTTTTAAACACTTCAGTGTCTATTTCAATAGACTCGATTAGTTTATGTGAAAGATTTTGACTGACTTAGGCCGTGTTCACACCAAACGCTGTGTAGAGTAAACATGTTTACAATTAGTTTAGTGTGGTGTACACTGGTTTCACATTACATTAGTTCACATCTATACACCGTGTTTAGCTACCTGTACATAAGATACATGTATGTTCCCACTTGTAAACTATATGTCATTTAAATGTTCATTACGTAGAACTAAATTCAAAATATTTGGACAATTTTTCTAGCGATAAGGGAACAACCATTTGACTTCAAAATGGGGGTGGGGTTTGGAATGGAAATATTCCGATCCCCAATTTGATAAAATAAAAATGGTCATACAGATGATAAAAAAAATATTATGAATCAAGAGTTCCCCCATACATTATAGTGTTAAATATTGAAAAAAAAAGAATTTGATCACCAGCATCGAAAACCAGGTGCTCCGCAGGGCGCAGCTTTATACGACCGCAGAGGTCGAACCCTGAACAGTTGGGGCAAGTATGGACAAAACATTCAAGCGTGATACAGCTCTGAATTTGGATTGTGATCAAATTTTTGACATTACATGTTTTTTTTTACACAAAACAAATGTCAAGATTTTACAAATCAATTAAAGATTTCTTCTTCAAACTTTTTAAATCTAAAATTAAATAGTTGACACAGCATAGGTTTCTGACACAGAATGAATGTGGTCTAATGAACTTAAAATATTTTTTTTGCCTTTGAGCAATTCACTATGCTGTTGAATATTAATCCTCTCAAAAAAATGTTTGAAGAAATTTTCTTTTTATTTATGAAATCTGAAATGAGAAAAATTTAAACCCCCCCCCCTTTTTTTTTCACATCCCCGTTTCCCTTTTTCCAAAACTGATATTAATTCAAATTTCTAATGGAGTTTGCAACAATAACTACTCTTTTAAATACATCATAAAATATTAAAATGTAAAATAAAGTGCTTGTTATCACTGAATGGTAAAGATTGGTTGGTAGTAAAAGTGAATATACATTGTTTATTGTATAAAACAATAAAAAAAACTTCATCAGCAACATTTTATATTGGCAAATTTCCAATGAAGTTATTTACATAAAGTTATTGGCAAATAAAAATAGAAAATGACATCATAGTCATGTCTGGCAAATGTCCAACATACATTATCTAAAAACATTTTAGATAAGCAGAGATGCAACTAATTGTCAGACCTGTCGGACCTAAGGGGCAGAATTTATGCAGGTCCGGCAAAACTTGTTGCTGTGCAGGACCTGATGGCCGGCAATATTTTAGTCTGCTTTGGTCAGCCAAAACTTAATTCTCTGTCAGTCCCAGCAGAGTATTTTGTTTTTAAAATTGTGATTTTACAACCACGTTGCATGATTAGATAGAACAACATTCAAGGCTTCAATTACATAATAGAAATCGGGAGTTCAAACTGTTTTAATGATAAATATTATAGCCTGGCATAACTTTCTCCTTCTTAAAAATAAAAAGTAAACTTTTTGCAGTATAAATTATCAGTTTTGAAATCGTATGTTTGACATCGTTAATTCATTGAAATATTTATATCAAACGCAGTTGATAAGTTGTAACAGAGAATACACACAATTGGTTTGAAAAAAATGATGTAACCTCCGTAGCAGAGTTCAAAAAATATATGGGTCACTGAGTATTCATAATATATTTCAGATCGTCTGTTGTTTTGATGTCAAAGATTATTTTATTTTTTAAACTTTTCTTTCAAATTAGTATTAATCCAGAAAATAGTAAAAACATTGCCTGACTGTACCTAAGTTGAATATCTATATCCAAATTCAATTAATTAAAGCTGTTATCCATGATCACAAAATGAATGCTTTGTTTACAATTGTTAAAGGCCATGTGCTTTTTGGCGTGAAAATTTGGAAAACCCCTTAACAGGAAACAGTTATATTTCATTGTTATTAATAAACAGTAAGAATTTTTTATTTTTATTAACTGCTAACATTTATATACTTTTTATACTCTATATAGAGGGAGGGGGGGGGCTTTTTTCATAATATTACGAAAATAGATTTTTGTGAGTGAAAATATAGGTCTGGCAGAAATGTGATGGGTCTGGCAATACTTGGTACCCTGTAGGCCCCAATGTCTGACAGGAAAAAAAAACTGTTTGCATCTCTGGATAAGATAAGGAAAAAAAGCTTCATCAGCAACATTTTATATTGGCAAATTTCCAATGAAGTTATTTACATAAAGTTATTGGCAAATAAAAATAGAAAATGACATCATAGTCATGTCTGGCAAATTTCCAACATATATTATCAACTTCTATTCTATACAAAGAAAGATAACTCCAATTGAAAATTAATTGCAATTGCACAATATTGTGCAATTAGATATTTCTTGCTATTGTGCAATACTGTGCAATTGAAAATTTCTTGCTATTGCACAAGACTTGATATGGAATCCTGATTTGGACCAACTTGAAAACTGGGCCCATAATCAAAAATCAAAGTACATATTTAGATAAAGCATATCAAATAAGCCCAAGAATTTAATTTTTGTTAAAATCAAACTTAGTTTAATTTTGGACCCTTTGGACCTTAATGTAGACCATTTGAAAACTGGACCAAAAATTAAGAATCTACATACACAGTTAGATTTGGCATATCAAAGAACCCATTTATTCAATTTTTGATGAACAAAGTTTAATTTTGGACCCCCATTTGGACCAACTTGAAAACTAGGCCAATAATTAAAAATCTAAGTACATTTCTAAATTCAGCATATCAAACAACCCCCAGGATTCAATTTTTGTTAAAATCAAACTAAGTTTAATTTTGGACCCTTTGGACCTTAATGTAGACCAATTTGAAAACGGGACCAAAAATTAAGAATCTGCATACACAGTTAGATTCGGCATACCAAAGAACCCCAATTTTTCAATTTTTGATGAAATCAAACAAAGTTGAATTTGGACCCTTTGGGCCCTTTATTCCTAAACTGTTGGGACCAAAACTCCCAAAATCAATACCAACCTTCCTTTTATGGTCATAAACTTTGTGTTTAAATTTCATAGATTTCTATTTACTTATACTAAAGTTATTGTGCGAAAACCAAGAATAATGCTTATTTGGGACCTTTTTTTGCCCCTAGTTCCTAAACTGTTGGAACCAAAACTCCCAAAATCAATCCCAACCTTTCTTTTGTGGTCATAAACCTTGTGTCAAAATTTCATAGATTTCTATTAACTTAAACTAAAGTTATAGTGCGAAAACCAAGAAAATGCTTATTTGGGCCCTTTTTGGCCCCTTATTCCTAAAATGTTGGGACCAAAACTCCCAAAATCAATCCCAACCTTCCTTTTGTGGTCATAAACCTTATGTTAAAATTTCATAGATTTCTATTCTCTTTTACTAAAGTTAGAGTGCGAAAACTAAAAGTATTCGGATGACGACGACGACGACGCCAACGTGATAGCAATATACGACGAAAAATTTTTCAAATTTTGCGGTCGTATAAAAAGGAATAAAAACGTACGCGCGAAAAAAAATCTGACTCAGATAAAAAAAAATAACCCTCCCCCTTTTTTAAGTTAAGTGGTTGCTACTTTATAAAAGCCATTTTTATAATTTGTAGTAGTTTGAATATAATACTAGAGATGTCTCGATTACGCATTAGAAAACTTTAGCTGCAGCAGCGTGCTTACAGCCGAAAAAAAGGATTGAGATATTAGGGATCACTACATTTTTATCTTTTCTGTTCGTTTCAAATGGTATTTCTTCTCCAAGGAGTATTTAGTAAAGGAATAGGGTAACGTTTTTTTTATTTATTTTAAGTGTTATTTAACGGATCTGATATACATTGTACTAGACAAACATATCATTTACCTCACACTTTTTTTAGTCATGCATTTATGCGTGAATCGTTGTTTGAGTAAAGACCAGTGGCGAATATTTCTGTGTACGTCAAGTTGATTCGGGAAGACCTTTTCAAATGAATTAGGCAGCAACTATTTACTTCATTTTTTGTGGAGGGAGGGGGGGGGCCGAGGACGGGGGACGTGAGCTATTGATTTTTTTCAGGACAAATTTTGGTGACAAGTCAAAATCAATTTTAGCATTATAAATAGTGGCAGCTGAGGGTGAAACAAACAATTTTTTTTTCAGGGCCAAAAACTGGAAACATTTTTTGTTTCAAAAACAAAATTCATAGCTCACCACCCCACCCCCTTGCCTTTATGTTTTATACTCAACAATAATAATAGCCTCCCCCCGAAAATCAATTGGTAGCTGCCTTATGGGTTCGGCAATGATGCTGCTTTGAGTCTTGATCAGGGGTTAATGAAGTACGTTATTTAAAAAAAAACAAAAAAAACTGTAAAATTTAGACAACAATTTCTGTAAAGAACTATACTAATAATTATCAAAAATATCAATTTTACTCAAAAATAGTTTCCTCCTTAAATATATACACGGTAAAACTAATGTCCTAAATGCCTAGTTTTGTGTACACTTAACCTACACAAGGCCTACATTGACTATCGACTGTGTGTAGATAAAACATCATTTAAACTACATGTAAACATTGAGTTTTATCAATGGGAACGCAATTGTGTTTAGTTTACGTGTGAGTTACACTAACACAACACCGATTTTAGGTCAATGTGAACACGGCCTTAGTCATTAAAAACGCTTCGATTCAATCTTAAATATGAAAAATCTATCAAATATGCAAAAAAAACATCACTTTTCCGATGGTTTTTGACAAAAAATGAAAGTGGCCGCATCCGTGTTCATCCTCAACCTTTTTATATATTATGTATTATCATCAAATACAACTTACATTTCAATATTATGAATGAACACGAATGCGGCCACTTTCATTTAAGACAGAAACCGTCTAAAATTTACCAAAAAATCTAAAATTTTGAAGATTTCAGTAATTTAGCATAACTTAATGATGCTAGTACCTGATATATGTGCATTGTATTGTCAAAAACATCCCATATTTATTTAGCAGAAGCATTCTACTTTCCAATAAATAGCTTAAAGATTACATTTTCACAATTTTATAAAACTGCTATGTTATGGGGCCAAAAAGGGGTCTTACTGAATCTACTTCTTTAAATTTGTAATGAAAAATAAATGTTTATTTTTCTTTGTTTATTTTTCTCTGAAATTTTTATACATCATGTACATGTACCCTCGAGCCTCCTAAATGTAACTTACAGTTGTTTCTGGCTTTGTCATACACCTTATCGCTATTTGTCCCCCATTGCTAGAAATCACACAGGTTCCCGTAAAATTTTAACGTCATAAAACAAAATATCTGACGCCACAATGGAAAAGTGATTGTTGTTGACGTCAAAAGTTCATGCGGCCGGGTCAGCCGGGATTAGCGATAAGGTGTATTGTTGAAGGCCATACAGTGACCTATTGTTGTTTATTTCTAATGCAATTTGGTCTCTTGTCTAGAGACTAAAGTTGTCTCATTGGAAATCATACAGTGTACCACATTTTCTTTTTAATTTGTTGACCTAATAATATATTTCTGAATATTTTCAACACCTATTCACATATTTTTAAACTAGAAATTTTCCTATTAAGAGGGGGCCCATTGACTGCCTAAGAGGGGGGTCCCCACTCCAGTCATTCCCTATATAATCAACCAGTCGGTTAAAGAGCTCACCAGAGCTCATGTTTTCTCTGTTATAATGTATATATATGCCGACTCTAAATAAAATTTACTTACTTACTTACTTACTTACCAAATTTTTCCAACAAAAGGCCCCCTGATTCTGCCTATCAGAAAATGTGACCTATATCTGACAGCGGGAACATATATACATTTGTCATTTATTGTTCCCAGCTGACACCTTATATGTATAGGAAGTTAACTGGTAAATTTCAGTGGTGGATCCAGAAATTTTCATAAATGGGGGCTCACTGACTGACCTAAGAGGGGGGCCGCTCCAGTGATTCCTTATATAAGCAACTAATTTTTTTCCCAAAAAGAGGTCCCCCCTCCTAAATCCCCCTCTTGTAATGTGTGTTTCCTTAATGACAGTTTTGAAAGAGCAATAATAGTAAGTGACTTTTTACCGAGAAAATTTAAGTTGTATGCATTTTACGTTATCAGATCTTATCAAATAAAACATCTTCATCTTCATCTTCAAGTTTGCATCCATTGCGTCTGTTTACGGTCTCCTTTCGTACAGAAAGGTTAGGGAATATTACTACACGAATATTTATTAAGTCGCAACATCCCTAGAAAGATCAATAAAATACAAACGTGTATTGATATCATGTTTGTTCTATAAAGAACGATGAAATGTCTTGTCATTCTAAATCAAATTTAAACTCGACAGCGAACTATTTTTATGTGCATTTAGAACTTTGTTGAAAGATTGCGATTCGTACTCGCGTCGTCTGTCAAAGATGGATTTGCAATTTTTCATAGAAGCCAGAAGATTGTTTGAAAATTATTCACAGGAAAACAGTTTGTTTTGAGACAAACACAATCAACATCCAATTAAATAAAAAAGAGAGTAAACGAATAATTTACGTGGTAAGATTTAGAACAAGTGAAAAAAGGATCGCAAATACAGTCTGAAACTGCATAAGGCAGCAACCATTTGATTTTCTGGGGGGGGGGGGCTATGGGTTTTTTTTCTGGACAAGTCGAAAACAATTTTTTTCTTTCAATTTTAGCATTACATATAGTGGCAGCTGAGGCCAGTGAGGGTGAAACAAACAATTTTTTTTTCTCAGAATCAAATACAAATTATTTTTTTTTCTCCAAAAACTGGAAACAAACTTTTTTTTCCAAAAAAAAACCATAGCCCCCCCCCCCCAGAAAATCAAATGGTTGCTGCCTAAGGCAGCAACGGTTGAGCAACCATTTGATTTTGTGGGGAAAGGGGGGGGGGAGTGCTATGTTTTTTTTTGGAGGAAAAAGGTTTGTTTCTAGTTTTTGGAGAAAAAGATAATTTGTTTTTGATTCTGAGAAAAAAAATTGTTTTTTCCCCCTCAGCTGCCACTATGTGTAATGCTAAAATGAGGGGGATAGGACCTTTATCGGGACTCCGGATCGCATGTTTTTAAGCTCGGGATTTCGGGATTGACCCTTTCGGGATCCGGGAATCCTTTTTTTTCGGATTTCGGGATGTCGGGATTTGCTTTATTTAAATTCGGGACTTCTGGATTTCGTTTTTTTAAGTCCAGGATTTCGGGATCAAGACCCCTCCTATCCCCCCTCTAAAATTGAAAGAAAAAAAATGTTTTCGACATGTCGCGAAAAAAATAGATTGTTTTTCGCCTGTGGCGAAAAAGAAGTTTGTCCAGAAAAAAAATCATAGCCCCCCCCCCAGAAAATCAAATGGTTGCTGCCTATAACATTGTATAACTCATGAATAAAAATGGGTATCTGGTCTCAGTTGGGCTTCAGTGTCAGAATTTGACTCTCAAAGTCATACAAAACTCTAGAATTCTTCTGTATACACTTATGTACACAAATACACACTCACTGTGGCTGATCCAGAACTTAATATATATATAAGGGAAAAAGGGTCTGTGGTCCGGTATCGGGACCGTTCGCCCTAATAACATGTTCGCCCTGAGTTCGTTCGCCCTACTAAAAAAATATTAATATTCAGGGCATTGAAATTGAATAAACTTATTCAGA
This sequence comes from Mytilus edulis, assembly GCA_019925275.1. Taxonomy (NCBI): domain Eukaryota; kingdom Metazoa; phylum Mollusca; class Bivalvia; order Mytilida; family Mytilidae; genus Mytilus; species Mytilus edulis. Next base: position 33,005,496 of record CM034361.1, on the reverse strand, counting down.
ATATTTCTATGGTATATATTCTTAAAATTTATGGAAACAGCGAAATATGTAAAAGTTTATGGCTTGTTTAGGATCATTATAATTGTTCAATGACTAGATAATTCGGATCACTGATTATTTTGATACTTGTCTTTTGATGGATTATTAATAAAAATCAAACATTTTGTTTTGATAAAATATTTAGCTTGAAATTAATTAATAAAAACAATGATGTATAACTGTAAATCATGAAACATGTTTGTTTACAATTAGTTCATTTAGTATTATACTCTAGCTGAGAGTAGTCATCAATAAATTTAAGAGAAATACATTGTATTCCAGTATTCTACTAAGTAAATCAAAGATAAATTGATATAACAGTAAATTTGGTCTGGTTGTAAAATTTGTCCACCAGACTTCTTTTCCTAGTTAATTAAGTCCATGTGATGTCCATGATTTTACTAGGAATTAAAGTCCTAGGACAAAATTGATGTTCCTAGGAAAATCAGTCCATAGCAAGTAAATTATGTCTGTAAAAGAGGGACGAAAGATACCAAAGGGACAGTCAAACTCATAAATCCAAAACAAACTGACAACGCCATGGCTAAAAATGAAAAAGACAAACAGAAAAACAATAGTACACACGACACAACATAGAAAACTAAAGAATAAACAACACGAACCCCACCAAAAACTAGGGGTGATCTCAGGTGCTCCGGAAGGGTAAGCAGATCCTGCTCCACATGTGGCACCCGTCGTGTTGCTTATGTGATTACAAATCCGGTAAATAGTCTTATTCGGTAGGTCATATTCATGAAAGGGAAGGGGATTGTAGTTACGACGTAAGGAACATATCCGTTATCATTTGTGAAACGGTTATTCCATAACGGTCAACCAACTCGTGATGGCGTCCGTAAAATTTACGAAGGGATGATTTCAACTTGTTTTCCTAGGAAAAATTGTCACAAGACTTTAATTGTTTTTCTTATAGTTTTATTATATCATAAAATATATTCAAAATAGAAGAAATTCTGAAAAAAATGTTAGATAAGATTGGAAAATTTCCTTATTTTTTTCCAATAAAAATGAAGGACAAAATTTCCTTTATAACCTAATTAAAACATGAATATTGAGTTTCCTTTGATGAAATGAATAACATTTTCCTTTTATTATAAATAAAAGACATGGACATTTTTACCTAGGAATTCACTACTAATGACTTAGACATAATTTCCTAGGAAAATTAGTCTGGGGACATAAATTTTATTTAAAAAATTGACACACAACTCTTTAACAATATTAAAACATACAATGTATTACATTTAATCCTGTACGAACTGTGACGCCTGTATATGACATGGAAACCACTGTTACCAGGCATAAAAATCATACTTTATCCTGGCTGCATTGCAGTGTTTACAAAATGCATGTCCAGGCGTCAACCAGGCGTAAATTAGGCGCAACTAAGGCGTCAAATTAGGCGTAATATTTAAATGAGTATGCCTGGTTCATAAAAAAATAGGCATAATATGCAAATGAGTACACCTGGTCAATAAATAAACCAGGCGTAATATCCATACATAATACGTAACACTTATTTTAGTTCAGTGTATTAACCTAGCTGTGTACTTTTGTGTATTTGATACAAACTTCTGTACAGTAACAGTGCTGCTTTTATTTCTTATTGTTTTAACAAAAAACTTGAAATATTAACCCTTGAAGAAGCTAATATAGAAATAAATACATTTTATTGTATATATATAGCAATATAATATTTCCCACAGAAAGTAACCAAAAGTTAGCGTGCAATAAATTCCATTATTGCAATAGTGCAATAAATCTTCAAAATTCATGACGTCATCAACGACAAAACCTCAGTTTTATACCAATTTTTACTTTCAAATATTATATTGCTATACAATAAAAGGGTTATTGCATGAATATTGGGGAATATTGTCCCTCGTAGAACATATATATTGCACTCGCAAGCTCGTGCAATACAAAATATTCTACTCGGGACAATATTCCCCAATATTTATGCAATAACCCTATATTATGCAGACAATGGCTCAAATAAGTTTAAGTTTAAGTATTTATTAAGAATTATGACAATTATTTTTTCTTGAAATAAAAGTAGCATTTTAACTAACATGACTAAGTTGTTTTTGAATATTTGTCTTTGGAACTAAAATATAAATGATAATACTGCAATTTAACTTAAAGTAAAAGATTTTAATGTAATTATCCAAGGATAAAGGTTTTGGGATTTCAAAATTCTGATATTAAATATAACATAATATTTAATAACTTGTTACAGGGGCGGACGCAGCCATTTAAAAAGGGGGGGGGGGGGGGGGGGGGGGGGTTCCAATTACATTATCCCCATTCAAATGCATTGATTGTCCAAAAAAAAGGGGGGTTTCCAACTCCCTGACCCCCCCCCCCCCCCCCCCCCCCCCCCCCCCCCCCCCCCCCCCCCCCCTTCCCCTCTGGATCCTCGCCTGAGTTATACTCACATTATTATTATCTACCATGTATTACTACTTTCCTTTTATTTCACAAGTTTCATTAATTTATTTGATTCAGTATTTCCAATTTCAGATTCTTCCAAAAAGCACAAAACAAGCAAATTGTCCCTGAATATATATGGCTCAATATCTTTAATTGTTTTTACATAGACGGTAATGGTAACGTTTTTATCCTGTAGCTCAGTCCATATCGTAAACTTGGATATGTATGATAGCTCGTTTCGAAGCTGTGACATTTTCACATAATTATGTGGTTAAATTTTCAGGGTACGAAGTTAGATTACTTTTTCCGTAAATTAGCAAACCCCGAACATCCTTTTGTGATGCGGCTCCTTGTGGTAAAATATCCCCTTTTTAACACAATAAGTTCTTTGAAAATTTAATACTTTGAACACATTCAATAGCTCCATAGTTTTTACACATTTATTCTATGTTCCTCTACTTTCCTAATCACCACAAATAATTAAGTAAAAATAGAAACATGTCCAATATCACTACATAGAGATTTTTCTTTACACGTGACTTTTGAGTTCCTCATTTCAAGGCGCATTAGGGATGTTGTCCCATATGCCATGTGTCCAACTCTTGCAAACTAAAACCAAAGAGCCAAATTTAAAAAAAAATCCCATGATCCTTTAAAGAAAGCATTATGGGTATTTCTATTTACACCATACCAACAGTTTTACGCCCGTAAGAAAATTTACGCCTTGCTTATTTTAATTTACGCCCGTAAGAAAACTTACGCCTTGCTTATTTCAATTTACGCCAGGTTTACTGCTTTTTTCTACGCCCGTAAGGACCTCAAATTTACGTTTCCTGCTCCCTTACGCTTGGATCTAGACATGTAACTACCACTTACGCCTTATTTCTTAACTTTAATTGGAAATTTGCCAATAGTTTTAGCATAAGTATATATAAATTATTGAAGTTTGAAACCACAAAAAGGAAGGTTTGGATTGATTTGGGGGTTGATTTATGGTCCCTTTGGTGTAGGAAAAAGGGGTATAAAAGGGGCCCAAATAATCATTTTTCAGACTATAATTTGTAGAACAGTGTATAGAATTGCCTGATTAGTTTCCACACCACTAAAGGATGGTTACGGTTGTAATATTGGAGTTATGACTCAATCTGTTTATGAATTAGGGGAAACAAGGGTTTCCTGGTTAATGGACAATTACTTTAGCTTTGTTTCTTTATGTTGGTACTCTGTGCTTTTTTTTTTGCTAGTTCTAGTATGAATTTTTATGCCCCGGCATAGTAGAAGGGCATTATGTTTTCTGGGCTGTGCGTCCTTCCGTCTGTTCATTCGTCTGTTCGTTCGTCTGTCCATCCATTCTTGCCACTTCAAACTTAGTATACATGTTCCTTATGATATGATCTTTCTTATTTTAAAACGAAATTAGACTTTGACCCCATTTTCACGGTCCACTGAACATAGAAATTGAAAGTTCGAATTTCAGCCTTCAGGTTAAAGTTTTTTGGTCAAGGTAGTTTTGATGAAGTTAAAGTCCAATCAACTTGAAACTTAATTAGTACACATGTTTCCTATTGGTTCAATCTAAATTAAAAACCGATCTCTTATCGCTCCCGTTTTCTGATATGTGGGAGATCTAAAGAAAATGACGCTTTGAGGTCACATGTGAGTGACCTTGTAGGCGTGTCTTTTTCGACCAATGAAATTGAGTCTTCCACGATCTTGAAAGTTTATTGTAAGGTAAAGGGATGTAACTCATTTTATATACGAAAAAAAAAGCTGATTGTGTTGTTTCATATTAATTAAAATTTATTTACCTAATTTATAATTTCAGCATTATCCAGAATATAGAACATGTAGTGTCTGATAAAAAAAAAAACACCAAAAGATTGCTACGATAAAACTGTTGAGTAACTATTTGTAATACAGAATGCATCAAGATGGTGGTATACTACATACATGTATATAATAATATTGATACTATGACAGATGAGAAAAGAAACTGAAGACATACTTACATAACCAAGTGCTGAACAGCAAAGGTATGATTATAACTGTTACTGATGTTTGAAGAAGTGTGTCATTAAAGCATCTACATATATTTCAATCATACATGGTCCAGTACTTCAGACTTGTTTTAATTTAAAAGAGTTAAATGGCTACTTAACTTAATATTTTTACAAAATGAATACTAAACTACAAACCAATAGTTTCCCTCTTTAACATACAGCATGGAGCTGCATTTTTGCATTCTAAACAGTGTCATGTATTTTTACATCCGTTGTTACAGCTTATTAACTTCCTGTTAAAAAAATGAGGGGCGAAAGCTACCAGAGCCTGTGCCAGTGAGTCGGAACAGTCAAACTCATAAATCGAAAATAAACTGACAACGCCATGGCTAAAAATGAAAAAGACAAACAGACAATTAATAGTACACATTAGAAACAACATTAAAAACTAAAAATTGAGCAACACAAACCCCACCAAAAACTGGGGGTGATCTCAGGTTCTCCAGAAGGGTACGCAGATCCTGCGCCACATGTGGCACCCTTCGTGTTGCACATGTTATTACAAACCTGGTAAATAGGGTAAATAAATAGTCTATTTTGGTAGGTCACATTCATGAAAAGGGAAGAGGATTGTTACTTAGGTACGAAGTAAGAAACAATCCGATATCATCTGTGAAATGGTTTATCCATAACGGTCAACCAACTTGTGCTGATTGGGTAAACTATCATATTCAGGGGTGAATCCAGACATTTCTAAAGGGGGTTCCAACTATATGTCTCCATTCAAGTGCATTGATCATCCCAAAAAAAGGGGGGTTCCAACCACCGGAACCCTCCCCTTGGATCCACCACTGATATTTGAGAAATAGCCACAGTACATTTTGTTGATATCAAATTAAAGTTGAGAAGCTACGGTAATCTATATATAATTATGTGCCCCCCCTTTCGTTGGAAAAATTTGGTTGCTTATATAGGGAATCACTGAAGCATAACTTGATTGGGCCCCCCCTTAGGTCAGTCAGAGGGCCCCCTTATGAAAAGTTTTGGATCCGCCACTGTATATTCTTCAGATGGAAACATGCAACAGAAAGTTCAATCATGACCATAAAGCAGGCAAGACATTTCAGTATGTACAATTTTGTAAAAATATGTGAAACTATGTCACAGCATATTTTTTGTTTTGTTTTTTCAGATTAAGATATAAGGAGTAGATATTTTCCTGAAGATCTAATTAATGTCTCGAAGATAATGTGAAGGGAACAGAAGCTGCTATCATGATGATTCTTTAAAGAAAAGATACAGAAACACAAGCTCCTGTAGACACTTATGAAAAAGAAGATGTTTTTGCAATGAATATGTGTGAATGTGATAAATTATGACAAATCAACATGGTCAATTAACAACAATATGTTCTACAAATTTCCTAGATTTATAAGTTTCATAACATTTAGTTGAGGCAAACTAAAGTTAGATAAGGGAAAAGAAAAAAATCACAATTTTTTCTATTTGTAAAGGGGCATAACTCTAGAATGGTAAAAGTGACCCCACCAAAATTTGATCTTGATTGGTGTTTTGTGGTAATTGCATTGAGCATCAATTTCATAACATTTGGTTGAGGCAAATTTAAGGTAGAGAACGGAAACCATTCTGGGATGTACAGACACATGTTACGTACAGATGGACAAGGGTAAAACTTGATGCCCACTCTGCCAGGGCAGGGGCATAAAAGCTATAATAAGAAGGATTGATAAATCAAAAAACTAGGTTGTGCTGAGGTAGCACATGAAATCTGTTTAAATTATTGAGACATGATTTTGTACTTTTTATCACTTCTTTTTTAGCTCACCTGACCTGAATGGTCAAGTGAGCTTTTCTCATCACTTGGCGTCCAGCGTCTGTCGTCCGTAAACTTTTACAAAAATCTTCTCTGAAACTACTTAACCAAACTTGACCACAATCATCCTTGGGGTATTTAGTTTAAAAAATGTGTCCGATGACCTGGCCATCCAACCAAGATGGCCCCCATGGCTAAAAATAGAACACAGGGGTAAAATGTATATTTCGGCTTATATCTTTTAAATAAAAGCATTTAGAGCAAATCTGATTGGGGTAAAATTATTGATCAGGTCAAAATCTATCTGCCCTGAAATTTTCAGACAAATCGGACAACCTGTTGTTGGGTTGCTGCTCCTAAATTGGTAATTTTAAATAAATTTTGCTGCTTTTGGTTATTATTTTGAATACTATTATAGATATCATTAACTGTAAACAGCAATAATGTTCAGCAAAGTAAGACCTATAAATAAGTCAACATTACCAAAATTGTCAGTCAACCCCTTAAGGAGTTATTGCCCTTTATAGTCAATTTTTAACAACTTTTCGTCATTTTTTGTTACTTGTACAAAAATCTTCTCTGAAACTACTGAGCCAAATTTAACTAAACTTGGCTACAATCATCATTGTGGTATATAGTTTGAAAAATGTGTCCGATGACCCTGCCTACCAAACAAAATGGCCGACATGGCCAAAATTAGAACATAGAGGTAAAATGCAGTTTTTGCTTTATATTTTTAAAACTAAGACATTGAGGGCAAATATTTTAAGATTTAAATGTCCATCAGAATAAGATCTATCCCCCTCACACAGTCTTTACGATGAACTATTAAATCTACAGGCCCGGAGCTCAATTTTCAATTTTTTTTAGTTAGATTATGTTGGGCTGTAGATATGATTTTTACAGGCCCGAGAGCAATTTTACTATCCTGGGCTGCCACTCAGCGTGAAGACTGCTCACAAATTTTCAGATGAATCGGACAACCTGTTGTTGGGTTGCTGCGCTAAAATTGGTAATTTTAAGGAAATTTTGCAGTTTTTGGTTATTATAGATAGAGATAAACTGTAAACAGGAATAATGTTCAGCAAAATAAGATCTACAAATAAGTCAACATGACCAAAATTGTCAGAGGACCCTTAAGGAGTTATTGCCTTTTATAGTCAATATTGAACAACTTTTCGTCATTTTTGTAACTTGTACAAAAATCTTCTTTTCTAAAACTATGGGCCAAATTTAACTAAACTTGTCCACAATCATTACTAGGGTATCTATTTAAAAAAAAGTGACTAATGAACCCACCTACCAAGCAATATGGCCTACATGAGTAAATACAGTAACAGGTGAGCGACACAGGCTCTTGAGAGCCTCTAGTTTTGTTTGTTAAAAAGATGTCAAAATAGAAGTGAAGTAATGTGAATTATTTCTTTTTTTGAACTGACTACATCATGCTGGTCTGATGATGAGCTTGTAGGTTGAAGCCTTTATTGTTTTTTTGCTGCAGTTTGTAATAACTGTTGATCAATATTTTTAAGGCAACTTACATTGTATTTCTAGCTAATCCATAAATATGTATAAAGGACTTTATCAATTAAATTTTATGAAATTTTCCTTTGATTTTGCTGATTGATTATTTTCTTTCTCTGCAGAGTCGAGTGATATGAAAAGTTGTTAAGAAAATATGTGTTGCATGCCTATTACTTTGAAAGGTGTTTTTGATTTGTGATATACATTGTAGTTGTTTTTCCTTTTAGACAGCATGCAGCCATCCTTTGTTTAAAATGTATCATGTTTATAGAAAAAGGTTCAAAGGAAATGATATCTGAAATAAATGTTGTTATTAAATACTCAGTTTTAGTTATTTTTATTTTGATATTCAAACATATAGTGTAAGATAAAAACTAGTTATACATCTAAAAAATTGGTAACCCTCCTTGCATTAGAAGTTGCATAATTTAGCATTTATAGATGAAATATAATATCATATGACAGAACATCAAAAAAATGACGAAAAATTACACAGTCTGACAAGGAAAGAATTTAATGAACATGATTCATCTACATTCATCTATCTTATGATGTCTCTTGATAAATATTAAAACATATTGACTGTAAAATAATTACCAGCTCACCAATTATATCTGTTGTTCACAAAATTTGTTATTTGGAAATATCTGTTGAATGTTTTGAAATTAAAATGTGTTAACTAAAATTATTGAAAAATTGAAGTCTTTAAATGATACAAAAGCAAGGATACATGGAATGATTGCAATTGAGACAACTACTAACCCTGCATAGTAAAGCACTGATGTAAACAAGTACAGGTCACCTGAAGTCTTCAACAATGAGCAAAATCCTTAACTTAAAGATCGTTATCCATGGGCTTAAGTCCCAAGATAATGGCATCTACATCCTTTGCTTTCAAATTTTTGTTTGTATGTTTCTGATGAAGGTTAATTAAAATAAGCCCAGCACACTTAATTTGTGAACTGTTTTTTTTTTAATTTCAAAAGAGAAAGCTAATAGGCAAATTTAAGCAAATAACAAAAAAAAAGGAAATCCATTTAATATGGCAGACAGCAACCAAGCACAACCAGTGGACATAATGAACATGTTTATGAGTGCTCAAACTGCACCATAACATTAGACACAAAAGACATCTTATATAATGCTGGATTACACAAAAGTGTTTTTCTTTTAAATCATCTGCTCTTCTCTGGTGTTTAAAATGTACATGTACATGTACAATATATACAAAAAAAGGTAGCTGCTATTGAGACAAAGGCAAAAATCATAGTGGAACAAAACATGTTGATTATAGACATAATAACAATAAACTAAAAAAACACTTACCATTACTAAATGATTAGGAACTTCCAGGAACTAATTGCAGCTACTGTCCAGGTTATGTTAAACAAATTTTCACCTCCAACTAATCTGTTCAGTGAATAGTTTTTACCATTGAAATGAAATGTGAACACTTTCCAATCTTTTGGCAGACGTGCATATTCTCATGTGGCATTTATACATATATCTGGTGGTGATGATACACAGTGATAATTAACCCTTTTCTTCTTTTTATTAAATTTTGAAGAAAAAAATGGAATTTAAACTTTGTTTGTTAATTTTGTAAATTTTCCTTTTTTTTTCCATTTATTTTTTTAAGTATAAATTTCAAAGAAAAAAAATTTAAATATTTAAAATATTTTTTTAATATTTGAAAAATTCGAATTTTTTGTAATATTTTGCATTTATAAATTTTTTAACTTTAAAAAAGTGAACTTTAGTTGCCTTCGTCCATGCATGCATGGACTAAGTCTGTTGAGTTAGTCCATGCTTGCATGGACTAAGTTAGCGTTAATTGCCTTCGTCCATGCATGCATGGACTAAGTCTGTTGTGTTAGTCCATGCATGCATGGACTAAGTCTGTTGTGTTAGTCCATGCAAGCATGGACTAAGTAACGTTAGTTACCTTCGTCCATGCATGCATGGACTAAGCTTAGTTCCTTAGTTTTCATGTTTACATATCATGAAAAGATTTAGTCATACTGTCAATTGTTTGCAATTTATTTCTTAAGGTAAGTTATAATGCACATTATGTCTTTAAATCATAATTAATAGGTTGAATATGAAAAAATCAACTAAACAGGAAAAAAAGGTAATTACATCAAATTAAAAAATAATTGAACTAACACCATGAAATTAAGAGGTAAGAAGAAATGGAGGTTTTCTAAACTTGATGTTGATTTCCAGTTTTATTTAATACCTTGTTTTATGTACTAATATTATTCCCATATTTACAAAACATAACGTAAAGCGTTCAAGGAGCTACGATCAAATTGCTTATAGGATTAACAATGTTGTGATGTGGGCGAGCAATTCATAACAATTACTTAGTTATGTATGGTCATACTCTCATAGATGTGACGAGTATCGAACAATGCTTAGAATACAAGGAATCGGTATTTTTAGCGATGTTTTGAATTTGCATTTCAGTAAATAACATTATCATACATTAAGTGGACAGCCTTACGACTTTATCAAATGATTATACTGTTTTAAGTTAAGGGCTGCGTTAGAATTAAAAAAGATTATGTATGGAGCTGTTCGAATATGCTTTGAATGGAAAGACAATGAAATAAGAACTTACAACCATGATCAGATACAGTAACTGCAATATAATAAGCTGCAGTTTAGAAGATACCAAAGTTCTAGGAGGATCAACTCTAGTTGTCAAGATTTCTACAAGTGATAGAAAAATGACTGTGGTATGACAATTCCAATCAATTATATTTGGTAATCATTATTAAAATGATATATACACACATTCACCAAAATGGTGATCGAAAGGCACAGAAACTTATGGCAGTTACCGGAAAATTGTCAACTAAAGATTGTTGTCTCTTTGGTATATTCCCTATTTTCATTCTCAATTTTATGATAATAAAGAGTGAGCAAAATCCATGTACATAGCCTCAAAACGTCAAAATGTAAAAATAATCTTAACAAGAAAACTAACGGCCTGATTTAGGTACAAACAAATCATATAAAAAAAACTTGCTCATGTTTGTCTCATTTAAACTATTAACTGTGTTGTTCCTAATTGCCGAAAAACAACCTTACTATTCATTTGCCCCTGAAGTCAAATAATTTACACACTCGCCATTTGTGAATTATCAAGCCCCATGTATTGCGTATTATTCAGATATATTATCCTTCTTCTTCCCATCTTTACACAAAAATGGTGGAAATGGTCAACAAAACAACGACCACAGCAACAATCCGTTGCTATGCATTTATAGGCCTATAATGTGAACAATAGTTTTGATCTAGATGTAGATGAAAATGTTGTGAGAGCTGATAAAGACATACACAAGTTAACACAGGATATAACAGCAACATAACTATGTTGGATACACTTTAAAATGAGACCAGAATCGAAGACAAGAATGTGACAATGAATGATATTCGTCGGAAGATTGAAGCGTTTGTCAATATAAAAGATAACATCAAAAAGGCGTATTCTATCGTCATTTACCATGATGTTTCTAAAGTAGTTTTCCAATGTGCCACAATAGGAGCTACTCCGAACGTTTATGGATTTCTTCTAAAAAATTGTGGTGAATTTAAAAAAAAGGTTCTGTAAAATCTGCTGAAGTAGGCTTCAAATGAAAATTCGATTAAAGACTGAGTTGAAAAGGAGATCAGAAACGCAACAGCACCAGGCTTTCCTGCAGAGAAACGTTCACGGTAAATTCAAAGTTCTAATTAATGTATGAACTCATTTTTAGGAGGATCAGACATTTCAACATTTGTAGCCAGCAGGAAGGGAAAATTTCTACAAGTAAACAAGTAATTTTTATTAGTGTTAATCCCATCGTTGTAACTTTGTTGATGTCACGTAATTTAAGTCCATAAGCATATTTGTTGTGGTAATGTTATCAATTTTAAATCATTTTAAGATCAAATTTTAATGCGGATGTTTACATGATTAACGCATTCATGTCTATAGGGTCCATATAGCGTAAGCATTCACGACCATTACATATCAATTTATATATGACTACACCATACGATTTAATTGTTCCAATATTACTGCTGAGATGTGTAGAATTAATAATTTGAAAGTTAAAATCATCACGTTTTACATACATTCTAGTTTGAAAACATCCATCAGTTTTAATATAGGATAAAAATCAAATTATAAAGTTATAAGATTAAGGTTTCAGCGTCTGTCATACAAATGAGAGGTTAAGCTAGGTATAAAACCAGGGTAATCAACCATTTTCTAAATAATAAAATGTCTGTACTAAATAAGGAATGTGGCACTTGTTTTCCCTTCGTTTGATGTGTTTGAGCTTTTGATTTTGCCAATTTGACTTTCTGTTTAGAATTTACCATTGGAATCGGTATTTTGATTTGACGTTTTCCATATTACCAAGTTCATTGAGATACAAGAGATGGAAGCACTCACTTATATATATGAGATGATGAAGTAAGTAGAACCCTTTTCACGGAAATCAAACGGGAGAAATAAAATTACAATGCTTATTGCAGATCAAGATCATTCGCAGATGCAACTATTTCCCGGATAGTATGCGTAATGAATTATACTCGTAAATATCACAAGCACTTCGTTCATTGAACATTCTTTTTGTGTTTTAATTTTGTTTATGTACACTTACATTGCTTACATTTTTCAAATTATTTTTAGTTTTAAGATGTGACTATGTTAGGGGACGACCATTTGATATTCTGGGGGGGGGGGGAGGGGGGGAGGGGGGGAGGAGGATTTTGAAAATAAATAACTCAGCCTTGATAATCACAAAAATAAATGGTTTGTTCTGTGGTAGTTTGAAAATAAATTACCTGACTTGCAATGTATAGAAAATAAATAACTCAGCAGGTCTAATCAAAAGAATGAGATGGCACCAGATTCTTCATAAATTCATCTTTTATCCCCAAAAAAATCGGGAAACACTTCCCAAATTTTTTAATAACAAAAGGATAAATATTATTCAAATATACTTGTAATGTCTGAAAATAGGTTTCATTTAACTTGAGGTATATTGTCTCAGGAAACCTTACCTCACTTTTATTTTAACAGGGCCGTAACTACATGTAGAAAATTTCAAAACCAAACGCTTGTCTCCATATCAAATTGTGTTTACGGCCATGCAAGAAGAAATTTCTGTTTTCCCTCAGAATTTTAGCCCTGATTTTTCGGGATCAATGTTTCTTATCTATTTGTCTTTTGTTCATTGATTGTCCTTCTGTATTCTGCTAGTGTTGCATTCCTTTTGTAATCTAGTAATTTTGTTATGAATTTGATTATGAGTTTAAAAAAAACCAGCAGCCACAGGCTTAACTATGTGAATTCCATTTTTGCTTTATCATGCACATTGGTCTTTTGATGTTGTCCCTAGAAACTTCAGTCTTACACTGAATTTATACATTTTGCTTTGAGACCAAAATATTGTCAAACAATTATTAAAACAAAACTTCATTTTCAGATTATGAAAGGGTCTTCGGAACACCCAGAAAGCATGATTTTGCATCATTTGTTCTATAGCTTCTTGGGCCTTCAGTGGCTCCAAAACCCTTCAAAAAAAGTTTGGCCTCGCTCCGCTCGCCGTAATATGTTTGCAAATACATTTAAAAGTGCCTAGTTATAACTAAACTTTAATACTATGTATGCATGCAATACATGTATATGCAGTTGGGAATTTAAAAGATTAATTTCTGCAGAGGGGGATGGTTAATCTAATTAAAAGGTACATAATGACTTGACTATACTATATTTATTATTTATAATAAACAAATCATTTAAAAAATTGTATGTTTTCGAATATCAAAAATATAGATGTGAAAATGAATAATCAGTCCCTTGCTTTAATGAAAATGAAAAATCTTGCTTTAATAGTGCAGAAGATGAATAATCTGTCTTCTTAGTTTACAAAAATAAATAACCGATCAAAAACAAAAGAATATCAAATGGTCGTCCCCTTATCATATTATTAATATAATTATTGAAGCCGTTATCACACCTGACATATAATGCAAATTTACAAAGAAAAAAATATACTTAAAATATGATCAAGACAATTTACATTTGGTTGTTTTGTCTCTAGATTCTGCGCACCCACACTTTTGATCTTGAGCAAGTGACGATTGTCAGAAACGACCATCTTTTAATGAATAATACATCACGATCAATTAGAAAGTACTCGGTTAACTAAGGCATCATTTTGTGCATGTATATAACATGTATAATGAACATGAAATAGTCTGAGTAGATTTTAAACAATGTAAACATGAAATTTGTATACAGATAACTTACAGTAGGACACAAAATTAATGGTTCTGTACAATCATGATTATATTAAAACATAGCAGACATTTAAAGGGGCATTAGCTGCCAAATTCATAGTCACCAATTTGACTCAAATTCTCATACTTTATTTATAACAATGTTAAACATTTTTCCAAACTATCAAAAGTATAAATACACAATTAACAGGACAAGGTCTCACGAAGATGTAGCTTCGTTTCGTGTGAATTTTAACCAAGACGCTATCTAATTAACTATCGAGTTGACCTTATATGACCATATAAGCGATGTAAACATAAACATGGATATAAATAGATTAAGCAACTCGTGCAATTGGATTTTTATAGGTCTGTTAAATTTTCTATTATAGATTTAAAATTTATGTTTATCGTGGTTTTTACCTTGAAGAGAATGATTTTGTGTGGATCGAATCAGTTAATCAAATGTTTTACCTTTGTTTCACTTTCAATGTTGACATTCTTTTCCTTTAAATACCCGTACACGGACAATGCATGCGTTATTCTATCTCTTTTTACGGGGTTAAATATCTCGTAGCTAGTGCCACTTTAACAAGAGTGATCGAATTTCTCAAATAGAGAGTTTTCACTAGTAATTTGACAAATTGAAACACTATCGAATCGAAGACAATATATTTCTGATGAACTAAGTTTTTTAAAATTGAATGTTTAGAAATATTTATATATATCATAACAGTCATTAAAATATCAAGTCACCTTTTCTCATATGTGGAACAGTGAAGTTCATACCTTCTTTCATTTATTTAGGATTGACGCAATTATTTTTGAAAAAAACCCACAATAAATAAAATGGAAATGATGTTTCCGATTTTGTCAAGGATATTTCGACATATGAGTTTGAATATGCCTCTGGTATATTTCGACCCTTTTTTATATGTCAAATTTTAATAACTGTTTACAAATGAGTCCAAAACGAAGGAAGCCGTGTCTGTTGTTTCTTTAATTTCTAATTCTGGTGAACACATCTATGGAAACCAATCAGAAAAGTTTGGATTGCAAATGGCAAAAAGGTGATAAGCAGCTGATTTTAGTCAGTATACAAAGTTAGTGCACAACGTATTTGGTGAATTCATAAAAACGTGTTAAAAACGATAAAGCAAAAGACTTTCGATGATATTGGCTATGATTATATTCTAAAGCTCTGCTGTTAGTTGTTATATTGCATCGTTTAATCAGGATAATTTTTCACCTCAGCTAAATATATTTTACTAAAAATTGTGAAAAGATTAATGCCCGCGTCACACTGTCCCGATTTTTATATACGATGGACACCCGAATGCGAAAATTGTAAGTTCGTACGAAGTTGGTCCCGATCTCGTAAAAATACCAAAAAGTGACCGAAGCAAGTACGATGAATAACGAAGTCTATACGATGGTGCCGAAATTATATACGATAGCAAAAGATGGACATACGAAGGTTAACCGAAGACGGGTATTTAAGCTTCATATCTCAGCCGAAGCCTACACGATGGATCACGAAGGCTACACGATGGATTACGATGATGGCGTGATGGCAATACGATGTCTAAAAGACGTCGTGTACAGCTTACGATGCATTTAAATTATATGTCGAAGGCATCACGCGTTTTAAATTGTTTGATCAATAATGAATATATATTATAATGTACATTTAATTTCTGGTTTAATCATAAGACGGAAGACCGTGGGCTTGAAAGGTAAAACTTGACTCTGAGTCTCTGCATGGCGGGAAATCGATCTTTTTGTCTAATTCTTATAAAACTTAGTTTATTATCCCCTCGCCTACTATACATGTAAGTTGCGTGTAGATAAAATTGTTATGGACACTCTAGAACCAAAATGCTCAAAACTTGGTATGGTGTTACTCGTTAAGAATATCTTAAGCACTATTGACTTTAAAGTTCAAAGGTCAAGGTCACAGTGGCAGTTGTAATACAAGGCAATATCACCCTTGTGGACACTCTAAAACCAATATTCTTCAAAAGATTTTAACCACATTTGGAATATTGTCCCTCCTTGTAATGATCTGACATTTTTTACGTTCAAAGCCAAAGGTCAAGGTCATGCAGATGGACTTGTTTTTTCTCCTTGAAATAGCATAATACACAGGAAATTGGTTGCTATTTTTTTACCTGCTGGTTCTTAAGACAATATTAAAGGTATTTCCAGTTACTGAATGTTTTGGTTGATTTCTAAAAAAATAGTTTATGTATCAAATATGCATATTCAATTTACCATTTTCTGCATGTGTCATATACAAATATAGTGTCCATATTTGTCCCCAATATGTTACATACGAGGGGATGCCGCGCTCGGCATTGCCTTGTTTGAACTGTAAAATGTGTGCACTAGTCTGAATAATCACCCATAATTATGCCCATGTTTACTGATCTATCTTAAAGGTAAGGTAATGGGTTCGTTGATCCCTTTTATTCAAAAAGAGCTCTTTCCAGGAGAATATCATAATAATATAGACAAAAGGAAGGATGTGGGGAAAGCAACAAATGCGGCAAAATATGACATATAGAAAACAAAATGGTTATGGAGTAAACATTCGTGTGACAACAACTCAGACGATACATAAACAATCAGAATAATGAAGAAAAAGTTGGTTTCCCTATATACGTGTACCTGCAGTGTTGGTGTACGAGGCGCGTTTATGATTTTCATTATGTTACTTGATATGAAAAATTGACAAAGAATAATATTTTACTTGTAATAGTAAATCCTGAGCCTGTAATAGCTGCTCTTCTTGTTCCATTTGAATTAATAGAAACAACGCTGTCGCCTTTTTTGTTCTCATAGAATCATATGATATGAGCTCCATGTTTTGTGAACGTCTTTCTTAACTGTCGTATTAGACTGACCAGTGCATATCTCGCATGGCACTTTAAATGTATTTTAGCGCGAAAATTAACTTACATTTAGCTGGATTTATTGCCGTCGTAGTTCCATCTTGTCGCCTTCGTACTTTTATTCGATGGCAACACGACGGGATTACGAGGTCTTCACGAAGTCGTGTTGCCATCGTAAGACCTTCGGGTAGCTTCGTGATTCATTCGTGTAGACATCGTAATGTCAAAACCGCCCGATGGAAACGATGGAAACACGAATGCAATACGATGTTCAAAGATGCATTCCCGGTGACATTACGATGGTGAGGATGGTGAAACGAACTCAATACGAACCCTCAACATCGGACGCACCTTCGGGGATTTTTTAACATGTTAAAAATTTTAGAACCCATTCCGAAGTTGTCCCCGAAGGCTAGAAAAAGTGGCCGATGGTTCTACGATGGTTAAAGATGGCACTACGAATAGCCCGATCTGGATACGATCAGTCCCGATTTTGAAAATTTCCATAATCGTGTTGCCATCGGCGTAAAAATCGGGACAGTGTGACGCGGGCATAATGACAATACCAACTATCGAGAGGAAAAGGACTACTCCGGAAATTTAAGTTATAAAATCAAAAAAGTTTGGATATAAACATGAAAAAGCCTCGGTCACACCTTAAAAGATAGCTCGAACGGCTGCCTAACGGATAATTTTTTTTTCAATCCGTTCATTTCCAGTAGACGTCCGTCCATATCCGTTGCAAGTCCGTTTAGCGTACATTTTATCCGTCGGCGTCCGTTTTGTCCAGTGGAAAATTTTGAGCATGTTCAAAACTTAGAACGGACGTCCAACGTATGAAATGTCCGTTGAACGCCCGGTAGGCGTCCTTTTTGTACGGTACTCGTCCGATTCGTTTCCGTTTTATATCCGTTACATGTCTGTTATACATCCGTTGGATGTCTGAAATATTAATTCACCAACGGACTTCTAACGGACGTCTAACGGATAAAATGGATGTTGAACAAATGTGAAACGGACTTCTACCGGACGTATAACGGATAATACGGATGATGAACGGATCTGAAACGGATAAATGCCAATAGAAAATTTCGCGTCAGAAATGCCAATTAGATTTTTTTAAGGTTAGTGGATTCTTATTATTCGTAATTGATCTTATAGTAAGGGCACGTCTTCACAATCAAGCAGCTATTATTTAGGCCTGATACTCCCCTTTGGCGGCATTTTGAAGAACAACGGTGTGTGTCTGTTATACATTCGTTAGCATACGTTTTATTTGGTCAGTACATCAACAGACTCCCAACAGATAACAATTTTGTAAACGGACAACTTTTATTTCTATCCGTGAGGCGTCCGTTCGTGCTAGCCGGTAAGGTGTGACTGAGGCTTTAGGAAGGCTAAAACTAAATGGATGGTATTAAATCAAGCCATCAAAGATATTAGAAATAAAAAAAGAATTGCACCAGATGCGCGTTTCGTATTCAAAAGACTCATCAGTGACACTCAAATAAAAAAAGTTTAAAAGACCAAATAAAGGTCATACACGTTTAGTCCTATCTTTTATAAAAAACCAGCCTAATTATTGATCTATATGATTACGTTCGTCATGTCAAGTCACCGTATAAATATATAGATATGGCCAAGGATTGTAATATTACTGTTTTGTTTTGCTATGAGAATATTTGCCAATTATGTCAGTACTCGTAGACAGTTATAGTAATATCCTTGTTATGTAATCGTTGTCGTGTTCTTTAATTCACTAAATACCTACATCTACCAAAGAATTCTACTTAAACCTGCGCTATCAATGAGGTGTTTGATGTTGATCCATTTTAAAACCTTCATTGAAATAAATTGGAGATTAAGATTATTCAACAACAATAAAGCGCTGTCATTTTGATTCTGCCAAACATGTCGGTATTTTTCTGAACTGTAAATGTAAATCAATGGACCAGACATTGAACGCTTGTAGAGTGTTGAGAGCAACTGCTCTTTCAGTTCTGAATTCTGGAATTCATCCATCAATTTTAAACCCTTTGACGTGTCCCAAGATAATACTTCAAATATGTTATAGCAAAACTCTATATGGTTGTGAGTTATGGAACAACTTGACTCAAACAGAACTTTCGATGTTAGATAGTTATTAAAGGTACCAGGATTATAATTTAGTACGCGAAACGCGCGTTTCGTGTACATAAGACTCATCAGTGACGCCTATGTCAAAATATTTATAAAGCCAAACAAGTACGAAGAAGAAAGATCTCACAGATTTGTGTGAAAATTATCCAAGGACTTCCGAAACGAACCCGTTCAGACAAATGTTCAAGTCTTTTAGGTTGGTTTTCAGTTATTTGATAGCTAACAAAGTAAACAAATCATTTTCAAATCATTTCATATGATATTCTAAGTTAACAAATCATAACGAAATCACAACATTCTAGCTTACAAAGTTAACAAATCTCTTTCAAATCATTTCATACGATATTATAAGTAAACAAATCATAAAGAAATCACACTTAAACAGAAACAAATTGCTTACAAATCATACAAGAGAAAGAAATCGAAAAGAAATCAGTTTTAGGGAATTTGGAAAATTCTAATTTGATTCTGATTTGTTTAATGAATCGGTTGTAAATGGTACTAACAAATCGCAGAATCACGATTTGAAAGAGATTTGAATACGATTTGAAAGCAATTTGTTCATTTATTTTTCTGTTTGGGTTATCAACAGATGTAAACATTTATTTTTGGTAGACTATGTAGGTTGAAGTCGTCTACGTTACCGAAACAAATACTGATAAGCAGACTTATGGAATTCAAACATAAATTCGTCCAAGAACAACTTGGTTTTATACCCGACATCTAAAAAGCAGCTGAAAAATATAACATTACTGATTATATTGTAAATTTTGCAAATACTGGTTCTTTCCCATTAAAAAAACTTTGATCAGTTATTGTTAATTGGAATATAAATGCAAGTGACGAAACATGGTTGTTTTACCGAATTTCATGCGATAATGACTTTTATATGTTTAGACATATTCATTCTGCATAAAGCATGAACAATTGCGAAGCAGTTTCCTATGGATGGGAATATCCGCCATAATTATTCAATTCTTAATTTGTGAAATGCAATTTCTGAATTCGTAACATGCAATTTCTTAATTTGTAAAATGTTTTTTCTTAATTTGTAACATGTATTTTTTCCATCCTTTTCATGAATTTCTACATTTTTTGATTTGTGAAATGTAAATTCTTTTAAAAAGTGTAAACACAATTTTTTAATTTGTTCTTGTATTTTCCTCATTTAGTCACGTATTTTCTTCATTCGTTACATGAATTTTCAAATTTCTTAATTTGTGAACTTTGTTTGAGTCACGTTTGGTGAGATCGCTTCTGTATAACTGTAACCGCTGCCAGCCAATGAGAAGTTCCGTTTCTAAAGAAAAACTACAAGTTACAAATCAACATGTTACAATTCAAGAAGTTTTACAAGTCTATATATAGCTAGAATGAAATAGTTTCACAATATTCCACACGAGGTCGTTGTTGAGCCATGTCAACTCGTACCTTCGCAAACTCGTACCCATTATTTACCAACTATTAGTTTTACCAACTCGCATCCAATATTTTACAATTTATATCCATTAGAGTTGTTATATTCTTTTCTATAATATAAAAACATACACATACAATTAAATGCAACTGCATCGATTTTAAATCTGATGCAATTGATTTTGAAATCAGAAATGTCTAAAGTTAACCATTTGACTGATAAGACTATTGTGTTTTTATAATTAGTCAACATGTATACGAAACAAATTACCTGTCAAACAATTTCATATAATCACTTTCTTCTACAGACGAATGATTAACTGAGATATTTCTGATTAAAACTTATACTTTCTCATATTTCTAATCAGTGATCATTAGTCAGTGGCGGGAAGGAGTTGGAGGTTCCGGGGGTTGACCTCCCCTTTTTGTTGACTACTAATGCTTTTGTATAGGGACATATTATGGTTGGAACACCCCTTTCTATTTGACTTGAAAGTGTTGGAACATCCTTTTTAAAATTGGCTTGATTGGCACCTGATTAGTGGACAAAAGGCTTGAACATACAAAAATAGAATTAGGTTGTTTTAAGGGGAAAATAAATATAGACGGGTGAATGAAAACACAGATTCCATAATCAGTACTGAACTTTGAACACCACATTCCCTTGAGTTTTACTTATTGACTTTGTAAAAACTAAGATTGGGTGAAAATAAGGGCGAAATGTATATTTTTTTAATTTTAATCATGGTCCGTATTTGTTATAATATCTAAATAACTGTATACAACGTTTGGACTATGTGTTATTCTTGTACTTGGTTTTTCGCTTCAAAAAGATTAGATAAAAGATCCTATGAATCTTTTGTCACTGATCTTTGTGTTGAACATGTGTTCAAGGAGAGTTTTCTATTTAGTTTATGTATGAAAGTCTTTCGTATCTTTAAAATCGATTGATTGATTGTTAGTGTTTTAACGCCACTTTTAAGTGCCACTTTTTTGCTATTTCGTGTCGGCTAGTTCTTACTAGTGTAAGAAACCGGAGTGCCCGTAGAAACCCGAAGACCTTCCATAGGGAAACTGACAACCCGTATATTTATGAAGCGACAAAGTCAGAACAAGAATTAAATAATTTAAAATAAATATTATCGTCTAGTAGTTTTAAACTATCTATGTTATTTAACATTGTTTTATCAAATATTCAGATATGATGTCCAAGAAGTATGTCAATAAAATCAGAGACAACATATTTTTTGTCAGGCAACAAATATGTAAGTAATTAAATTTTAAGTTATCAACGTTCAATTTTTGTTGTTATTTACCGTTCTATTACTGGTCAATTTCTTTTTAGAAAGTCCACTTGTACCTACCGCTATCTACAAGAATTAATTTGGTGGAGCATATGCATTCGGTGAACGTCCTGTCACTGTCTTGTGCTTTTTGGGGTCGTGACAAAATTTATTGACGAAGAGATAGTACGCTCTGTTTACTCTAGATTCGTCTTCTACAGTGTCCGGAATATAGAGCTGATTGTTTAAGACATTTGAAATGGTTAACTTTAGACATTTCTGATTTGAAAACCAATTGCATCAGATTACCAATAAATGCAGTTGCACTTAAATTTGTGCGTATTTTTTGTATTATAGAAAAGAATATAAAAAACTAATGGATATAAACATAAGGGTGCGAGTTGGTATAAATACTAGTTGATAACTATTGGATACCAGTTTGCGAAGGTACGAGTTGACATTGCTCCACAGCGACCTCGTGCGGAAATTGTGAAACTATTTCATCCTGGACTTGCAAAACTTCTAGACTTGTCAAACATCTTGATTTGTAACACCTTGATTTGTGACTTGTAGTTTTTCTTTAGAACCGAATCTTTTCATTGGGTTGCAGCGGTAACAATTATACAGACGCGATCCCATCCGTGACTCATACAAAGTAACTACATTTCACAAATTAAGAAATTTTGAAATTCATGTAACGAATGAAGAAAATACGTGAACTAATTAAGAAATTGTGTTTACACATTTAAAAGAATTTACATTTTACAAATCAAGAAATGTAGAAATTGATGTAAGGGATGGAAAGAATACATGTTACAAATTAAGAAATTACATTTTTCAAATTAAGAAATTGCATTTCACAAATTAAAGAATTGTATAATTATGGCGGATATTCCCTTCCATAGTTTCCCGAACTTCGTGTCTCTGCCAAGTATGTTATTGAAATATGTTCTGTAGTACGTTATGAAGATAAACATTTACTTTGCGACAAATGTGGCAAGTTCTTCTTGAATATCGTTGAACACTTACTGGTATCCTGTGATTTTATACAAGACAAAAGGGATGATCTTTGACAAGACATAATAAATATTAATCCTATTCAGTTTAGTGTTGTTATGGACAGTCTTTCGTCACATGAATTCACACAACAATTCTCTCTTGTAATACGTCATATGAGTTAGAAAATGACGAATTAACTTTTTTCTCTAAGACTTGTGTTCGTCACGGTGAAACAATCTGCAGAGATTTCTACAATCGATAGAAGATGTGTCCGTTATAGCTATTATTGACAGTGCTCATGTTTTCTTATATTAACTTAAACCAATAACTTTAAATCTTTGTTTTTTTTTTTAATTTTCTGTTTATATATTTCATGTACACCAAATCTCTATAATGTATTGATACAGACTTATTATCGTGACGTTACGTTACCGTTAGTTACATTCATCCATGATTATCACAAAGATGGAAAACTGGTTGGAGAAAAATGTAGAGAATTAAAGGACTTTCAGAGCATTTTGAAATTTAATTTAATTTATATATATATAAAATTGTTTTTACACGGTGATTATCAGACAACCCTTCCCCCTATATTTTCTCTAAAGACGTTAAGTACTCCGATACAAATATAACACCCTGATAATACTTCAGACATTGAACATCAATTGATGAAAACATTTTGTAAAAGGAGAAAACTCACCTTTGAAATTCAATTGTAAGGCATTTTAGTTGGTTTTTTTTTTCGTTTGTCACATACATGTTTGTATAAAGGTATTCGACATAAATACTGATAAAATGTGTTTATACCTTTCAAAAAGGCAATGTTTTATATCAACAAATGATATATATCGTGTCTGTGTTCTTTAAAATAAATAACACCGTGTCATTTGTCTCATGGTAATGTAATCTCTTTGATTGCGGGAGCTCGTCGGTTTTATCCCGACCGAGTTAAACAAAAGAAATGACAATGGCTGATTCTCCGTTAAACGAAAGTTCCTGGTGGTGTTAAGGTAAATCAAGAAAAGTGTCCTCGACACACGAAATTTATAAAGTTCTATTTCATTTACTGTCTTCGGTGTTGACATGAATATCAATAATGTGGTCCTTTTTATAAATTTTCTGTTTACAAAACTTTGAATTTTTCGAAAAACTAAGGATTTGGCACAACTTTTTGGAATTTCGAATCCTCAGTGCTCTTCAACTTTGAACTTATTTGGCTTTATAAATATTTTGATATGAGCGTCACTGATGAGTCTTATTATCAATTATGTGGTCATTTTCATAAATTTCCAGTTTACAAAACTTTGAATTTTTCGAAAAACTAAGGATTTTCTTGTCCCAGAATAGATTACCTTAGCCGTATTTGGCACAACTTTTTGGAATTTTGGATCATCAATGCTCTTCCACTTTGTACTTGTTTGGCTTTATTTTATAACTATTTTGATATGAGCGTCACTGATGAGTCTTATGTAGACGAAACGCGCGTCATGCGTACTAAATTATAATCCTGGTACATTTGATAACTATTCGATAATCTCGTGTACTACGTAGATAATAAAATATTTCTGTTTGATTTTATTTCTGCGATTAAAAACTGTTAACGGGTTTTTTTTTTCATGCGCTAGTTCGGTTATCTTCAAATTCTTTTTGTAACAGCTTCAATATATAGTTCAGCAGTCCAATAGTAATCTATCGTCATGTTTGTCTGGCTTGGCATACTTAACAGAAGATGCTTACTTTTGCGAACCAAATCTCGTACCTTTTGGAGTCCATGCGATTCTATCAGTTTGTTTTTGGCGACTTCATTTCCCATTATTGATTGTTTTATGAAATAAGAACATTTAAAAAGTACTGTTGCCTAAATTTGTACTGTAAGTACTCAAAGGCGCAATTATGACAAAAGGACATTGAAAATTGCATTTTTTAATAAAATATTTACGTCAAATTACAACAACGTTTTGGCAAGTTCAAAATGTAATGTACATGTGTATAATTATTATATACTTATTCTGTAAACATTCAGACAATTACAAAACCTGTTTTTTTAAACTTGCGTTGTAACTGTAATTTGATTTTGATAAGAGCACCACACTGCCTAGCATTGATTTGCAATTCTGCAAGTTTTTAGTTTAATGTGTATTATGAAACCACTGTTTGACTGCCACAGTGTTAATACTCCTTTTTTTGACGTACACATTTATTTGTGTAAATTGGATACTTTTGTCTTCACAAGGAATCCACTTACAAAATTTTAAATTAAGATCTGAATTGAGCTAACATCTTCTTGCAAATCTTTTTTCCATGATGCAGTCACGTGACCTTTATAAATGAGCACTGATTGACCTTAATAAGGCCAGAAACTAACAAATACATATCATTGCAGGAGCTTTAGTAAATTGCATAAAATGGCATAAAATTATTTTCTATGATTTTATAATATGCCTAGGGAGTTTAGGCATTTTACCTTTAAATTTGGTTAGAAATGCATATTTTCCATTTTCCTTTTTATTTTATAACATACTTATCATACTTAACACATTGAAAATAAGTGTCTGTAAAAGCATTTGTAAGGCATTTTATGTTTGTCACATATACATGGTATTCGAGATAAATTGTTTGGACAAATAACATAAAGATAATGTTTTAATGGTTAAAGTAAGACAACTCACACTTGTTAAATTTCGTCTTACTGTATAAAATGTTTAGTACGTTTGTCTTAAACGTACAAATAGTTGTCTAATATTCAGTTAGGAGTCATAAAAAAAAGAACTGTTTGCAATTTATATGAACTAGTAGTGATATGTTAAAATGACAATCAGCACAAACTTTGTTTCTGAATGATTTTTGCAAGCGACCTTAGGTTCTTGAGATTGTTATTCAGCAATGTCTAAACTAATGGCATAACTTAAAATACAAAATAAGAAGATGTGGTATATTTACCAATGAGAAAACTCGCGACCAAATATCAAAATGACATAGAATGTTACCGCACGGCCTTCAACAGGAGCGAAAATTCATTGATAGTACAAATCTTCATGAAATGCATTTCAGAATCTCAACTTTTATTGACATGTTATAATTAATAATAAATAACATAAACTTTTGGAGAATTACAAGCTTTAAGATTGATAGCATTGTTGGTTATTCAAGTACGTTTCGTAGTGCTTGTAAAGTAATAATAGCAATATATTGCACCAACACGTCAGACAGGTCAAAACATGAGTAATGAAGTGGCAGTCAAGCATAGCACCTGGTAAATATCATTTCATCGGTGTTCATGAAAGACTTCCTTATAATTTACACGTGAGTACAAATATAAGCTTAAAAGTATGATTATGAAACGTGTTGACAATACCAATTACATGTACCATCAAATGATTATGAACAAATGTCAATATAAATTTGTCATACTTTTGAATCCACTGGTTCCCATAACAGATATATACACCAGTATGTTATATTAAAGGCAACGAATGCTAAAGGAAACAAGATGCGAGCTCCTTTATCAACCAATCGAGCTTTATCACGGTCTGTTGATGTTTCAAAACAAAAACAACAAGTTTCTTTTTTCGTATCAGAACAATCTGTGTGTGTGGAAGAGGAACGCGAACGCTATAATAAAAAAAGAAACATAAACAAAATATATTAAACATGATATTAATTTGTTATCGGAAAACCTAAATTTCAACATTGAAATGTCCATACTAATTACAAACCTTTGCAAACTTCCATGATTATATATATCTACATTGGATCACCAGTTGTACTATTATGAACAACACGACGGGTGCTGCATGTGGAATAGGATTTGCGTATCCTTTCTGAGCATATTAGTGATCTCTCTTTTATTGGTTTCTAATGTTGTGTTTTTGAACAGTTGTTTGTCTGTTTGTCGTAAGTTTATTTTCAACTTATGAGCTTAATGTCCGTTCTATATCTTTTGACTCTTTTCTTTTAGTATATGAAGATCTCTAATAATATATGAAATACTAACTAAATCAATGAATTAATTGATATCAAGAGTAAAACTGGTAGTATAGATAAGAAAGAATTTTACGTACCGGTTTTGAATTACCATTTTGCACCTCGTGCAAGTATGTAGTTTGTCGTCTTTGTTGCACTCGAGCAAGAACATTTACCCATGCAAATTCAATCAAGGCGGCGAACACAAAAAACAAACACATAGCCATCCAAACGTCAATTGCTTTTATATAAGAAACTTTTGGTAAGTTTGCACGTGCACCGGAACTCTGTGTTGTCATGGTGAGGACAGTCAATAGGCCGAGTGATATTCTAGCTGGTGTTGCATCAATGTTGAGCCAAATGAAACCCATGATAGACAAACTATGAGAGCACTTGGTATATAAATCTGAATAAGATGGTAACCATAGCTACGACTTAAATGGATGTTCATCCCTATGCAAGTATACGTTACTGAAAGAAGAAAAACATGTAAAAGTTAAGATGAATTTTTTTTGTGTTTTTTCTATGACCGATAATTATTATGTTATACATATGTATATCTTAAACAGCTGATATAACTGCAGAATGTGTAAAAATACTATTTATAAGAATTCCTTTACCAGACATAATAGAGATATTTGTCTTTAAATGATAATAATTGTCAGGCCAAACTGCTGGTTGTTGTAATTTATTGCTTGATCCACACTTTTGACAAATGATAGTTAATTCTGATAAAATAATCTCTGTTATCGCACATTGTACTGATTTTAACCTTCAATTCATGTTTTTGATAAATATTTAACTCGAGGTAAACGTTTTTGATGTATATAATAGTAGTATTCGACATGAAACTAAATATGATTAATATGCAATCCATATTTATTTAGATAATACACACAATTCATCTGGCTATACAAATACCAAGTTAGAATAAATAACTTGTCTGTTTCAATTGTACAAAGGATCTCATGACCTATACAATGGTCCCTCAAACATTGAGCGACTATTGCCGTAATCACGACATAAACGTCCGACTGCGACTTATCTTTCGTTACAAGATGTTTTCATGTTTAGGCATACAATTAAATGTGCAGATGCGTGTTGGATAGTGTGGCTACATGTGTGTATCCAAAGACAGTCATATAATTCATGTTTCAATATATGTATATCCATAGTGTGTATTGAAAAAAAATGATTGTATCAGACAAAAGTATGTCAATTGACCTCAGGGGCCTCGGTGGCCAAGTGGTTTAATGTCGAACTACTGTATCACTAGACTGTATACACTGAGGTGTAGGGGTTAAAATCGGCACCATGGGCATGTTGCAAGTGCGTTAGACTCCAATCCTAATTGACCAGGATTGTCAGATTTTCTGCCGTAGGTCGCTGATTCCTTCCGGGCACTCCACCTCCAGGCACTCCATTTTTCTTCACCAATAACCACGAACTAGTGCAATAGTGTTGATATAGCCTGAAACACCAATTGCTTTTTGTCACATATTACGTCTGCTGCTAGACTTTTACCCACTATTGTTTGTCTGTTTGTCTTTTCATTTTTAGCCAGTGTGTTGTCAGTTTATTTTCGATTTATAAGTTTGACTGTCCCTCTGGTATCGTTTGTCCTCTTTTACAGGTACTTCGTTTGAGTAATTATTTTTGAACAAAATCACTAATGTTGGTGAAACATTTAAATAATATATTTGTATAAACCTCACTTACTGCCGACATATGCTTTATCACACTGAAATGTTTCAATATCACCAAGCAAAAATTCCGGTAATGTCAAATTTTCTTGTCGTTGTACTGGTATTGCATTCCATATTATTTTTAGCAATTCTGTGCTCTGACCGTCTTAAAAATATGAAGAAGAAAAAAAAATATAGAAAGTATACGAGTAAAATATGTTCAATTAATAAAAAGCAACACAGAATATATTCGGTCATTTAGATCGACTGTGCTGTATCATGTATAAAGTGGTATGTGAAAGCAAATAGGATAATAATAAAAGAAGACGAAATAGATAACCGTACGAAGTAGTACATCTTAAATACACATTGTAGTGAGTTCAGCATTCCGATTGGATATTCTCCCTTGTTACGATACAAATTTAGACAATACTATATATATCTATATTATCACAAACCAAATTACAAAGGTAAAGAGATGATGATAATAATAGACATGAGAATACATATTATTTAAATAGTTATTAATCCAATTGACATTTTATTGACCTTAATTTTAACACTTTCTTTATCTAATCATTTAGAAGAAAAAAAGTTCTTAATTGTCTCATTTTTACGTAACGGAGGTATTTATCATTCAAGTTCTAAGTTTGGGTGATGCCCTTTTGATCTTGAAACAAAGCAAAATATGTTTTACCCAATCTTGTCTAAGTACAAGCTGAATGAAAAGAGTGTCCACGTAACTATGTGTAAATGTCTTTTATGTGTCCTTAACTACAATGTGAAATTGAGAAAGAAAATGGGGAATGTGTCAAAGCGACAACAACGCGACCATAGAGCAGACAACAGCCGAAGGCCACCAATGGGTCTTCAATGTAGCGAAAAACTCCCGCGTCCTTCAGCTGGCCCCTTAAAAATATGTATACTAGTACAGTGATAATGAACGTCATACTAAACTCCGAATTATACACAAGAAACTAAAAATAAAAATCATACAAGACTAACAAAAGCCAGAGGCTCCTGACTTGGGACAGGCGCAAAATTGCGGCGGGGTTAACCCTTTCCCTTTCACACCGGTACAGCTTACCTGTAAAGCCGATTTCAAGATTTTTTGGGGGCATTTAGACTTGTTTCATCGTCATTTGCTGACGTACAGATATGGTTAAGGGCTCAAATTAATCCTCAGATAACCAGCATTATAATTTAATGTGCATTAACCTTCTTTTATTATTAGTTTATAGTCAAGTCACCCATTACTGTGAAAACCATTTATTTTTCTTCGAATTTTGAGGAATATTCTCAAAAAGAAGTGCAAAGATCTTTTAAGAGGTTTGGTGACTTTTTTCAATAACTGTGCAGTGATTTTTTGAAGAATAGTATTAAAACAATAGTTAAAACTTTTATATTAGTTGAAAATGTAATTTTTTGTATAGCAGCGCAATCACAAACTTGAAATGCGCTAAAAAGCCGAAGTCATTCCTTAAAGATATTATGGGAAAAGAGACAAAAACCACTAAAATATTCTTAAATGTTTTTGCAAAGTTGAAATAGATGTAACAAAACATGGTTTCGTAAGTGTTGCGGTACGATAAAGTTGAAAACACTTTTGTTTGATTAAAGGAACATGTTTATTTCAATAAAAAAATGACATTTTAACGAGTGGATTCCTCCTAGATTTGAGTAAAAATCATGCAGTTGGCAACAAAAAATTATCATCTAAACATATAAGTTCGAAAAGAAAACAAACTGGTTGAGGATCTTTATATTATTTTTTTTTTTTAAAATCAGCAGTAGTAGACTTAAGTACTTAAATTTCATTAATTTCTTTGCAATGCCAGTGGCGCAGGGGTATGCTGATCTATTCCAAGGCGCTAAGATTGAGTGTTTGAATCTCACTGCCGGGATTGGAAAAAGCATTTCCTATATTAAATATAACTTAACTTAACTTCAATTTCAAAAAGAAAACCTACGATTTTTTTTAAAAGAAGGTGTTTGCCAGATTGCCCCATTGTTTTACTCCATTTGCGCCATCGGGCTCGGTCTATGGTGTACCTGATCAAGTTAGAAAAACAAAATGTAGGTTGCTGATTGATTGAAAACGAATAAGATAAATTACTAGTGTCCAAGTTTGAATTTGCAGAAAAAGAGCGTCTAAAATCTGTTATTTTGAATGTTACGGACATCTATATTTCAAGGCATATATCACGTTATGCGTCTTTTTATACCAATATGATAATGTATATGTATTCAACAGACTCAAGGCTTGTGTTTCCACCAAATCCTGACCCTATTAGCGCAACAATATGTCTCTTCACGACTTTTTGCCCAAGGATTTCGTATTTTTTAACTTTTTCTCCAACGGTCACGTGACTTTTGGAAATATACCACGTGACTTAAAAAAGATGAATTATCTTCAAACTTAAATTTTTTGAAATATTCTACCAATTATCTTTCATTTCGTGTGTATGACCATTGATGAGAATGCAGTATTCATTTAAACTTTGATAGTGTCTTTTCGATAAGTAAAGGTCTAAAATGCCTAAAAGGGAAAGGGTTAAACATGTTTATGAGATCTCAACCCTCCCCCTATACCTCTAGCCAATATAGAAAAGTAAACGCATAACAATACGCACATTAAAATTCAGTTTAAGAGAAGTCCGATTCCGATGTCAGAAGATGTAACAAAAGAAAATAAATAAAATGACAATAACGCATAAATAACAACAGACTATTAGCAGTTAACTGACATGCTAGCTTCAGACCTCAATTTAACTGATTGAAAGATAATGTTTTCATCATATCAATATCAGGCACAATCCCTCTCGTTAGGGGTTTAGTATCATACTAACATGCTATATATGAGAAGAACATAACCCGTGTCATGCCAACAACTGGTTTTTTTTTCAAATAAATGTGTTTAATTCCGATGCAAAGACACTATAAGTGAATCAATATTAAAGCCAAAATATGCAATCTTTAATGACTTGAGAACAGTATCGTAACTATATCCCGTCTTAAAAAGTCTGTTTAAAGGTTTTGTTAGCTTTTGATGTGAATACTGACATGCATGATGTATGTATTGTTATCTGCTTATCAACGGGTGTAATTTTAAGAAGATGTTGAATATACATCAAACATAAAAAATAAACTTCGACATTGTTCGATGGGCACTAGTTCTCATCATTGTTTTTGAATGTTTGTATTGCATTGGTTATTCGTAATAGCTAAATATATGTTATACAATACTCACAACTCTCCATGACAAACAGACACACTTGGGAATCCATCGGATACTTGAGAAGGTTCATCTTACAAGAAAATGTTCCCGATAATCTAAAATGTAAGTAAATTTATATATAAAGATGTGAGCACTTTTTTTTATTTTTTTAATTTTTCTAGAGAAAACTATAAAAGATGTTAACAAGAACAGGAATCATACAACGAATTATTTAAGATATTGAAATGTTTTTAATATAATAAGCTTTTTAAAACAAAACTAGTGCAATTGTCAAATTCGAAATCACTGTTTTGTAAAAGCTCGGGCTTTTTTCAATTGGTTTCTTTTACGAACTTCATCTATATCAGTGGGTTATTTTTGAAAAAAAATATGTAAATCATATCAATAGAACGTCATGCCCCACTCGCACTTTACGATTTAATGTTATGTGCAGGGACCTGCAAAGTACGGGTCTCAACCCAAACTTGCAATAAATATTCATATATATGTTAAGAACCTCATATCATAATGAACAAGCGCACTATACGTTTTTATCTTATTTTAACACACTTTCATTTTTACCTCCCGGAAACCAAATCTTGAAACCAGAAACGGGACAGACTATTGGACAGACGGATATAGTAGCAGACAAATAGACGGACTAACAAACGGAAGAACATACTCTCTTTACTCTTTACTCTTGAAATGATCATCAAAGCGACAAATGATTTTCTATCCATTCTTGCTACGGAATAATTTCCCAATCAAACCTTTGACGGATCGCTTATATTGAAAAGATCACAGAATTTTTTGAAGAGAGACAAGTATTATTTGTCTTTCATAACAAAAATATGTTTGGTTTTATTGCAGTGAAACAGGAAATTAAATGTTACATCATGTTTTGAGATTGCACAATATTTGAATCAACATAATTATGGATGTGTTGGAAACCTTCTTGTGTATGTTTCTCTATATAGTCGAAGATTTCATTATTTTTATTGACTACTGATTGCTAACATGTAACTTCTAACTCTCGTCGATAGTTTCCGTTTCGTTTTAATCGAGCGACTATATAAAAAAATTGAAATATTAGAAAATGCTAAAAAAAAAAACCAAAAACGAAGGAATTAAAAATCATATGTGTGAAAGCACCTTATGTAAATTATGTTACATCTATATATTATACGCTTTAAGATCCTTTTTTACCTTAAACTATAGAAGATTTTCCCGTTACTATAAATATGCATCAGTTTATTTGGCGTTGTAACATCGTGAAAATTAGCTTTCTTTTCGTTCACAATAAACAGATCAGGAATCCAAACGTCGGCCATAGCTTTTGTATCTAGCTCAAGAGAGGTAACTCCAGGAATAGGGTTATACTTCAGTCGTGTGTCTATCCATCTTTGTCGCAAAAACATCGTCATTGAATAATCCTGTAATACGAATTGATAATTTTTAGGTGAAATTCTTTTAAATTCGTATCTCTTTTAAATATAAATACCAATACAGATTTTATTTTAAACCAAACAAAACATTTTCTTCTATTTTCAAACTAAGTCATATTCATACATATTAACCTCTAGATGTCTTTTTCAACAGTATACAACTTGCAGTGTCTTAACCATATGTTAGAAAAAGTCGCACCGAATCTAAAAAGTTGTGTGTCATTTTATCAAAAACCTCAGTAGTAGTCTATTAAATTTAACACCAAATATCCTAAAGGAACAACAAGAATGTAATCTGAAGTATTACAAAAAAAAAAAAAACTGAAGCACAAAGTAAAGTAATAATGGTAATATGATTTGGGTTCACCTAACGGTTGCAAATAATTAATCTATTTGAAATAAGTGATAAATCCCCATGCCCCCAAAAAAGTTATTAATTAAATAATTAAATGGTTGACGCAGAGATTTGTCTGTCCTTAGTAACGGTCAACATTGCAAATGTTTCAAAGCAATGGACAATGATTCAGAACGAGATAAATTAACCTCCACGGAAGTTATGACACGAGCAAATAACACTTCAACTACTCGGCCTACCAAATATCACCGATTAACGTTTATTGTTACTTATTAAATAACAAACTGACCTAGATTTTATTTAATTGATGCACAACCTTTGTATACTCGGTGGAATTAAGAGCTTATTAAGTTTACAGCGCTATATTGGTTAGATACCTGTTTATCCTGTATACTGACCTGTATAATTATGTAGAAGGCTATTTATTTGTGTTGCGCACTCATTGAGGTATAAACATCTTTAATAACAATAAAAAATAAACATCTTCTTTGCCATAACATTTTGTTTTTATTAAGAAATATAAATTTGTTGCTAGATATCATCAAATAACTCGAATTACACGCGGGTTCCTTTAATGTCTCGTTCATACAAAGAAAGATTATGTGCAACCTACAAAATATTTCGTATCTCTTCGTTTACCCCTTCTTATGTGCTGCATCGAGGTATACTTAGTCTACATAGTCATTGTTTAGTCTATAAGTAAGTAATTTGGCTACTTTTAGAATAGTAATTTCACTCAGTGGATTGCGAACAGGTATACAGTGAATGTACTACATGAAAAATAAAAAAATACTACTTATTCATGTCAATATATTATAAGTATAAAAAAGAAGATGTGGTATGATTGCCAATGAGTCAACTTGTCACAAGAGATCAAATGACACAGAAAGAAACAAATATGTATAGGTCACCGTACGGCCTACAACAATGAGCAAAAACCCATACGGCAAAGTCATCTATAAAAGGTCTCGACATGACAAATTAAAAAAATAAATCAAACGAGAAAACTAACGGGCTAATTTAAGTCCCAAATAATGAACAGAAACCAAATATGTAGCACAGCAACAAACGGCAACCACTTAATTAAGGCTTCTGACTTGTGACTTGTGACAGGTAAAATACAGAATGTGGCGGGGATAAAAATGTTAGCAGGGCCCAACCCTCTCTTTACATAGGACAGTGGTAACAGTTCAACGTAAGAACACATATACTTATACATGTATATTTGTATGAATATGTTGCAAAGCGCTTAGGGTAATTGATATTATATAATGCGCTATTATAAATACTGTATAATAATAATAAATTATAAATACAAACTATACAAATCATTTGAAAAAGGCTTAACTTAATTCCTTAGATGAGAACAAGTGACACAGAAATTAACAACTTCAGGTTACCGTATGGCCTTCAACAATGAGACCCTTACCGTATATATAAGAAAGAAGATGTGGTATGATTGCCACTGAGACAAATCTCCACAAGAGACCAAATGACACAGAAATTAACAAGGATAGATAACTGTTTAGTTGGCTAACTAACGGCCTAATAATTGTTTAAAATAAAAAACGTAAAAATATTGTGTAGCACAGCAACAAACGACAACCTCTTAATTACAGGCACCTGGCTTTTGACAGACGCATACAGAATGTGGCGGTTAAAAATGTAACCAGTCGATCACTAGATCCTCATCTTGTAGACACAGCTAGCGCTGTCTCATTGGCGATGATAACTAAAATTAAGAATGGACACAGGGAATGTGCCAAAGAGACACCAATCCGACAAAAGAAACAGAGAACAGCCCAAGGCTACCAATATGTTTCAAACATCGCGAGAAAAAACCCATACCCAAAAGACGGCTTCAGCTGACACATAAACAAAAAACTGCACTTAAAATCTTAATCGTTAATTGGCTTGACGAGATGTAAGTAAATAAATTAAGTCTACCATGACTTAATATCAATATTAAATTCGCAGATCATAAACAGAAATAATCATAAACAACAGGCAGAGAAAACTACGATCTAGATTCCTGACAGAGACAAGACAAAAGAGTACATAAAATGTGTGGGATCTGTCCCGTATCAAATCGAAAAACTAGCAATCAAGAATTACTCGAGAAGATAGCAATCACTTCTATAACATTTGGATAATAGACGAAATAGCTAATTACTAGATTCCATCTACCAAAAATAAAGATGGTATTTTATTATTCTCGGATAAGGCACAAGTATACATTTATGTATCTCTGATAAAAAGTTAGCCCTCAAACCTATACATTTTGTTCTTCTCTATTTGCTGTTACCTCACCATATGTCTTATGATATTATTATTTATCGCACCCACCGCGGGTAAATTATCACGTTGTGATTGGTTTAACGCCGTCACGTGATGACCTACTATGAGAGGGGTTAGTAAATTTTATAGGGGATTCATGACGCGTTAATGGTGACGTCATCTATAAATGTTGTTGTTTCATTGTTTATTTTTCAACAAAACGCAGCAGAAAAGTCTAGCGTGCGATAAATTCGTTATACGGTTAAATACCTCCGGCCTCACCCCTATGGATTTTACTAACCCTCTATGGATCCGTAGGGGGTCAGTAGCGAACCATATAACTTATAGTATGTCTATGTGTTTTTGTATACCATTGTATCAACATAGGTTCTTCAGAATAAAATATATATAAAGATACAAAAGTCTCGTGGATATAATTTGCAATCAAACTGAAAACGTACAATGAAAAACACTATAATAAGAATAGCAATTGATTGTACAACATTGCCATGACAGACGATTATAGTTACATGTTATAAAATTAGATTTCACCTTTAGACAATAAAAAAAGATGATGTGTACTTTAAATATATACATATTAAATTGAAATAAATATAGATTCTAATGCAACAACGTTTGTAACGTTCTTTTTGATTGGATAACGTCACTTTCTTACATGGCATCAATTGACAATTGATGCTATGGGACGTACGCACAAGCGCAGACGTCATATGACAGATTTTAAATACATGTTTTAACGTTGTTTTCTGTCAGTTTCATTAGAATGGAGATAACAATATTGTATTTTAAGCTCCGACGGCATCAATTGGGGATTTGATGGTCGCAAATACCCGTTTACTGTCTCCGCTAACGCGTCGCCAGTAAACTTAATTTGCGACCATCAAATCCCCAATTGATGCCGTCGGAGCTTAAAATACAATACAGTTATCTCCTAAATGTCATAATTATGGGTTAAGAGCGATTTAACGATAAGCGTATAGGGCTTATCATGCTTATACATTGTGGTCTTTTTTTTTTAATTATATTTGATGTAAGTTTTTAATTCAACAATTTTTTTTTATATCCAATGGAATTGTCCCTGTTGATTGTGTAGTTCCATTTCTTGATTAAAAACAAAAAAGTTGTCAATAGATAAAAATTAAATATTTTTTTGAAAATTTTATGAAAATAGAAAACTCTATTAAAATCTAAGTGTTGGGTATCTCCCTAAATTCTATTAACGAAATATCAAAACATATTATTTAATTAATTTGTTAAATACATAATTTTCTATAGATTTATTACGTGATTGCCTACTTCACATTTAAAGCACAATTATGTGTTAGCCCAACGATATGCTATCAGTCAATACTACAACAAACAAAACTGAATTGCAACATAAAACAATCAAGAGAACTGCAAAGTTAAGAATACGAATGATAACATTAGTGAAATGAAGGTAGAAGTCAAAACATTTATATATTTAGTTTTACGTTTACATTTTTTAAATGATTTTTTTTAAATATATAAATATCTTGACTTTTTGGAAAGAAATAAATGTTAAAAGCAGTGCTGGGTCTAGAGTGTCTACATTACCATGGTGGAATCACTCATAGATGCCATATCAGATATGAATATCTGAACTTCACTGACCACGGGACCACCTATAACCAATAAAATGTGGAGCATTTACTAAACTAGCATAACAAAAGCTATAAATATATATATTAGAAATCCAACCACTCATTTGTCATAAGCAATCAACGTAGAATTATAAGCTTTGGTGACTACTCCTTTTTGGTGGGAAGTTCACTATGTGAAAACAATCTTACCATTGTAGCTTCACTGATAGATGCGATGCTAGATATATATATCTGTACTTCATCATTCACCGGACCATCTGCAACAAAATCTTTCAATTCTTAAAAGTGAATGTGTGTCTTTAAAAAGTGGTGATTACAGATATTACAGGAACATTTCACCATTTATAATTTAAAACTTTAAAGGGACTTGCGTTCAAAGCAAACGATTATTACATTATTTTGCTGCCGTTCTTAGAAAACAAAGATATAAAATCGTATATGTGTTATAAGCAAGAGACATGTATAAGCCGTATAAGAAGTTAATTCCCACATTCAGCACTTAAGCCCTTTCCAATATGATTCTTTGAAAATGTGAATATTTTCTTTATCAATAAATCAATACAAATAATGTCGGAATTAAAAACTTTGACTCTTTTAAGCTTGTGGTAGACACATGGAAAATGTAGATTTTTTTACAATTTTACCGCTTTGAAATATTTAACGTCGTTCAATTAAAATATTCGCTAAAAATGAATTGCATTACAATTTTGGATACAAATGGGCTGTTATTCTTTCAATCAAGTTGCATGGTTTCGCTAAAAAGAGCAATGGCTACAAGTAGTATTTTAACATTATCTACAAATTTATTTGCGGTGAAATTTGTTAAAGTGAGTTACAGAAACTGTGATACTATCAATATATAACATGCATACAGTTTTTATCAAACAAATTCGCCTACAACTTGGCATTTAGATTGTGCTTCTACTACATTTGTACCTCTCTTCGATGAACCAATTCAGTAGTTTCTGTCCAGGGACTGGACATGCACTTGAAACTCAAATGAAATGATTTCATTTGAGTTTCATGTATACGATCGTTTGAGGTGAAATTCAAGTCAAATCCATAGAAGTTGCATAAGTAGACAGGCAAACACATGTATAGCAAGTACATTCATGTACCAAAAACATTAAATATTGGTTATTTAAGTTTTCAAATTTGAAATCATTACTCCTCATTATCTTCATAGACAAAATATTCATTTACTTTTATGTGTTACTATCGTTAGGAATTTATAGCCTATTTAATAGCCAAACTGATTATGAAGTTCGAGGAATGTACCATGCTAAGAGAAACTACAAAGCTTCGAGAATTCAAAAATAATTGCTTTAAGAAATTGATTTGATGTAAAATCCTTTTGTCTTGCTTTGATCATGCTTCTGTATTACGTAAGACAATTAATTTATAGTGTAATGATATTGCTAAATAAAGGAACATTCTAAGAGAAGTTTAACGTACATTACTATTTTTATAATACTGACTGTATTCAATTGATTGAATCAACCTTAACAATTGCTCTCGTTAGTTAAAATTTAGTCACTGTTAAATAAATCGATATTGATTAAAAAAAAACTAATAAAACCACAAAATATTTATAATAGTCATTAAACATTAGAAATTTGCTATTTGTTTTACAGTATTATTGTTAGAATATAAGTTCAGTGTGAAACATTGATAATCAAAAATTAAATTTTTATAGAAAGATTCATTCAAAAGAAGAAATAATGGGGGGTAGAAACAACACAGAGAATATGGCAGAACTTAACAACATAAAGTAATTTCTCAATAACTTACAGTTACATATAAATAAAATATGATGATTAAAACGTCCACTGATGAAGTATACAGATTGAAAACAATTTCGAATTATTAGAAAACAACGTCATCTTAAAATCTGATGGAAGATGTGTATGCAATGAAGTGAG
Source organism: Mytilus edulis (assembly GCA_019925275.1). Classification (NCBI taxonomy): domain Eukaryota; kingdom Metazoa; phylum Mollusca; class Bivalvia; order Mytilida; family Mytilidae; genus Mytilus; species Mytilus edulis. Next base: position 32,966,128 of record CM034361.1, on the reverse strand, counting down.
GGATTACATCTTTAATTTGTAAATATTTGTAAGCAGAATTTTCTATTTATAACTTTTACTTTTGAAAGCGTTAATCAAACATTAATTGATAATTCTGTAGAAAAAAGCCTAAATAGCTCACATGTCAAAAAGTAAAAGTCATTGGCAAAAACTAGAAAAAAATCAAGAAAAATTCACCAAATAAAAGCATTAACTCCAGCATTTAGTGTTTAATAGGTTTCTAGCCCGTTTTTCTTCATCTTGATGATGGGATTTTTTAACGACCATGACTGACTATACAGCACTCTCACGGTCGGTAATATTGATCTATCTTTAATAGCTTTAAAGATAATTTGCGATAACTTGTAAATTGTAAAGAATATGGTAAAATTCCTAAATGAAATCATCCCATGGTTTTGGTCAGACTAGCGTTATTTGTAGATCTTATATTGCGGATCATTTTCGTCTCGTCTATTGTAGATTTCAAGACCTTAAACTAATATTCGAAAATTAGTCCAAAATCTTCATTGAAGGGTTATAACTGAGTACGGATAATTTCATTGCAAATTATATTTTGTATTTATTATCAATCTGAACAAATGAAAAAAATACATAGAGGCTGTACGCGGATAGTAAGCATTCGTTTTCGCTCGGGTTAGTTGTCATTGTAAATATTGCATTCACTCATTCGCTACGTGCAATAAAAACTTTTTAACAATTCAATTTTTATCTGCATTCGCTTGTACATTTGTACTACAAGTACATCGCACCATTTAAAATCGTTGAACGTTTCACCTGAAACAAAAAATCTCCATTACTATAAAACCATGCAATAACTGTATTAATGAACTACATACCTTGAAAAAATGCTGGTGTTAGTTTTGGGTCGTAGCCATCAAATAAAGTCCCAAGAACATATTCTCTGAAATTGGAATTAAATATGAAATAAAAGATCGATTATGAAACTTTTTTTAGATATATGTTCCCACACACTTAACAATATAGTTATGTCATAGACATTAATTTTACAGCCTTTTTATCTCAACTGCATATCCCATTTCAACCTGATTCTTTTTTTAATATCTTAATGATAATTGTTTTATTTTGATTTTTCACTTAAAGTCATAAGAAACCTGAAATCAAAAAAAATTTAATGCATATGATTTTAATAACTCAATGGATAGTTTTCATTATAAAACTTATGTACATATACTTTTTTCTGAAGAAAATTCTTTAATTTATTCATATTTAGAAGAAGTGTACTTTATTTTATTGCTTCCTTCCAGCAAGCAATTCCCCCGATATATTCTCCGTATGCAAAGTGACCTCAGTGTGACCCATCTCGTAAAAATCCGGTGGTCACAATACGCATGAATGTCCGTAAAATAAACTATGATCTGAATTTACATGTTAAACACGTGCTCTCGTTCCATGCTTTTTTGTTTATTTTTTGTCGATTGTTGACAAACAGGTGAACATCGTTAAACCTCGGCTTCAAAACACGAACTTTAATTACCTGCCATATTTTCACAACAACACTGACCGATTGAAAAAAAAATTGACGATCATACGAAATTTACACGAAAATATGATAAATTACGTGCACAGAAGACTAAGTTTATGATGTTTGTATGCATTGGTACAAGAATTGGAAGAACATTATTTTTCACCGGTCACTCGTTTCTTATGACTTTAACATTTCTTTTCTTATAAGGTATTCATTGTTAAAGAGATGTATGCACGCTAATTAAACAAAAAACAATTTATCACAGAGAGTATCAATATTGTGTTTGTAGAGCTGGTAACGTCAATTCAGGGTCTGAAAGGATGCAGATGAGGAATAAATTCAGGCAACAATAAATTTGCCATGTAAATAAAACTAACCGTGTAAGATTGTGACACAAAGAGAAACAAACAAAAAAAACAAACAAAAAACAACGAAAATATCTAACCCACATCCCCTAAAAAAAAAAAAATATACAACGAAACTCGTAAAAAGTTATCAAAGGTACCAGGATTATAATTTAATACGCCAGACGCGCGTAAAAGTCAGAGAAACATTTTGAGAAGTAAAGAACTTGTCTTACCTTGTATTATTGTCAGATGCTATAACACTAAGGGTTGATATTATCAATGCAGTAGCAAACATGATAAAATCTCAAATACTTTGTTGTTGATCAATTACCAGTACTGAATATATAAAAAAATAAATATGAATATCTTTGTATTAAATATTTAGTGCATTCTTTACAAATATTCAGTGCGTTCTTTGCAAAAAGACATACATGCAACACAATAAGTTATATATAATCATTTATACACTGAGAGTTGTCTTTTAAATATAAATTACCTATATGATATGAAATAACCATTGCATTCTTTAAAAATCAACATAAATGCAACACAAGTAGAAAAATATTAAATCATAATTAAACACTGGAAACTTTAGAATTTAACTAGTATTTACTTTTGTAGTATTTATCAATATTTCAATATTATATAAATGAGATTTCGAGATTCCGAAAAGAAAGAGAACTCACATGTACACATTATAAAAGGAGGTCAAACATTTAAAGCTACATCCACATATTGACCTTTCCATAATCATTTTTCTTTCATCAAATTTTTAATTGCACTTTTTGCTAGATTTCACTATTAATATTTTCAACGATGATGTTTTAAAAGTTTTATTCTAACGAATAAATATTAAAAAAGCAACTTTTGAAACGTGAACATGATTACTTACAAATCAAATACATAAGATGCGGTATAAATGCCCATGAGGCAGCACACCACCAAGCCCAGAGACCCCAAACAATGTACCAGTTAGCAACATTTAATATAAGTCACCTGCGGTTCTAAACAATAAGTAAAACATATATTTGGGTAGCAAACTTTAAACGGCATCGACCTGAAAATGTTTACCAATTCAAACGAGAATATTCATATAACATGTATCTACTAAACAATAAACCAAATATAATAAACAGTAAAAAACTATAACCACTGAATTACAGGCTCCTGGTTGGGATAGGAACATCCAGATTGTGACAGATTAAACATTTTGCGGGCACCCAACCCTATCAATATAACGTAACAGTGGTATAATCGCACAACATGCATTGTAATAATACACTTTAAATACGTTGAAAAGGATTCATTCACAATTCGACGCAAAACATAAATGAAAAAAAAAACACACACAAAAGGACACTAATTACAGATTGAGAAGATTATAACTTACTGCAAACTAGTTCAGAGCCAATATTAACTAATAAAAGTGAGTCGGATTTGAAACATACCTGTTCATAAGGGTAACAATTGCATCAAGATATGTAACCCTTCCGGACACAGTTTTCCTACTCCAAGCCCAATATTTGATTTGTCCAACTCATAAAAGCCAAGTGCTAAGCTCAGAATCAGCAAATGCCAAGTTATTGATAAATTACAGAATGAATAAGGTATGACATATATCATGAGACAATAGATAAAAATGAAACGATCAAAGATATATTTAATGATAATGAATTAAGCTTATATTCTATATACGTTAACTTGAAGTTCAATATCGACAGTTTCTCTGAGAATCTGAAACAAAGGAACTTAAATAAAGCTAATGTCCTACCACTTTTAGGGAAAGTTGTTTTCCAGATTTTATCCAGATATTTAAAGAGACAATCATATTCTACTCACATTAAGTCTCCAATAAGAAATGGATTTCATCATAAGAGAAAGACGCATTTATAATAATATTACCATAACTATCTACAACAGACAAAGTTGATGGAGAGTATAATATGACGGAAATAAAATTCCTAATGATGTTGTAAACCGGTAGTTTAGATTATTGATTGAAAAACGAAAGTCTACTGATCACACATAGGTATGGTACAATGCATAATACTGACTTATATCACAAAGTACCTTTAAATGTTTTCATTAACATGTAGAGTTTCACAGATACACACGAGTCCGGTAAACAAATAAAACTATAAAAGGCAACTTAAAGTAACGGTGCTTATTAATAGAAGTTTTGTATAAAATTTATTTAAATATATAAAAAAGAATTATGAAAGGAATACGCTGTTGTTTGTCCTTAATCTTTCTACAAATTATGCATCATCAATTAAATACTTTACTATATAAACGACGTTTAAATGAAAGGCCAACTTATAGGATTAGATACTTAGAAAGAAGAAAGCATTGAATTTGTTTGCTCTGTGTGTTCTTTTCCTTTACCAAGAATAACTAGTTAGGACAAAAAAGTGTATATGTCAAAACAATACAAAAAGATACAAAAAAGAACGGAAACACGCAAGATATTAATGCCACTTGACAATTGACGTCTTATTTTTTATATGGGGTTCTAAACACAAAGATGGTTCCATTTATGTTTTTGTCTCATAATTTAAATCCATCTTTAAAACTTTAATAATACATTTTGTAGAAATTTCATATAATAAAAATAGCCCGTATAACCGTTTACCTAGAGTGAGTGAAGATAATCCATTCTTTGAACATGAGGTGTATAACAAGATTGATAAATATTAAGACGGTATATACTGTAACTGTATCGGTTATTCAAACTGAGATGCTCAACAATTAGTCCCATGGGTTCTAAAAAGGGAGAGAAGATTGCAAAAATATAAACCATAAGTGAAAAACAGCAGACCACACGACAAAAAAGAAAACACAAAACGATGAACAAAACACTTCAAGTTGAAGCAGGAACAACAAAACAACGAATGGATTTAACACCCAAAGTAGCTTTACGTGATAATTCATAAAATGAACTTTTCGAAAAAACGGTAGTGTTAACATAACTGTTCGATCAAGATTGAAGCAGGTACATGTATCAGTAGCCTGTTTTTGTACAATTCGAACTGTGTTCAAATTCACGTAATTGGTTCGATGACTTCAGTTTATTTTCTACAAAATTTGTAAATCAATTACTTGCATCTTCGAGATTACATCGCTTGAATTCAGGTGCATTCTTATTTCTCCCTATTATTGTTTTGCGGGTACACACCACATAGTCCAAACAAAAATAACGGGGACTCAGTTAAAAGACAAGCTTTCCAAAAACCCAAATTTCACTTTGAAACTATACATTTAGCTCATTGGAAGGTACCTAGACCTTGTTGACAAAATTTCGAGTCAACTTCACAAATAATACAAGATGGTCTTGATGTATAGATCTGCGTATCATCTTAACAACGTGTTATATTTTTCATTCTTTGTCTTTATTGTATTATTAATATTGTTTTTACCGTTTGTTCTGCTTTCTGTGATATCCTTTTGATACGGCTCGGTACTTATACATCCCGTCAACGTGTTTGTATCATCCTTCATTTTGGCTGGTGAGTTTTGTATGTACGATGTTTTTTTGGTTCATATAATGCGAACTCTGTACTTTAAAGATCTCGCCAATGTGTTATTGTTATATGTCGTTATGTTATTGTTCTATTATAAAGTTAAAAAAACTTTAAACGAAAAATTATTTTACTAACCTAGGGGTATTAACCATATGTGAATTCTACTAATTCTAAAGAACTTCTGATAATTTTAAATCTCGGTCTGTTTCTGAAATAAGTTCTAACATACTTTTGATTTTTTAACCCTGTATACTCACTATTCCCCATGTGTAAATTATATATTGAATTTTTTTAAAACATGGAACGGCATTTTTTTTTCTTCGTATGTGAGGTTTACATTTTATGGCGCGAAAACACGCGAAGCAATGCATGTGATTTCTGAATTTGATAGATGCTATTTATGTTTTTTGTTAAATATTTGTTTGCGATTGTGACACGGTGATGACTGCCATACCTATATTTTGACTATTTTACCTATTATGCCTGTTTTGTTCATGCATCGTTGTAAATATAATGAAATTTGATGCGACTGTCATACAAGTGAGAGGTTAAGCGCTATAAAACCAGGTTCAATCCATAATTTCTACATAAAAAAATGCTTGTACAAAGTCAGGAATGTTATAGTTGTTATTCATTCGTTTGATGTGTTGAGCATTTGATTTTGCCATATATCTAGAAATTGACTTTGAGGGTCGGTACGAAACAAAACTTTACGACTGAAGAGATGATCTAGCTTCCCAATTGTGACCTTTTCGTTTTCAAATCAAGAGATTTAAATAGTGAAGTTATAATCACCACTTCGTAAATATTACGTACGCCATCACGAGTTGGTTGACCGTTGTAGAATATACGTTATACAGATGATATCGGATATGTTCCTTATGTCGTAACTACAACCCCTTTCCCTTTTCACGAATGTGACCTACCGAATTAGAATATTTACCGACTTTATAACAACATGAGCAACACGACGGGTGCCACATGTGGAGCAGGATCTACTTCCCCTTCCAGAGCACCTGAAATCATTCCTGTTTTTGGTGAGGTCTGTTTTGTTTTTGTACCCCCATATGTGACATGTTATGCACGCACCATTGTAAATATAATCGAAATTGATGCGACTGTCGTACAAGAAATATGTTAAGCGCTAAAAAAACAAAACAAGTTCAATCCACCATTTTCTACATTTGAAAATGTCTGTACAAAGTCAGGAATATGACAGTTGTTGTCCATTCGTTTGATGTGATTTGTCATTTGATTTTGCCATTTGATTAAGGACTTTCCGTTTTAAAATTTCCTTGGAGTTCTGTATTTGTGTGATTTTACTTTTTAGAAAGCCGTCCACAAATATTGCTGCTTCATTTTTATGTTATAGAAATCAAGATATGAACCTTGTGCTATTAAATTCCATAAAGACCACTTACACTTTCACCTTGAAATTTATCCGGATTAAATTACCAGTTGTAGTTTCAAAATGACATAAAAGTTATATAACTTTAATACATATATTTAAAGGGTGCAATGAAAAGAGCATATAATCTCGTTTCTATATGGTATGTTTTCATACATATAAACATGTGCATTCGTGAGTATTGAAGCGTGGGATTATATCTAAACGACTCTTTTGTATTGTTTAATTAAATAGTTTTTATTGAAATTATCAATTATCCAGTTTCAATGATCCAGGACTTTTTTGACAATGATACTTAACTTTTTATACTTTTTATACAATTACATATAAAACTTACAATTAATGTTTTCATATGACGTAGTTGACATTTCAAAACAGAAAACCTATAGACAGTTATTATAATAATACTGCTATGAACACCAATTCATATTTAACAGAGAAAAACTAAATACCGAAAACAAATTAAAGAAATTCAACTAAAAAAGTTTATTATTTTTCTTTTTCTAATGTCAAATACTGAATTGAAATTAAAAACTTTGAATAAGGAAATGAATCTACAAAATGAACGAAGATTTGAATTACTTGATAGATTGGGTTAAAAAAAAACTACTTGTATATTCAAATTATCGTTTAATGAGAAAGAACACAAAGACACCAATAACCAAAAGCTTTATTGGGATCATTTTAATTTTTTTTAACAATAAGCTGGTGAACTTATAAACAGCTTTCAGCAATACATTTAGACTAATACACCGTTCTAAACAATAACACAGAAGATCTAGTTATCAGCCTTCATGATCAACAATATATAATTGGCTAGTACACAGTTTTTTAACAAAAGCAAAGATGAGCTTAAACACAGCTTTTAACATAACAGGAATGGTAGACAATTGCAAATAAACAGATTTCGACAAAACTCAATTCAACTATAGACTGGTGGAATAAACACAGCATTTAACAATTGACAGGCAAACTTATATGGTATCCACAAATAGACAGTTGGAAAATACGCACCTTTCAACCAATTGACAGGTTGAATCATACACAACTTTTACCAAGTAAAAGGGGATCAAATACACAGCATAAACCAATCGCACAGTGGACAAATATACGGCGTTTATTTGTAAGACATGAAGTAAATAACACAACTTTTAACCATTAGCAGTTGAACAAATACACATAAATATACAAAAGACAGGTGGTCAAAAACACAGCTTTCAGCAATCGATAGGTGACAGAATCAAAGTTTCCAACAATAGACAGGTATAAAGATACACAGCGTTCAATTAAATGACTTGCTGTACACAGGCAAATTTCACTCACATCAATTTCACGTGAATTTAAATTCATGTGAATCTCACGTGAAATTCACACCAATTTCACCTCAAACGAGCTTATACGTGAAACTCACGTGAAAACAATTTTTGTGAGTTTCACATGATTCTCATGTGAAACTCATGTTAATTTCACATGAAAATGACGTGAAATTTTTCATGTGAAATTCACATGAATTTTTAAAATAGAGTAATTCAAATAACATATAAATTTTCAAATTTAATTAAAACCATGAAAAATATCAATTTTTTTTGTTGTAAATTTCACGTGAAATTCATGTGACAAATTTCACATCAGAATCATGTGAATCTCAATTCACGTGAAATTCACATGAAAATTTTCACGTGAGTTTCATGTATAAGCTCGATTGAGGTGAATCTCACGTGAAATTTTTCATGTGAATTTCACGTGAGATTGATGTGAAATTCATGTTAGCAAATTTTGCCTGTGTACATGTATCATACACAAAATTAACAAACTAACAGGTGGACAAACACAAAACTTTAAACAATAGACAGCTTGACTGAATACACAGCTTTTAATTATTAACAGGTGAACAAATTCACAGATATTAACAATTGACAGGAGGACAATCACTCAGCTATAAAACAAGACAGGTTGAATAATGAACAGCTTTTAACAATAGACAGATGAGCAAATAAACAGCTTCACAAATTACAGACAGGTTGACAAATATACACCTTTCATGAAGAGACTGATGCAACGCTTTTATCAATAGCACAGAAGGACTTTCAACAACAGCACATGTACAGTTGTATTTTATAAAAAAAAACAGTACGTATGTGCATAGTCGTTTGTTTTTTGTTGCACTTTAGTGTTCTGTTTTTTTTGTTGTATCTCTCTTATAGTGAATGTGTTTTCTTCGTGTTAAGTTTGTTACCCGGATTTGTTTTTTTCTCGCAAACGATTTATGACTGTTGAACAGCGGTAAAATACGGTTGCCTTTATTACAATCGACAGGTAGCCTAACAAATGTAGCATTCAACAATAGCTCATGTGGACTTATAAACAACCTTCAACAATAGTATATGTTGACTAACAAATAGCCTTCAACAATAGAACAAGTGGAAAAATAAACAGTAGCACAAGGGGACTAAAGAATAACAGCCGATCAACAGTAAAAAAAATAAAGTGTTAGTATTGAATATCAATACAAATGTTCCCACAGAACGTAGCAAAATGTAAGGGTGTAATATAATACAATTATAGCATTTGTATTAGGTCGATACGAGAGTATATATAGACATGAAAGACGTATTTTGACGGATGACGAAATCCCATGTAGAAAAACTTATTTAGGGCTTTAGGGCGATATATCATCGTATTGAATTCATACATATGATACAATTAGTATGTTATAATTACAAAAACAATAGGTCAAAATTAGTGCACCAATTCATAGGTTGACTCGAGTGTTGACTATTCTAAAAGTAAGTTTCGTGTGCAATAAAAGGGTTATTGAAAGTTAAACACTTCTTTTTCACGCATTTTAGATCATGCACTCACTCCTAAATTCAATGTATATCAACAATACACTTAAAAGAACAAACAGTTAGATGTTCGAAAATATGGAAAAGCATAAAAAAGAAAGACCTTATTTATTGAAATTTAATGCATATCTTCATTCAAATTGACCAAAAATATGTAACTAGAATGCAATAAGCAGTGTTGAAATTTTTTGAAATTAAATTGATATTTTAAAGGGTGAAACATAAAGAATAATTTACACTGACAACTAGGTATTTTGTTAAAGAATGACGCTGTACCTTTTTTTATGATTCTTGCTGTGTATGTACTTATTTTGTTGTCATTGAAAAAAAATATATATCCTTGTTTTTTTATTTTCTTGATTTAAAAAAAAATGCTGTTATTTTTTTCACAGTAAATTTGTACTTCCAAATATACGTTTATGAGCATATTAATCCTGATGCTAAATCCTGTAGTTGTAACATAAAATGATAACAGAAGTATCTGCACATTGGGATATGAAAAAAACCCAAGAAAGATACAGGTTTAAGTGTCAAATGTTGAAATAATGACTATCTTATACATTTTTTTTTATGGTTTATATCAATTCAATATCCTTTATGATACACACAATATATGCTCAAAATGTTCACGAAGAAACGTATAAACGTAATCTTTTTTTTTTCATTTAAAATACAGGACCAGGTGCAATGACTTTATAATTTATAAACGTACAGAACACTTAACGTTTCTTTCTTAAAAGATATGCATTGTTTAAGATATGCCTGGATCATTTCCTTTTGAACGCCAATGAACCAAAAACCCATGTATCAATTAATCACAAATAATATCAATATTGTGATTGAAGAGTTGCTAACGTCAATTCATGGTTTTTGAAGAGTCAAATGATTTTCAGTATACTTAATAATTGCAATTAGTTATGAAAGGTACCAGGCTTATAATTTAATACGCCAAACGCGCATTTGTCTACGTAGAACTCATCACTGACGCTCAAATAAAAATAGTTATAAAGCTAAAAACAAATACAAAGTTGAAAATCATTGAGGACCCAAAATTCTTGTGTCAGAGACGGCTGAGGTAATCTATGCCTTGGATAAGAAAATCCGTAGTGATTCGAAAAATTCATACTTCTGTTAAACAGGAAATTTGTTTGCCGATCAGACAAGATTTTAATATAAAAAGAAAGGACAAACGCAAAGCAACAAACCAAACAAACAAAAACCAAACCCCTCCCCGAATAAAGAAACAATACAAGAAAAAATCAATGAAAAAGCCCAAAATAAGGCAAACAACTACATGTAAACAAACAAAATATAGAAACCCAACACATATAAAAGTAATGGTTTATCCAATCAAAATTTACTAATATAATATGCAATAACGAAGAAGTGATTCACGACTTTTTCAAAAATAAGGGATTAACTCTTTGAATCCGTGTGCACTTGACCTTCAATCTAACCCCTTTGCTAGAGATAAGTTACCTCTTATACATATGGTATAACCAGTTCGTTCTTTAAAAATCAGCATAAATGCAACACAAGTAGAATTATAAAATCATAATTAAAAACTGGAAACTTTTGAATTTAACTATTATTTACTCGTGTAGTGTTTATCAATATTTCAATATAATAGCAATAGGATTTCGAGCTTCCGAAAATAAGTCAATTGCAATGTGTATATTATAGAAGACAGTCAAACATTTAAAGCTTCGTCATCATATTGAACTTTCCATAATTATTTTCCTTTCATTTAATTTTGTAATTGCACTTTTGCTTGATTCGGCAATCAACATTTCTACAATGGTGTTTTATAAGTTTTATTCTAGGAATAAGTATTAAAAAACAAATCTTGAACCGTGAACCTGATTTACTTACAAATCAAATACATACTAGTATGTGGTATTATTGCCAATGAGACAACTCACCACCAAACCCAGAGACCAAAAACAATGTACAGTTACCAACAATAACTATCAGTCACTATACGGTCCTAAATAATAAGTAAAACATATATCGCATAGGAAATTTTAAACGGCATCGATATGAAAATTTAACCAATTCAAACGAGAATATTCATATAACATTTATGTACTTAACAATTAATCACAACGAAATATTGTAACAACAACAAACGACGACAACCACTAAATTACAGGCTCGTGAATTGTGATAGACACATACAGAATGTATGCTAACTCATAAAAAATATGAACTCTTAAGGACAATCCTGTATCAAAGACTAAAAAAGGGGCGAAAGATGCAAGAGGGTCAGTCAAACTCATAAATCGAAAATAAGCTGACAACAAAATGGCCAAACATGAAAAAGTCAAACAGAAAACCAATAGAACACATGACACAACATAGAAAACTAAAGAATTAGCAACACGAACCACCACCAAAATCTGGGGTGATCTCAGGTCCTCCAGAAGGGTAGCAGATTCTGCTCCACATGTGGCACCCATCGTGTTGCTCATTTTATAAAACAATCTGGTAAATAGTCTAATTCGGTAGGTCACATTCATGAAAGGGAAGGGGATTGTAGTTACGACTAAGGAACATATCCGATATCGTCTGTAAAATATCTTATACATAAGTTAGAATAAGAACTTATAAAACTTGTACTTATGGACTATAATTGGTTCACGTCCATTGGCGAATTAAATGAGAACTCAGACCGACATGTCAATGTGATAGGACTATAAACCCTGCTTTGTACGATTGATCGTTACGATGAGTCGGAATTGTAACATTCCCGTTAAAAAGATAACAGTCCGCATCAAGATATGTCCCTCTACCGGTTACATTATTCGACTCCGAGCGAAGTCTGTTTTAGAAGCAGTAATGGCACGTGATTGATAAATTTCAGAAGCAGAAAAGTATGTCGAAAAAGGGTACTAGATTAAATGTAACGAACAAAGATATATTTAATGATAAATTAATTAAGCTAATATTATTCATACAATCAATTTGAAGTTATATTCAAAATCTACAGTTTCTAATGAAGTTAAATAAAGTTAAATGTCTTACCACTTTTACGTTGTTGTTTTTCAGATTTGATCCAAATGATATAAGAAACAATCCTATTCTACTTCTATTCGTCTCTAACTAGAAATAGGATTTCATCATAAGAGTTTGATTCATTTATAATTAAAGACCATCACTATTTAGAACAGACCAAGTCGCAAGATAATATAATATGAAGGAAATGAAGTGCCAAATGATTTTTATTAACCAGTAGTTTAGCATTTTTGATTTCGAAACGAAAGTCCACTGATCACATATAGTTCATGGTACACTGCATAATACTGACATATATAACAAAGTACCTTTAAATGTTTTCATTAACATAATTTTACAGCTACACACGAGACAGTAAAAAACTCAAACTTACAATGCAACTGAAAGTAACTATGCTTAAGAAACAATTCATGGAAGCCATATTTTTGTTGGAAATTTACACATGGCCTGGGTCGTGATATTCGAATTTTATTTTGAGCGTTAGCGAATTATTTCGATTCTAAAAGGACAAATAAGTTCATTCAAATACTGAAGCGAGGATGACATGCCGTGTGTGTAGCTGTTCTTTTTAACTCCTTGTTAGATAAAGCTCAAATATTCTCATAAATCTTTAGCTTGCATTGATTATTCCGTTAATAACCGCTAGAAAAATGTTTAATTCTCAAACCCAATATTTGCGATTTTTAATTTACATGTTTTCTCGTAAGCTACCGTCAATTCCAAATTGACATTTCGTAAAGAAGGAGCTGCCATGTTGAATCGCTGAAATCAGTAAATATACGAATAATGCAATAGAATAGAAAATAAAACATAACCTACCTCAAAATTCCATTTTAATACAATTTTATACGAACTTCGATGGTTACAAAAAAATTATATTGTTTTTATTGTGCAACTTAGATTAGTATACATATTGATAGCTTTTAAAATCGTTGCATATCGTAAATATCAAGGTTATTTTCATCCATTAATGAACCCCTGATTGTGGAGAAAGTGTTCCATGATGAAATTGACATTGCAAAAAATATAGCTGTATTACTATATGTAGGAAATAAACACAACTAGTTGCAGTATATTAATTCTTTTTATCTGCATCCGAATAAGAATAAGAGTTCTTTTGTCTTTTGTTTTATTACAATTTCTTATACAATAAAATCGGCAATGCATTTGAAAATTTACGTGGGAGGTATATTGAAATATCCATTATTATGTATATTTCTGACCTGCGCTAAGTATAGATATATTGAGAATTTTCACACGGTGTTGTTTACAAAGCGAAAGAAGCACGTCATATTAGAATAATTAATAGAAGTTTTGTATAAAATCTATTTAGATATACATGTATACAAAATGAAATATCGAAAGGGATACGCTGTTGTCTGTCCTAATCTTTCTACAAATTATGTCATCATAACAAAATTAAATACTTACTATATAAACGAAGTTTAAATGAAAGGCCAACTTATAAGATTAGAGACTTAGTAGAAAGTAAGCCTCGAGTATGTTCGCTGTGGGTGTTCATATTCTAACACAAGAATAATTAGGTTGGATAAAACAAGTTTATCTAACAAAACTAAACAAAATGATATCTGAAAAGACAAAAACACGTTAATGCTGCTTGATGTCTTATTTTTATATGGGGTTCTTAACACAAAAATGATTCAACGATTGAAGTTTTTGTCTCATAGATTAAAACCAACTTTTAAACTCTAACTCTACATTTTGTAGAAATATTCAGATGATAAAAAAATAAACGTCTACTTAGAGTGAGTGAAGATAATACATTCCGAAGAGTTGTATAACAAGATTGATCAATTATTAAGACGGTTACTGTATCGGTTATCCAAACTGAAATGCTCAACAATTAGTCCCATTGGTTCTAAAAAGGGAAATAAGATTACAAGGGTTAAAACACTAGTTGGAAGTCTAAAACCATGACAAAAGAAATAGAAAAAATGTGAATAAAGCACTACAAGTTAAACCAAGATTTAAAACACAACGAATGAATTCAACCCCCGAGTAAATGAATACGTTTTTTACATAGGTACACCAAAATGAACGTTTTTTTCTTTCGATAAACAGTAGTGTTAACATTATCGTTTGAATAAGATGGAGCAGGTACATGTATCAGTAGCCCTTATTCGTACAAGTACAACTGCTTTCAAATTCACGTAATTGATTCGATGAAATTAGAAATTGGCTACTTTCATCTTGAAGATTACATTGCGTTATTTTTAGACGCATTTGTATTTGTCCCTATTACTGTATTCATAGAAGAAATATAACTGAGACTTATTTAAAGAAAAAGTACCTAAGAAAAGTTCTGCACACATATGGCTGTTTCGTTTTGGGTTATATAAATCAATATATGAACTTTGTTTTATAACATGCCATAAAAACTACCTTAACTTTCACATTGAAATTTCCCCGCTTAAATATCAAGTCTAGTATAAAGATTATATAAAAGTTATATAACTTCAATAAAAATATTTAAATGATGCAATGAAAAGAGCATATAATCTCGTTTCTATATGGTATGTTTTCATACATGTAAACATGCTGTTGATAAGGATGTGCATTCGTGAGTATTGAAGCATGGGATTATATCTAAACGACTCCCCTGTATTATTTAATTGAATATTTTAATTGAGATTATTAATTATTCAGTCTCGATGATGAATGACTTTCTTGACAAATATACTTAGATTTTTATACGATTATGTATCACACTTCATATCAATGTTTCAATTTGATAAAGTTGACATTTCAAACAAAACCCTATAGACTGTAACCATGATACTTCTTTTATAAACACTAAATCATATTACATATTAAGTACTATAAGAGAAAGTATAAATACAAAATACAACTTACAGTATCCAAACGAAACATTATACCAATTTTTTTATTTTCTGATATCAATTTCGAAATTAAAGTTACACTACAAATTAAACGACAATTGATTTTTATATATTACGTTATAGATTTTATAAAGATAAATTAGAAAAATATATATAAGGATTTTAAACTATAAGTATATGAGAAAGTAAAAATAATTCATATGAGGTCTTATTAACAGTCGTCAACAAAAGATAATTTGAAAAGTACAAAATGATCTTCAAATTAAGGTGGATTTATAAACAGCTTTAAAAAAAAAACACAGATAAACAAATATACAGATGCCAACAAAAGACAGCTAGTATAACACGCAGCTTTAAACAATTAATAGCTCAATAAATACATAGATTAAAAAAAATTAATAGGTGAACGGATACACTGTATTCCACAATAGACAAGAGGGCAAATACACAGTCTTTAACAATATACAGATGGATAAATGCACAGCTTTTAACAATAGACAAGTACACTGATACTCAGCTTTAAACAATAGACAGGTGAACAAATGCACAGTTTTAAACAATAGATCAGTGGACAAATACACAGCCTTTATCATCAGACAGGTGAACAAATACACAGCTTTAAACAAAAGATCGGTGGACAAATACACAGCTTTTAACAATAGACAGGTGAACAAATACACAGCTTTAAACAATAGATCGGTGGACAAATACACAGCTTTTAACAATAGAAGGATGAACAAAAACACAGCTTTTCTTCTTTTCTAAAGTATACAAAAAAAACAATTAGTGACAGTGCAAGTTTATCCCATCACTGTGGTATAGCCTTTTTGTGCTAATGCGGCGTAAAGCAACCAACAATCAACCCTTCGAATATCTAACACAGTTAAAGCAACAATTCAAATGAATTGGTATGGGTACTTCTTCTGGCTTATAGTTATCAAAAAAGTCAGTTTCTATGTATGTTGTGTTTTTTTGTTCTCCTCTTATAGTTGAAGCGTTTCCTGATGTTGTTTGCAACCCATTTTTTTTTTTGTCTAAATCAATGTATGACTTTGAACAGTTGTATTACTGCTGATGTCTGTATTTATTGGTAATAACAACATAACAATTGTAGCATTTGTATAAGGTCGAACGAGGATATATACACCTACAGAAGTACATCGCCCTCCGACTACATCATCAGTCAATATGCTTCTTACTGATTTAGTCCTGTCAAGAAAATATGGCCTTTAATAGTTTGATGAATTTCAATTTTAGATACTGACATGCCAGCTCCAGATATCAATAAAATGATTGCAAGATTATGTCTTCATGAAAATGAAAAACAAGCATAACCCTTCGTTAGTGGTTTTGGACCATCATAAAATATATGAGAAGACATAAGCCCTATCATGCCAGCAACTTGTTTTATAATGAATGTGTTTATTTCGGATGCTAAAACCCTATATCATGTGGATCATTATTAATACCAAAATATGAGTTCTAAATGACCTTACACCAGCATCGTTACTATATCCCTTCTGAAGAAGTATGTTTAAAGATTTGGATGATACCGACATTATTGTGCTTTGTATAGAATAATAAAAGACTAGATGTGAAATACCTGAACATATAAGATGTGTGCATGTCGATTTATATTTACGAATGATGTCCTTGTACCGATGATAACATTTATAAATGGTTTGACTAGTTTGTGATATCTAAAACCCTTGTGCAATAAATTTGCAGTGAAAATATATATTCCTAATGCTCGATAGAAGTTATTTAATGATAGGCAAAATTGACTTCCATTAAAGTAATGGAATAGTTTCTTTCTTTCATTTATGTTTTATTTGTTTTCCTTCAAACAAAGAAAAACAGAAAAAAGGTAATCAAACATGGTTTTGTTGTTAGCTTCTTAAGTGGTAACATTAATATCAAAACTTACTTTTCATTTTAAATCTCACAGTTCAAAAGAGCAATAACAAAGAATCAATCAATACCAGATTCTCATTACTTTATTAATAAGTTACTGTATGAAAAATGTCTTGCAAATTGAACTTAACCGTTATTAAGAGGACATCGTTTACTTCTATTCAAACAATGTTGTTGTCGGTATTGTTAAATGCACTCATTATCATTCCCCAGATGCTTGATATATAAAACAAACAAAAACCCACTAAAATTCGTTTAGATACGATATACTGTGATGACATTTGTTATCAACGCTAAAAAGACGCTTATTGATGAGGACACTTATGTTTAAGCATTATCATAACGTACAATGATTGATTATATCTAATCTTAGTAATGTTTTGGGACCTCATTAAATAGGTTTGCTTCTGACACAAAACCTGCTTATACAGAGTTATGTGGAAGAGCGATTGAAAATCGACACGGCTGAAATGTCGCCATCAGCTGAAGTTCACTAGGGCATATTATTCGGTATTCCTACCCAAACATAAAGGATATATTATGCTATAGTTGGGCCAAAATGTTAGAATATTTGGTTTGCTCAATGTTTTCTAATTTTAGTGATTTGCTTGCTCTTCTATTCTCTTATTCGACCAACACTGATGATCCTACGTAGGGAAACGGGCGTCTGTTGATTATATGTATTTTATCATTCAACTTTGAATCTTAGATTAATTGTTTGTGATCATTAAGTTTTCATTAAATGTTTTTTAATAAAAGAAAGATGGACATTTTGGTTTAATCATATATGTATGAAACATATTGTAACATTTCATTTAATGTAAATTTTATATTTCTTCATTTCAATGACTAGTATCTCATTATGTTTAATATACTGTGCATACTATCAACTACACACGTTTTTGCTGTCAGATAATTTGGTTAAACTGTTTGCATTAACGACTTATTTTATGTTATTTAGGATTTTTTTAGTGAACTGTTTGTAAGTTAGCAATGTATATTTACGCCAGCGTGGCTGCTGGCTCCAATCTATTTTTACATTTAATAATTATATTAGTTTTGGCTGCTCATAAATATAACGGCACTATAAACAACATTATACATGTTGTTTTAAGAAAATAATAACTAAAATGTTTTGGAATATGACACATGTTTGTCATTCATTCCTTGGATGACACTGCTTAACGTTTGCATTTGTCAGGTTTCATTGAGCTCACGCTCCTTTGATATACCTTTGAGTTCTGTATTACTAATTAATAATTATAATAATAATTCCTATTTAACATTAATACATTTTTGTCTAATTTTTGCTAGATTTTTCGTGAAACATTTTATAGTAGTATATAAATCTAGTCAATCTTACCTTGCATTGAGAAAGATATTGACCATTATTACTGACATCCTTTATAATGTACCTTATACATTCGTTTAAGCTTTTGATTCGTAAAACTGGCACTTAAAGAAACTTTAGAACTTTAAATACTGAATAAATCGAAGGGTTATGAATTATTTATATTTAGTCATATTATTATGTACTTTTGATATATCTGAACTATTTCATCAAGTGAATATAAATAAGGGTGTATATTTGATGAAACTTGGAGCCTATTTCTTCTTACAAATTTTGAATAGATAAGTGTTGTATTTCTCTTTAATAATTTGAATTGATAAGTGTTGATATTAAGACCGAGCTTCAGTATTTTTTACGTATTACATTTTTAATGTTAAAATTACTCCTGACAAACATTAAAAGAACTGTTGCATGTAGCCCCTAATTATATTTTGTTTCATATTAATTGCAAATACAATCTGGTTTGTTAAAAGGTTAATATCTATGATACGAACATTTTCTCAATGAAACGCTTTTAAAATACTAACTAGTCAGAAACAACAAATTGTGTTGTTTCATACATAAGATATGAAAAAAATTTGTTTCATATAATTATATTAGTATGTGTTTTCTGCGAAAAGATTGAAAACAATCTTAAATTACACATGCCCTCTGCTATTTGGCCCTTTCGAATGACAGCAACCATCTTAATCTATAATTGACTTTCTTAAAGCAATAAAATGCCATTCCTATTGAAATGTAAAAAGGAAAATCATCAAAACCATCAAAATCCAATTTGACATCCGTTTTGTCAGCAGAAACTGTACGTTTAAAGTGTTACTTCCTGTACCAAATTAATAATCGTATTCAAAACTTAAACACAGACATTTGTTGAACGGTTCTTAAGTTGTTGCACAAAAAAACGTCGAGCCATCCGGCTGCCGTACTATCACCAAAAATAGTTGAATTTTCTCTCAACAGATACCGAATAGCAACTGACGAGTGAAACATTCCAATATTAATCATCTACTATGCTATAAACCTACAGTGTAGATGAAATTGATAAATGGATACATTAGTCGACTAACACAATGGTTGAGAGATCCTAAGTGTTGGACTAGATAAAGACGGAATTGCTACTATGTCACATTAACTTGGAATCATGATCGTGCTTAAATAAGGATGAAAAAACTTTTACTACACAACTGCACATCTGACATCGTATTTCTAAACTTAAGCAGTATAGTTTTGCTATTTACATTTGTAGTGTATATAGCTTAAAAAAACTGTTCATACTCATTATCATTCTGGTATAAAAAAAAAATATATTCTTAATACATGTAGCAAATCGATTATAGAATATAATTCCTGATAATTATGATATAACATTTACATAAATCTTCAGCTTAAGAATGTTCGCTACTCTGTTTGTATATAATTAGCTTTTTAATAGACTTTAACAAATTGATAGTATATAAATGAAGGAATTTAAAAAGTGAAAGGTTCGTGTCGCCGTTTTGTTTATATTTTCAATTGACAATTTGGAGGTAAATGTTTCTTCATACATTTAACATTGGTTCCTTTTGAATAAACGATTTTTCAAAACTGTTTGTTGAACAATTATTAATAGAATAAAGAAGCGTTAGCGGGCAAAAGTTCCACGTCATGGATACAACTATAGAATCACAAAAATCTCACAGAAAGTCAAACACAAGAATAGTGAACATTTTCTTTTGATAAAACGAACTCACATCAACAAAAACAATACAAACCGGGACGACTGAGTAAGGAGTCAGTTCATATTGCACTTTTAACATGCTTATCATAAACGAAAAACCTAATCTAGGGAAACTTAAGTCACAAATCGTATGCCAAGAGATAAAAAAGTGATAAAGGATGGGTACATTAAACATGGATATAATTGGTACAGATATTATGCAAAGGTCAATCATATTATGATTAATTCGTACATCTTCAACGACATAACTAAAGCTTTCCATTACGAATAGCATTTTAGGAACTGCCTTTCTTCTAAAGACGAAAAGAGATAACAATAATTAAAAACCAATTGTTCAGAGAACAATTGAAGGTCTTTCCACAGAAAAACAATGTATTTTAATATGAAAGGTGTAAAAATAGGTCTAAAATGTCATTTTAATCGTCAAATGATAGCTTATTGTACGCTGATTCCAAAAATATATGGTTTCTAAACAATATTTTTTTAGATAAGGGAGATAATTTCTTACTTCCGGTTTGAAAAACTCTATTTCCGATAATATTTGACTATTTACTTGACACTGATTCCAAAAATATCTGGTTCTATATACTTTTATCTTAATAAAGTACAAAAAATAGCTACTTCCGGTTTACAAAAGGTCACTTCCGGTTGTTTTTTTTCAAGGTTAAATGGCTTGATACCTTTTTATAAAAGTTGTATATCTTTATCATGTATACATATAGAATAAAAGCAAAGGTCAAAATATAGAACGTCAAATTAAGCTATGACCTTGAGATCAATTTCAAGGTCATAAACCAAGGACCTCAAATCAAAAGACCATAGGTCTTAATTATATTTAGTTATTGAGTTATATCACCAAACGTGTATTTTTTAATACGAGAGGGGAGAAAACTCCCTTTCACATTCAACGTACGCTTGCAATCAAAATTTACATCTTACGACATGTCGCAACTAACAATTTAGTAAAAATAATTTGTTGATATCTTATACAGTCTTTGGATATAAGTGAAAATAAGCCAAATTCAAATATTAAAATATGACCTTGACCTTTGACCTTGACCTAATTTTCATTTTGTGGGACCAAGGACCTCAAATCAAAAGATCCTAGGTCTCTATCACTTATGGTTTATAAGATAGAAATTCATATCACTTATATCAGATGCATAAGGGGAAATAACTTTCATATGGAGCGGTCATATCGCTTTGGTCAAAATAGGACAAATCATGCGAAGGATATAACGAGCAATTTTGTAAAATAAATTTGTCATAATCTTTTACGGTTGCGAAGGAGATGCGCTAACAAGGAAAACAGTGTTTGGGGAGATAACTCCTACAAAGAAAAGTATTTGTTTACGCAGGGTAAATTTCAAAAGCGCATAAACTGTTCGATATCATATACAAAATATCTAAGCGACATATTGCGAAACAAATGTTTATCGCAAGAACAAAATTAGGCGGAAGAAAAAAAAAAAAAAAAAAATAATCAGAAGAAAAACAATAGGTCTTTCCACAGAAAAGTGGAAAGACCTAATAATCAGAAGAAAAACAATAGGTCTTTCCACAGAAAAGTGGAAAGACCTAATTAAAATTCTTGATATATTTTTGAAAGTAAGACTGAAAATGTGTATTAGTTTTATGAACACTGTACATATCAAAATCAGATTTTGATGTCAATGTACTAACATTTTTTCCAAACGAATATCTGATTTATTTACAAAATGAAATGAAATCGTTCGTAACCAGAAAATAACAAAACATGAAACGCAAAACCGTTTTATTCAATTAATAATTTTCTTTTATTGATATGTTTTTCATCTTAATTTAACGGTATAACAAAAGCGAAACCTTTACGACATTCATTATACGTACAACCAAAAGCATGATTGACGCAATTTAATTTCCAAGGCTGACTTTGTTATTAACAAATTTGATAGGAAATGACAGGGCTAACAAACACTAGGTCAAATAAATAAAGTCCAAGTAACGACATTAAAAATAAATGTGCATTTGCTATTTGATCTTTTCTGCCAGGCGAAAAAATAGTTCCTGTTATCAAAAGGTATGCAGTCTCTTTTAAGCAATAAAAAATTGTCAACAAGCATTCAATACTTGTAATGATTGTTTTGTCTTGATTTGTTTATTCGGAGCATACTCAAATTCCATCTCAAGATTAGTTCTTCAAAAGACGCTTTATATTATTGAATGATTTACAACCCATTTGATCGAGGAAAATATATAACATTAATGTAGAAACATCACTAGTATTTATACAGTTGCAGAATTATGTCTCTTAGTTTGACTGGATTGTCTTTGCTTAAACATAGAATGCCAACAAAGGAAATAATGGTTGATAATGAAAATTTATATTATATATGAGCAGCCATTACTTTTTTAAATAATAGTCCATCTGTGGCATTAGTAATCATTCAGGTTCGAAGCTTTTACGTAGCTCCAAAGATAGGACTCACAATACAAGGAGTGTTGACAGGTAACTAATTGAATCAATTATTCGGTTCTCACTATTAGCCGATTTCTATGAATATCACAATACCAAAATATCACAGTGACTTTACCAAATACAAAATTTTCCGTTCTTTTCAGCTATATATATTAGTCATTTGAATTTTTTTCCATCATATGAAACTTAACATATATCCACAAGTTAAAAATTTCACAATGCCATACAAACATATCTAACAGCAAATTCGACAAGATTAATCAACCAGTTGTAGTTTAACTGACCAACAGTTTTTCTACCTTTGGGTGATGGGGGCATATTTCTGTCTAGATTCATTTGATGACAAGGCGCCAAAAACTGTCTTAAATTCCTACAACCAAACTGGTTCGTTCTCTATATTGATCTCCTATGAATAGGAACCGATTTTACTAAAATCTACTGAAAATTGTTTTCTTTGTTTTTCTCCCTCAAATTAAGTTAACTATTTGTGACAAGGATCTTTTTATTAATTACTTTTGATCGTTATCCTTTTTACATTTTTTGTTACTCTCTTATCCATTATGGTGACTTTTCATCTGACGGCTGTGTATTTCGTATTCAGCTTTCATTACAGCCTCTGAACCTTTAATATTAGTATCTGAAGGATTCTCATGTTTTACATCTTTTCATGAGTTTGTCTTTTGTTCCCAGTCATCAACCTTTGATTTATATTCACACACGTCATTTATCGAGAAGCTTCGTTCAAAGAATAGGACATTTTATCGAAAGCTACTTATACTGCTTGTTTTCAAGGTGTCCTTTAAGAAAAGCATCTTTAGCTACAGTTTGATTAGAACCATCTGCCAATTCTGAGTAACCATTTGTGGCTAATTCCTAGACTTAGACCCAATGTTCTAAAGTGCATGGTATACAGATTACATAAAGAGTAAACAAGGACTGTTAATTAATTAAAAAAATGTTATAATTTTCTTCTATCACCTGCTTGCACTAATACCAAAAAACCATCATTCACAAAGACTTTAACAATACAGCAGATATATGATATATTCTTGAAATAATTGCTTTAAATATCAACACAATAACTTTAACGCTAATAACCATTGAATTAAAAATGAAACCAGTCATAACTATAAAGACAGTGAACCTTCTTTATTTTAAATACCAATACTTTCATTGTGAAAATACTACTCAAGTATTAATTATTTCCTATAAGACAGATTTTATCAATGAGTAAAAATGTAAACTATATTGAATTTGATGTTATCAAATAAGCCTTGTAAAACGACCATCACTATAAGATATTAGATTTTGGTAATATGT
The DNA here is from genome assembly GCA_019925275.1 of Mytilus edulis. Lineage (NCBI taxonomy): Eukaryota > Metazoa > Mollusca > Bivalvia > Mytilida > Mytilidae > Mytilus > Mytilus edulis. The sequence goes on along the minus strand of CM034361.1, from coordinate 32,941,884 downwards.
CATAGAACTAGTTATAATATATCACATATATCTAAATGTTTTTCTATAGAAAGATAAATGAATGAAAATAATCCTTTCTAATTTCTAAAATTGATATGTATTTCGTTTTTAAGAAACTTATTAATGGAAATTAGGTAAATCACGTCAACATATAAAAATAAACAAAATAAACAAAATACAATCGCAAAGTACTGAAATATGTGCTTTCTTATTGCCAATAGCAGATTCAAACATAAACACTAGATACTACATGTACCAAACAGCAGTGATTCAAACCTTGTCCTATCTTTTTAGAATTGTAAATTGATATCGACTATTTTGCACTTGGTTAACAATCTTCATTAACATTTAACATGTTCAATACGTTGAATTTCATTAAAATGTTATGAGATTAAATTAAAAAGACCTATGTATGGTATTTCACATTATACAGCAGTAGTTAAAGACACGATACATACATAGTACACGCAACATTAAGTCAACTTAGCAAATGATTATCTTTTTTAGTTTTAGATCATATTGAAAATATCCCATGAAACATAATGAACATGTAATCTAGCCCTAACTCTTCTCTACACGAGTCACTAATTAAATAACTCTTAGATCTAAAAGTGACAAAACTGTTATATCGGAATCCTAACTGATATTAAAGAATTACGACGTAAAGATAAGAAGATTAAACAAGTCATCTGAACCTTTGCAAATAAACAAAGAACTAATTTTTATCAACATCTCCTCAAAATATACACTTCAATAAATTGAGAGTTATTCGATTGTAGATATTTCAACATGAAATTGCATTTTTCATTTCAAGTTCATTTTAATTGAATCGTTATATACCATTATAATTAGTAACAGCAATAGATTACTACTATTTTCTTTCGTTTAGATTCTAACTGAAGAAGAACAGAAAATCCTACTGTAAAATTAAAAAGGAGGCGTTGAAACAACTCAGTCGAAAAAAAAAAACACAATTTCAAATAATATTCCTAATATTTTAATTACTCTTTCTCATCGTAAAAGAAGAAAAGAAGACACCTGGTTTTTTTTTATAAAATGAAGATCATCATATTTGACATTTATAATGGTAGAAAAAAAAAATTAAAAAATTTCCCGCAAAAAAAATCATTCTATTCATCAACCAAAAAATTGTTAACTTTTTTTTCAGACGTTTTTATTTTCCTGCCTTTGCCCAGAAATCTACGTTCATCTTCCGGACTCGTTTGTCATGAGACTTCGATTACAATATATTTATCAGTCTATCAAAATAAAAAAGGAACACAATACCAATTTCATTTTCAATAATTCTTTGATAGCGTTTCTTTGTTTACATTGAATATGACGTCATGACTAACATAACGTCACAACTAAAATCACTAACAACAGAACGGAAATCGGAAATGTCACGATATTTCCTTTTTTTTTTTTTTTTTTTTTTTTTAACAGATTTTGAAGTTAGAATTTGTTTAAATAAGAAATGTAATTCATACAGACGTCGTCCTTCTTGACATGTAATTCCAGTCTCATATCATTCTAATTGAAAAAAGTGAATCATGATAAAAATAAAGCCTATTTACTTTTTTAAATATTAATTCATACACCGCATTAGCTACTCATATGAATTTGAGTTGCCAGTGCTTAGTGTTGAATGACATCTAAGATATAAAAGTATAAATAACAAATATGATAACACACTCTCATTCGATGTCATTTCCAAAAAAAACACTACAAAATGTAGAAAAATGACAATTGTTGAATTGAAAAAACAAGTATACCCTTTGGGCTTTATTTGCTTTATCAATATTCTAAAAAAATCACAATGAATTTTTATTTCAAGATTGTTATCAGTACAACTAGCTTAAATATTGATAAACAGTTTTTTTACCTCTTGAATAATTAATAATTCGTGATCTTCTGACTGAATGTGGTGATTTACACAAAGTTACATGTATCAATACTTTATTGCAATGTAACTCTTTCATTAATTATTGCCAATATCCAAGCGCCAGATCCCATGATGAAGAACACGACGATGAATACTGTTTATTTGATGTATTGGCATTTTCCCCAGTAACTAATGAATTATTGTCTTAAATAGGTCAGCTTCAAACCCTTGCCTTTGCAATTTTAACAGACGTTATAGTTAAGCTTTGCAATTATGCAGTCAAATGCACTTTATGAGAGTAAAGTTACTTCAAAGAGAATAAATCTCATTATCCGATCTAGTGAAACCTTCCTTAAACGTAATACACATAGTTTATTAGATTTTATGCTGCTACCCGTTCCATGTATGCAATCATAATTAATCAGGTATTTCATTTATAATGGGAGTCAACTATTTTTTTATTCTAATTCTCTTTTATCATTTTTAAACATTTTTAATATTTCAAACATATGCGCTGCAAATTACACAATTATGACACAAATCGTTTAATAATACAGTGACAAGAGTAACAAAATGACTTTGCCAAAAATGTCGACATATATATATTTAGATGTAGGAATCATAAAACAGTTTCATATTGACATGTATCTTTCCCTAATGACTGTTATACATACATTATAACTTCTATGATTTTAATCGTTTCTGTATAATAAGTGAACAACACAGCTAGTAAGGTAAAGTTATTAAAGAGGGAAAATGATTTGATATGGAGGATAAGAAACAAACAAGAAGACCTATTTAATGCATTTTCCTTTTTTATCATCTCTCCCCCATGAAGTAAAGAAGGTACAGATGGGCTATTGCAAAATTTATTAGAAGGATATAAAAGCGCGATTTATTCATTTATATATCTGTTTTTTAAACTTCTTTTTTTTCTATTTACATGTACTTTTGCTGTGTGGAAAAAAGATCGTTTTGTGATTTACAGATTATTATGATAAGAAATCCTGCAGAAGTAACACGTTTCGTTTGCTATATCAAAACAAGACTTCATATTTATATTTTTCATTTCAACGAAGAATGGTTACGTGATTCGTTGTAAAAATAAAATGTTATTTTTATGTTCTGTATTTTATATATATATACTCTTTATGGTATTACAATCGACATCTCAATGATATTGACCAATCAGGTAATTTGTCCCAAAGGAATGTTCATGTATGATCAATTAATTATCATTAATATCAATGTTAAATGTTAAAGTAATTAAACACCAATAACCCTTAACGTGACATGGGTATACGGATCAAGGTTGTTTAATATAAACATATATATGATTATTACAGGGTTATTAACACAATCTCAAAATAGTTGGTTTAAATCATGTTTAATTTGATGACTGTTATTAAGCAAAATGAGATTGGAATGTTGTCCGTTTATAAATTTTGAAATTATTAAGAAACTAAGGTTTCAACTCCCTCAGGCAAAGTTGACTTTAGATGAACTTGGTTATCAATTTTAGGTATTTTTGTCATATAGCTTTTCAACGGTTTCTGTTCTTATACATCCTCGGATTTCAAATGTTTGGCTCATGATTAAGGTTACCGCTTAGGACGCATGAAATAATTAAACGTGTTTTTATGCGATATATGTATTGTATAAATACAATGTCAGGATAAAATATAATCGCATGCAGATAGTTTGGAATTGCTTCGAAAGATTGTTTGTACTGTGCGTTAGCCGGACACAGGTTCTAAATACTTATATTGAAATTTCTTCTTCTTTTTTTTTACAGTTTTGATTTACAGAATACCTATCAGATTGTAGTCTCACCTATACTATCCCCCTTCAGTTTACTTTTAAGGTTGTTCTTCTTTATTCAATGTTCATTATAAAGTCAATAACTTGGTGTCTTCTTATAAAATGGATATAAGACTCAGAATAAGTAAATTGTTACATGATGACTTAAACTAGAAGAAAAAAAAAAGATAGAAAAACTACAATTTTGTCTCTCTTTAATCTACAGATGTGAAAAATAAAAACACATTCAGTATTAAACGTACTAAATACACGAACTATAAAATATTTCTTCGGAACAAGTTTAATACAATACTATATTTTAAGATGTAAATGTAAATGATTAAACAAATTATTAAATAATGCTTGTTTTTCGGAAGTGCACAAATTACCTTATAAAATATATATACAGCAGACCAAAAAGGATTCGGAAACTAGAATATCTTAAACTTGAGAAAAAGGTTTGCGTCGTTATCCACCGATATGACTGCCCGTGAATCACGATGGTACTCCAAACAGCGATGGTCACACTAAAGTGAGATGGTCCGTGCTAGAGTGCCTTCGTTAACACGATATTCTGCGTTGTTGACATTCTGGAGTTAGAACCACTTGAATGCAAAAGTATAGTAGTAAGCGTTCTAGCTACGGCTTTCTGTGTTTTTTCTGGGCATAATAAGTATACTGGGCTCTAGTGGGGATTTATGTTACTATATGAATTTTCAGGCATAGTGTTGGGATGTAAACGTCGGGTCCATCGTGTGAGTGTTTACAAAGTATTAAGTAGAGTTCCTTCATTTTATCAAATATAAATTGTTCTCGTCTTCAAATTGTTGGCAATGACTCACTTCGGCGTGCAGTGCTTCTGAATATTAATACTATAAGCACAGAACAATAAAACTTAGAGAGCATTGTGAATAATTAATTTCGTGATTAAAGTGTCCACACAAATCATTTGTGTAAACTACTTGAAGGGAAGTAAAATTTAACATATTTCTTTTTTTTTGGGGTGTCGTATAAAAGTTTGCAGCATATTTCCAAATATGATTTCACCAATATGCTTACTAAGTTCATATTTCGACTGTGTTAATTTGAGTGATTAAATGTCAGCTATTGGTATACATAGATTAGTCCATCTTATATTCATTGCATCAAACCATCTTTGTTCATTAAATAATAAAGGTTGGTGAAGTGTAACTATTACAATTTGCTGATGTAAACAGTTTTATTATCTTAGGATATTAAATTGATACAGATTTTTGTGTAACAAAACAAATTTATATAAATGCTTTCACATGGGTTCTGTTTAAAATGATAATCGTATTACAATTTAACCCCGGAAACCCATTTCTAATATCATAGAAATGTATGACTTGTTACACCATAAAGTACGAACGAAAAGACACATACGACATACAGAATAAAGGCGGGGTTCAACATGTTTGCTGGCGCTACCCCGTTTAATATTGGACAGTGGTGTAACAGCACCACATAAGTATAAAGTAAAAAAAAAAGTTAAAGAGGGCTCAACTCATCATAACAAGATCTTTTGCAATGCAAAAGATTGATGTAATAATAGAATGATATAAAGCACTTATCGTTCATTGCATATTTTATATTGCTTTTTTTTTTATTGTTTTGTACAAACATCAGGACGTTATTTTTCTCATTTGAACTGTTTTATGTTTGCCATATTGGGTCTTTTCTTTTTTTTTATGCACTTTTTGATTGGCGCATTGTTTAAGGCTGTATGATGACATACAATTAATAACTTTTATGTTCTTTCGTTTCTAGCGAGTTGTCATTTTGGCAATCTGTTATATTTTCCCATATCTTAATAAGTTAGTTTCATTTTTCTATAAGATAGCAATACTTGTATTAATGAAGTTGTATTGATCAACCATGTCAATATTTGCAAGCAACTTTCTTACATAAATAAGGCCGTAAGTTTTTTCGTTTGAATTGTTTTACTTTGTAATGTCGGGGCCGTTCATAGCTGACTATTCGGTTTTGGCTTTGCTCATTGTTGAAGACCGTACGGTGACCTATCGTTGTTACTTTCTGTGTCACTTTGGTCTCTTGTGGAGAGTTGTCTCATTGGCAATCATACCACATCGTTTTTTTATATTTATAATTTAACTTTAAATTATTTGAGAGGACATCATGTAAATAAGGGATTATATAGTTTGATGTGTCGGTACTCTAAACTCGCCAGCATTTTTGGATGGACTAAGATCTCTAGATACCAGAAAAGCTCGAGTTCAACCGATTAATTGAATTTGGTAAAATATGTTGTCAGGCGTATATGATTGTTTTGTTATAAAGTGTCGAGAAATTAAGGAATATCTGAGGAACAAACATGTGCGCTATATGTTGTATTGTTTTGGTTTTAATAGCGCACATGATTGTTAACTGTTAGCTGTTCATTCTTTAACCCTTTAAAAGGAGACAATTTTATGTATGCCCTATTGACCCTGAAATTATATTTCTATATAACATGAATACATAACAGCATAATGAAGCACATCACCAAACATAAACCCTTTCTATAATGAAAAAGACAAAAAAGTACAATTAATTAAAGAATCGTCTATACAACATCGAACTTACCTTTCTCTAGATCGCTGATGAAATGGATAAATAAAAATGAACTTTAATCAATCCTAAATATGGATTCCCTAGTTAGTAAGGACATGTTTTGATAATATAAGTAATTACATGGTCTCATGACAGAGTATTGATAAAGATTATAATCTAATGATTTTGCTTTTCAAAATTAATGGTGTATGAAATATTAACACTATTTTACACATATGAATTACAAACATTCGCGATGTAGTCTATACTACAAAACGTATTTAATGTTTTCTTTCTAAAGCTTTTTTATATGATTACAATATCATCGTTTATCGCGTCATTAATCTTTTTAAAATAGTTTAAATAAATATAAATAACTATATCTTATCTTCCTTGTATGTTTGTTATACAAAACATTTTCATATAGAATAAACAATATGATAATGATGATTGAAATGATCAAAGTAATGATAAACAATAACTACAGTGTGGAAGCCGTAGATAGGTTTCAATGTCCAAGGTGTATTCTCTTATATTACCTTTGCGTAATGGGACATTTTGTTAAGTTGTGGGTCGCATTGCTCTTCAACTTTGTACTTGTTTGGATTTTTAATTATTTGAATCTGAGCGTCACAGATGAGTCATTGTACATTTAGACGAACTGCGTTGGCGTATTTCAAATTATAAGCTGTACCTTTGATAACTATTTACAGCAATGTGTACATTTGCAATCATGGTATTGTACAGTTTACTCATGTCCGTCCGTTTATTGAGATTCCTTTGGAGTCCATTCGTGTCGTTTTATATAGTCTTACGTTATTTCCAGTCAAACATCTAGCATATATATTGATGAACACAGTGGTTGTCGAACAGTTTTTATCATTTCTGTGTATTATAATGATATTGTTGGACAAAATATAAAATGAAATACAAGTAACATTATATCACTAGGTTTCATCTTTAAGGGCAGTATTGACTTTACATGAGTTTTGCTATTCTATTTAGATAATTTCAATTATATATCTCATGACTTTTCGACGTGTATATAAATAGCTTTTTAATCATTGCATTGCAAAGTTAAATCCTTACTTTATAAATCGACCAACGATGAAACAAGGAAGTATATATTATAAATTATGTCATAGTTTTTGACAATGCGTTGCATCTTATATAGTTTTCTTATTGTAATCTCATGCCAGTAACGACAAGATTTGTGTCATAAATTATTACAATCAAGAAGATGACAATGGACACTGTTACCTGGATACGCCAGTTTACCAATGTACCTTTCTTACTGTAATCTCATGCGCATTAACGACATGATTTGTGTCATAAATTATTACAATCAAGAGGGTGACAATGAAGAATTGTACTTGGATACGCCAGTACTACATTAACAATGCATATGTCGTGCATAATTTCTGTAAAAGAAATTGAACTTTAAAAAGTGCTTTATTTCTGATTTTTAGATATAAGCAGTAGCTTGTCCAAATACTGATGTTCGTAATAAGTGTTTTCATAAAATTGAGAAAAAAATAAAGACAAATATTTTCTATAGAAAGAGATTACTGGGAGTAATTTTTAAACTCTGATATAGCTTTTCTTAAGCAAATTAGTATTCATAGAAAAATTTCATTTGACACTTACATAACACTAAGTTCTAGTACATTGTTTAGCTTGCCAAATTTTGAATTAGTTCATAGATGGGCTAAACATATGCTTCTGTAGTGTAGCAAATTATGTAGTTCTATTTTAGGGTGGTGATTGACTTGTCAAAGAACTAGATATAGCTAATTGCGTTGTGCATGTGATCCCTTAGTTATGTTTGTGAAACTAAATATGATTGTTGTATGTATATGAACATTTGTTACTCTACCTATACCTATAATATCTTGGCATTGAACAAGGTCATGTTTTCCTCCGATTATTAATGACGTCGTTATACTTCCTTCATTATATGTTGGGTGTTTACTGATTGATATTCCAATCTTAGGTGCGTGATTCTGTTGAAAAGTTATTTTTGGCTTTTAACTAGCTGTCAGTAACTGCTAGTGCTCTGAGATCTGTACTTAGTTTCTTTCGGTTGTGGTGTGCCCTGCCACGTCCAACCTGAGTTTTTGTTAGATGTATTTCTGCTATGTATATATCTGAATTAGTTTCCTTTCAACTGATTTGTTAAGTTTGTTCTAATGGTGTCCTGTTGCACAACTGTTCCTTGTTTAATCTACATGTATGCTTAGTGGATATTCAGTTAGTTTCTTACGACATTGAAAACAACCTGTATTGTATGAACATTGTATTAATTTTACAAGTCGAAATAATTTTTAAACCGATATCCAACTAAAAAAAAATATTGATAATCAATTACTCATTATATTGATTGAAGACAAAAATCATACGTGTTCACATTTGAATATAGGTTCATAAATATATATTAACGTTAACAGATAATTGAAATTAAATGTTATTGATTCTGCTCAGTATTTCCTTTAAAAACTTTGAATATCCACTCAGCATCGATTTATATACAGCAATAATGCATGCTTATTCGCAGACATAGATAAAAGGATTTAAACTGTTAAACACTATCAGATATATGGTACAAGGCTAGTTCTAATATTATTTGTGTAATATACATTACAAGAACGTTAGCTGTGACACCTGTAAACCGTTAAATACACAAGTAGCTATATTTTCGTAGCATCTGAATGAACCCTTTTATAGATCTATCGTAATAAATTAGTGCTATTTATCTATGGCCATAAAGTCGCCACTGAAGAACACTTAACGTTTCTGGTTATTCTAATATGCTTAACATTCAAAGATAAAGACAGATTTAATGTATATTCTGGTCAGTTTTAAGGTTGTGAAAGAGAAAGGATTTGTTTACAGGGAGAAAACCGTTCTAATACTGACAGGTATAAGTCACTACCATTCGAAGTAAAATTGCAAACGTTTGATCCGAACTCGACAACATCTTAATATTTAATCTGAATTTAATGCAGTAAGTGGTCAGGCAAATTGGTCTAATGAAATTAAGATTTGACAGTTAAGAAAATTGTTGACAGGTCAAGCAAGACATGTTTCTGACAATGAAACTAACAGAGCTTTGATGGTGCTAATTATACAAAATCTCAACCGATGTATCAAAGACAAAGATCCGATCCAGTGTTTTCTCTTGAAAAGATAGATGTATGGCCATAAAGTCGCCTCTGAAGAACACTTAAAATTTCTGGTTATTCTAATATGCTTAATATTCAAAGATATAGACAGATTTAATTATTTTTTGTCAGTTTTAATGTTGTTGCTCGATGTGAAAAGTTGGTTACATGTTTGCAATAAATAAATATTGTATATGAACTCGATGTTGTCTTTTTAATAAATATTGAGGTGTAACATATATAAAAAGAAGATATTGCTGTCCTTTGTAGAATTTTACAAAGAAGCTTTCAACACAAAGTTTATATATCACTACACATTTAAGACATGCATTGATTTGAATAGACAAAAATGCTGCACATATACCAATATAACATCGTAACAGCGTATGGTTATTAGCTAATACCTGGAACGTAGTAACGTGAACCAGGATATATATAACACACCGACACAATACAAAAAACATGTAGAATGAAATAAAATAAAATTAAACTTAACCTCGAAAAAAGTATCTCCAACAAGATTAAATTTACCTGTTCTGTAGTTCTCTGATTATTCGCATTAATAATGAATGTGATCATGCGAAGTAAGTCCCTAGACAGAATGAACAGTGTAAGATAGCCTAACAAATCACATGCTCTCATGACAGTGAAATTGTACAGATTAAAGTTTGATGCATTTGGAACGTTTGTATGGCCACATGAGAGAATGTATATGATCTTTTTACAATAATATCATACACAAATCACATAGATTTGCTAATTTTGAAACATTACCAAACGATATTATCAGATATCTACTAAACACTTAAACATACCCGAAATATAACCCGACACTTTAGGACGCACCAACTGATGTAACAGGGTAACAGTAGTATACCGCTTTTCGATAAAGTATCACAAATATAAAGTTTGATATTTAAAATTTCCTGTGATTACAAATGGCACGGCGAACAAGGATTTGTTCCAGTTAAAACAGATAAAAGCTGACTACTCCTTCAATTAACATAAACTTCATATATGTACAGGAATATGCTTCATAGAGTATATTGAATTGAAGATTAATAACTCGTTATACTCATGAACACAAGCTGTACATTTTAGATAACAATATAATATAACAACATATGACACTGAAATTGAGATTTCAGTGAAGATAACCGTTATAATCATTTTTCACCAAAGAATCGGAAATCGTCCAAGACCAAACAGCTTTATCATCGACATGGACAACATCATCGAAAACGATACATGTTAAAGTTTTGTTAATGCTTATTTTTTTCCGATTCAATTAATTATCAAGAAGAAATGAAATTATTAAAGAAATAAATACATTTTCAAATTCAAACAGTATATAAAATAGGAACGCCACTCGGTGTAGTCTTACTTATCGAGTTCTCCTTGGTTTTATCGAGCGATATTCAAGTTCTCGCTCGGTCATATACATATATATAATAAGGAAACAAACACATTTTGTATTTGTTATTCAACAGACAAAAATCAATCTAAATAAGTGGAACATAAGTTAGACACCATGGTAAATAGCTCTTTTCCTTGAAGTACCCATTCAGGTAAAAAAAATATATAATGTAGTCAATATAAATTTAAGGACACGTATTAAAATATTATAACAAGGAAACCCATTTCAAACAATTGTATTTTTGGTAATCGTTAAGAAAATCCATTCTCTGTTTACAAAGGCGTAAGGGATAAAAGTGTAGTTCAATCGGGGTCAAAATAGGATGCAATGAATTTGTTTATTTGGAGCTTTTTCTTATCAAGTATGATTGGCGACAGTCGATTTTGCAACTTTATGAATTTCTGTCTAATTGCTCTCACGGTACCAATGTGACAACATGTCTCAGACATGTTCATAGTCACCGTCACGTAAAAGTGGTACCAGGATTTTGGTTGAAAAATTTTAAACCAACAATCGCATTCATTCAAAATAACGTATTTCAATTAGCGGAAGAAAAATCCTTTTCAAATATCAACTACTGTCCTACCTTTTCATGTGTTTGCACTGCATAATACTGATATATAAATCTTCCGCTAATGGAAAAACATCATCTCGAGTGAATACGGTTGATATTTAGATAAAAATTGGAGAAAAATTTACGGTGCCAATTGTATGTGACGGCGACTACAGTTTAAAAAAAAGGGGCGAAAGATGTATAATGTGTCATCAATTTATCAACAAATTTTTTTATTTTTTGCTATTAAATGTAGTTTAATTTTAGGGCTTCTTTAAAAAGGGAACAGTGTGAGCGTTAATTATGTAAATGAAAATAATACTTTGTTCATTTCATGGGACAGACGACCTTTATTGTACTTACTTAAATTAGTTGATGTGTTTCTTCGGTTTTTATGAGGATTTGTTTTCTTTTGATCGTTTTATGACTTTTACGCCGGTATACTACTGTTGCTTTTTATACGTGGCGGTCCCATTTTGCTTTCTATTCATTTAGTGTGTGTTTTCATTACGAATGTTCTATTAGTTTCGCATAATGTGTTATTTGTCAGCATAGTCAAATTATATTAATATGTTTGTTTTCGTGTCGGTTAACTGTGTTGTCTTAAATGATCTTGCTATTTATGACAGATCTTTCGTTTTTATTTTTATTGTGCATGTATATGTCAGCTACTTCGTGTATATTATTTTAAGTTAGTTTAAAGCCACTAGTACTGTAAGCACAGGATTTATTTGTTTATACACAGCTTTGATTATAAAAAAAACCAACATGGTAAAAAATACATGGCTATCTTCTGTTTTCGTAAAATGTCCTCTACCAAGACAGTAACATTGCACTTGTTAACTACATTTTGCCTGTTCTACTAGAGATACAACATTTTAGTTTTTAATTGTCCATCTTTGTTGATGGTGACTCATACAGGCACTTTATAAATTAATGTCCAGAAAAATAGAACACGTCCCTTAATCAATAATACTTTGAAGTCCATGAAAGTTTATTGTAAGATTTTCAGACAATATAAATATACCCCAACATGTATGCATGATACACAAACGTGAGAGGAAACAACTATGCATAAAACAAACATGCACCATTACAAAATTCTAAAACCTAAGTAAAATTGATTGCAGTATATAACTACAACGTGTATATATATGATGTCACTTAAACAGAAAAATTAACAAACACAAAATTATATACTTGATTTTATACATTTTCTGAATACTATCAATACAGTCTAAAATAATAATAAGAAAATGTATACAGAAATTGATATTGACGAGCTGTTTCATTACATTATATATTTAATCAATCATCATAATTATACCAAATACTGGATGTGATGTTAACAAATATAAGTTCTATAGATTATATCAATAACAGATTTTGGTTTTCAAATCTTTTGTTTTCGATTGCACCGAATAAAAACTATACGTGTCAAAATTGTACCATACATTGGAAACAAGGTCATATATTTATCTGTTTTAATTGTCTGTTTTTTTGTTTATGTTTTGTATAGTTTTTATCTCATGACTACGATAAATCTTGGTTAAGAAACAACATTAAACATTTATTTTTCTAATTATAAAATATCTTTGAGTAGGGATTTGTCTTACATTGACTCTAACATATACCTGAATATCAATCAAATATTGATATATTTAGGTACAATCAGTTTCCGTGTAACAATAAAATGCTTCAATTTGTCTGACACATGCAGTGTACTACACCAACACATAATATAAAATAAATTATTCACTTTATTCTCAGATCAAAACATAATAAAAGGTAGTGCAAATAAATAGTTCATCATTTTATTGAATAAATCACGGGAACAAATCCTGCATCATCATGTGTACAGTTTAACCAGGTACAAACGTTGATAATAAAACTTCTTCAGAGACGACACCAAAATATTTCAAGTCAACCCTAATGAAGCTAACTCGGTCAATTAATCTGATCTCGTTCTGTTTGATATACATATAATTTCATCAGTTTTAACTTGATACATTTATGTTGTACTGTTAAAATGATTTAAGAAATTTGAACACAAGGAGACTGTGTATAGCAATTTTAAATCTTTTCATAAACAAGAATGCATATATAGTGTAAGAAGCATTGCACGTCATTGTTTAAATATATTTTTAACTAGTGATGATTGGCCTTATACATGTTGGCGAAACAAAGAGTTTAATAGCAGATTTTGACACATTTCGGAGAAGGTCTAGTAAAACCCCTTTTTAGACTTTAAATATAGCAGTTATACAAAATTGTTAATATGTAAGCTCTAAGCTATATATTGAAAAGTAGAATACTTCTGTTACATAAATATGGGCTGTTTTTGACAATACAATGCACATGTATCGGGTACTAGCATCATTAAGTCATGCTAAATTACTGAAATATTCACAAGTTAAGCATTGGAGACGGTTTCGTTTGCAATGGAAGTGGCCGCATTTGTGTTCATTCTTAATATTTTAAAGTAATAAGTTGTATTTGGTAATAATACATAAAATATATAAAGGTTGAAAGTGAACACGGATGCAGCGCCTTTTTTGACAAAAAAAACATCTGAAAAATGACATTGTATGGCATATTTGATAGATATTTCATATTTAAACTTGAATATAAGCGTCGACTTTAATGACTAAATCAGTTCAAATCTTTCACATACACTAATGTAATCGACTGAAGTAGACACTTAAGAGTTTAAAAAGTGTCCAAAGTATTTCTTTAGATGAACATGAAATTGCAGACCAAAATCGATCCTTACCGGATCTACTCATCTATCATTTTCCTGTCTCGTGGCGATCTAAGGCTTAATGTATTGCTTTAATGTCTTATGTTCGTAAATCAATTTCGATGCACACAACCGTGTTCTGAAATAAATTTTAATTGGAACATTATCACGAATTATTCAGAAAAAGCATATGATATCAAAGTAACAGCTCTTATATCGGTGTTCGATATCCCTTTAAGTAGTGTTTTGCAGACTGTTTATTAGGGTTTGTTTTACTAAAAAAAAGGGAAATTGCAACAATACCGAACTCTGAGGAAAATTCTAAACGAAAAATCCCTTTTCAAACGGCAAAATAAAAAGTTCAAATGCATCAAAAGAATTGAAAACAACTGTTATGTTCCTAACTTGGTACAGACTTTTCCTTATGAATACAATGGTGGATTAAACCTGATTTTATACCTAGCCCAACCTCTCACTTGTATGACCGCCGCTTAAAATTCCATTATATTGACAACATTGAATGAACAAAAAAAGAACGATATACATTTTGTAATCATTAAATGTCACCAATACAGTAGGAGACCGCAGCCAACATTGTGTAATAATCTTAATCCTTATTATGGTATTTTGTGTTTTACTTTTTCTCTGTTTTTATGGTTTTCTTTTTAGTATTTACTACCTCTTTTTTGAAATGATTCAAAGCGACAGGTCCGAAAGGTTTACATTAATATGTTTCAAAACTTAGGCTCCTGTTAAACGTGGACAATAAGTTGAATCTGTTGCAACTCACTACGATATTGAGTAGCGTAGTGTCGGGCTTGTGTCTAACATCTACTGACCTGAGAAAATAGACTCGGTGGATTTAAAGTAAAACTGCTGATGGTAAAAATCCCGAAAATTCCTGATAGTTACGTGTTCGTTGTACAACCTAATGTAAGAGAAGGTAAACAATTGATTTTAGTGACAATTTTCAATGAATGATGGGTTGTGTTGATATGTTTAGAAACAGTTCAAATTAAGGAAAATATGCCAAATTATAAAGAAGGTTTTATTTATAACCATCTTTAACACAATGAATGTCAACACATGTTCATTTTACTTTTGAAATGTACGTAATCCATAGTAATGCACAGGAATGTACAATATGGTACAGTTAAGTAAAAAATCACTAGTTGCTTGTAGTGTAAAAGTTTAATAAAAAAATTCCAAAATCCAAAGTAAAGGGAAAGTCCAGAAACCCTGACAAAATCAAACGCTAGACTATATCAAGAAACAGAACGAGATTGTAAGGTGTAATTGTAGTTAGATCATAATACTGGCAGTTGTCAAATCTTGAAGAAAAAAACCAATATACACATGCGGTTATAAATATTTTAAAGTGAAGACTATTGATTGTCTTTTGATTTGTAAAATCATATAAATACCAGCATGTATCATGAATTTGTTTTATTATAGATCCGTTTTCTTATAAAAAATATTAAATTGATGAGCTCGGGTAGATATATATTAACTCAGTTCATCAACGAAGCCTTCTTGCGCGAAGTTAACGTATTGAAGAAATTTCATAGACCAAAATTCTTCTCCACAAACATGATACTATTCTGGTCCTTTTCTTTCGAAATTGTATTCATGGTGTCTAGGATGGTAAAATTTTAGATTCACATGGAAATATCGACGGGACAGATTTTATATTTCAAGATATGCGATTGTAAAACAAAAACGTCTAGCTTTTTCAGGGTATATAATCTTTAATGTAATTGATTTTGGATTCATTTGGGTTCTTACAAAGTAATGTTTATATGACAGAAACTCTAAATGTCGTTATACCGCTTAAATGATAACAATTTGTACATATACAGAAATCAATTACGTTTTGATGTTTCGATAGATTTGCATTAAAGTGGGGCTAAAGATACCAGATGGACATACAAACTCATAGATTGGAAATAAACTGACCCTCCATTGCTAAAGAAGAGACAAACAGACAAACAACAGTGCACAAGACACGACATAGAAAACTAAAGACTAGCCACACGAACCCCACCAAAACCTTTGGGTGATACCAGATGCTCTTGAAATGTGAGCAGATCCTGCTCTTCGTGTTGCTTATGTTAATACAAACCCGATACATAGTTTAATTCGGTAGGTCACATTCCGTAACGGTCAACCATCTCGTGATGGCGTCCGTAAAATGGGTGAAAGGATGATTTCAACTTCACCATTTGGAACTCGAAGTTGAATAGCTTCCTAGTAAGCAGCAACCTTATATCAAGAAAATCATGATAAGAAGTACAAGCCCTGGAATATCGTTTCAATTGGGAGATATAAACTCCATCTGCAGGGGCTGCTTGAATGTTGCTAAATGAAAATGGAAAGTTCACAATTTGGAAGCTGGAATCATCTCTTTTGCCGTAAAAGACGTAACTGTATCTGGTGTATCTTTACACATGCACAGATACAACGTATTGTTAAAGCCAATGGTTTCTTATTTTGCATGACAAGATTCATATGTTTATCAAAGATAAAGTATACCAACAAATAATATCATATCTGTAGATATTGTCAACAATACTTGATGATATATAGACGGACTTTCTGTGTATATGGACTGTCAACGCTGTTCAGATTGATGTAGTGTTATGTAAAAACAAATGGAAAGTTATGTATGAAGTTATCAATCATCGTAAAAGTCGTATGCTCAACTATTAGACAATTACTGTCTCTGATCATTGCATGCTCTCACCTATGATGTGGTGACCTAACCTGCGTCATAATTTGCTAGCCTTCCAGTTAGTGTTCTATAACATGCTCCGCAGTTCAATTATTTTATGAGAACTACGTTAGAACTTATCTTATGCTTTTGTAATAAAGCATGCTTATAAACATAATGGTATTAATCATGAAAAAATCTCTATGGAAGTTTTTTTCTAACGATTGGTGAGTTTTACAGAGCGTGAAGTAGGATGACGAATGACATATACATTGCTGGTATCATTAACTTTGGAGTTTATCTGATTCACCGACATTACTTTCTTCATTTTGAGACGCAAAATGAAGAAAGAGTTTATTAGAACTGAGCATCGGTAAACTACTGATGCCTCTTATTTTAACGGTCCCTTTACTTTGTTGAAAGTAATGACTTTGTATTCTCTACAGTACACTCCCAAAAAATCTAATTCTAAGGAAACATTCTGATTAAAAACGTTTACTTTTCCAATTACCCGATAGTTAACATATTTGGTACAAAAAAAGCTAGATAAAAGGATTCAAACAATATAAACAAAAATATGTGGTATGAGTGTTTTTCGTGAAATGCTTATTTACGTTTTATGTTCTTTCCTTGAGTCAACCCGTATTTTGATCTGATACAGAAATTTTTCAATATAGTCCCTTTCTCAGTCGAAATTTGGCTTTCAGGTCTTAGATCGTATGTTTGTCAATTAGTTAAGTTCGGTTTTGTGCTTCATACTTATCTGATGAACCGACCACTTTTAAACTGATTCTCAGTAGTTTTGAAATATGATGTTACACAATCTTCAATGTTTTGTCGAGGATGAGTGCTCGCAAACACTCTGAGTATTGCAATATAAATATAGGACAACGGTTTAAGTAGGCATGATACATTTGTACATGTTTCTGAAATCATTATGACCTGCATTAAGATATCAACATTTTTCAAAGCTTAAGCAATAAAATTATTATATGTACAAAGAACCTTACAATTGCATGAATACAAACAGATCATAGGAGACTGATTTGTATACATGTACAAGATACATGTACTCATATCGAATTAAAAACAAAGTTATTCCAAATGAGAAAACGTGTTATGATTACCAATGAGATAATCCTCCACAAGAGACCAAATTACACAGAAATAGATAGCTTGACCGTACAACCTTTAACAAGGAACAAAGCCAATAGTCTGCTATAAAAGGCCAACAAATCACAAATGTAAAACAATCCAAACAAGACAACTAGCGGCTTAATCAATGTACGAAAAATGAACGAAAAACAAATATGTAACACAGAATCACATGAACGCATAAAAGATAAAGACCAAAAAGGCAAAGTATTTAATAAGTCTTAGATGAAAACAAAAAATTGAAAAATAGACATTTCCATGTTCACATGATCTATATTGTGCGCGCTATATATCTTTTTCTTTAAATGTCCCCAACAGGACTCCGTATATATACACAATGTCTTTCAGATAAATACATGATAATAGTTACATTGTAGACATAATTTTATTAATACAAAAAAACAGAGACACACTTAAAAAAATAAAGATATAAGAAAACGAACGAATTGCATGATAATCAAACGCATTTGAATGTTCAATGGTTACATGAATGATGATGTGAATATGATTTCAGTCAAATATATATACAGTCCAGTAGATTACATTGAATAACAAAAATAGCATAGGAAAGATAACTCTTGATATTTTGTCAACGTTCCGAGCTTTTTCTCTGCTGGCCATATTTCGAAAAAATAAGTTGATTCTCGATGAAGTCTGATTTCCCATCTAAAAATATAAATATGATCAATTGACGGTTATTATCATGGTAATACGTTGTATTGAGCACAGTTTTTTGTCTGATACATAATTTTACTATCAAGATATACCTGTATTTGCAACGAGTATCATTATAGAAAAAAAACCGACTTTAACGTACGAAGTGCAAACCGAGACTATTTTGTTTTGTATTATGAAACAAAAAATACATGACAATATAATTTTCAAATATATTTACTTGACAAAAAATGTAATGAAGGTAATATTCTAGTGAATCTTTTGAAAGTTCCTGCCTTTTTTAAGTTGGTCTTTTCCTTATATTTCGTAACTTATATGTATTATAATATTAATGCTCCTAACTTTACCGCATCTTTTACATTTATCTAAATATGTATTACTGTTTAGGTTGTGCACGTGAAACTTTATATTCATTAGACAAGACTTTATTACCTTTTCTGGAAGACTTCGTCTTAAATATTCAGTTTTGTTATTAGTTGCATCAACTACATGAGATAGTCTCCTTTGTTCTACTCGTGATAACACATTAACATATGCAAATTCTATCAATGCTGCAAACACAAAGCACAGACATGACACCATCCACACGTCAATTGCTTTGAAATACGAAACTTTGGGTAAACCTGAACTTTGTGTTGTCATAGCTAGAACCGTGAGTAATCCGAGGGATATCCTTGCAGGCGTAGCATCAACACTTATCCAGAATGATACCCATGATAGTATTACAATAAGAATGCTTGGTACGTATATCTGTAGTAGATAGTAGTCGTACAAACGATCCAATTTAATGTTCATTTGTACACATGAGAAATTCACTGAAAAAAAAATTCAATAAGATTCTTATTTATGTTAAAATTATATAGGAAAATTACGACGAAACTTTATTTATACATATTCAAAGCTAGTTATTAATTAGTTAAGGAGTTCTTGAGTGTTTTCAAAGTAAAACTTGTCACTGCATGTACAGGTTTGGACAGGTTTGGTTGTAAATTGATCTCAATTACAATTGCATATTTAGTTTTTACTCTCTTTTATAAACTGCATTGTTATGTTATATGTAAATGCATATATCCTCTAGAAAAGATACAACAGCTGTTAAATTATGCAAGTGGAAGAGAAAGAAAAGAAAGAGAGAGAGAGATTACATCAACATACTTCCAGCATACTGTTTGTCACATTTGAAGGTGTCTATACAATCAAGGCTGAACTGTGATAAAATGATATCTTCTTTCTTTTCTACTGCTTCTTTATACCATTGTAGTACCAGTGTCTCGGACGTGTAACCATCTAAAAACAAATACAAAAACGAAACAACACCATAAAACCGGCTATCGGTACAGTAGATAGAAAAGGAACTTTGTAACCGGTTGCATCCTTAAACAATTCTTTTCGCTATCATGTACAGCACACATATGTCGTTTTTGCGGGCCATTTCAATACAAGATGATTTTTTTTACAAGGTAATTAATTTCAATTTGCATTCGTGAACAAATGATTTTGATCCTGTTTACCTATTGCACCTGCCGTACTGATAACCGGTTATAGGGTGTACATTTTGCGGAAAATTCAAGTGAGGACATTTAAAGAGAAACCAATATATACTACGCAACTAGAATTATCTTCTAATGGTATTTTCCCTTCTTATATGTGTCAGTCTTTTTTTGGTGTTGTTTATCATTAAACTAGAGGCTTTCAAGAGTGTGTGTTGCTCATCTTGGTCTAACTGCATTATAAACAAAGGACATACATTTCAGACAAGAATATAATTCATGACAAAATTCTCTATTAATTTGGCCCAAGAGTTTCAGATAGAGGAGAATATTTTTGTAAAGGGTATAAAAAAAAATGAAAAATTGTAAATTGACAAAAAGGGCAGTGTCAACTGAAAATTTTGGTCATGTTGACTAATTTGTAGATCTTGCTGAACAATTGTGTTGTTCACAGTTTATCTCTATCTATTATAATATTCAAATTAAAAAACAAAAACAGCAAAATTTCCCTAAAACTACAAATTCATGGGCATGATCCTAGTACACGGGGTTTTCTGATACGTCTGGAAATTTCAGGGCAGATAGATCTTGACCTGATGTACATCTTTATTCCTGTCAGATTTACTCTTAATGCTTTATTTTCAGAGATATTAGGCAAAAACTGCATTTTACCCCCTTGTTCTATTTTTCTTTAGCAATGGCGGTCATCTTGGTTGATAGGTGGGGTCATCGGATACGTTTTTAGACAAGATACCTCAAAGATGATTAAGGCCAAGTTTGGTTTAAATTGGCACAGTAGTTTTAGAGGAGCTGATTTGTGTTAAAGGACGACAACGACGACAGACGACGGACGCCAAGTAATGAGAAAAGCCCACTTGGCCCTTGAGGAAAGTAGAGCTAAAAATCAACTCGTTTGTATGCTTCTTTTTAATTAAAACAAAATGGTTTGAAAGTTTTGCATGCAGTTTAGATTAAGTGCTATGATTTTAAACCTGCGACCATATTACAGACTTTAGTACTATAATTTGACACCTCGGCTTACAAGAATGGCAAGTTGTATGCCTATATCTCTTTACACTTTGTACATTTTAAGTATAGTTTTAATACAATACGTGTGTGTTCATTTACATCTTAGTTTAAATGTGATTGTTCTCTACATTGCATAATTACCGCATTAAATTTAACATTTTCATCACTAATTTGCTCTTTATTTTCATATCTAATTGCAGTATGTGATAACATCCTTTAATAGTAGAATGGTATGTCAAATAACACCTATCAGATTTGTTTAAAGAAAAATTGACCTATAACAGACATGAGGACGACCATTATCAGCACTGATGGTAGTTACTGTGCTGTTATTCCAAACACGCATCGTACCATGCAAATATGCCTATTTGTTCGAGGTACTAATTTTCTTTTTTCAATTAGTTAAAAACTTAATATGGGGACGGAGTCCCCAATAACAGTAGAAAATTCAATTAAAAAAATACGGGAAAATTTCCCGAATTTTTCATTGTACTAATGAACTCAAAATCTTTCAATTTTTTTTGTCGTGTTTTGAAATCCCGGACCTGCGCAGAAATGTACAATGTACTTCCTTTTTCCGGTCTCGTTTGTATGAAACTTTGAGTAAAATATATATTTATCAGTCTAGTATAAAATAGGAAGCCACGCGCAATACCAATTTCATTTTGAATAAGTCCTTGATATGAAAAAACGTTACCTGATGATAGCGTTTCTTTGTTTACATTGCATATGACGTCATAATTTAAATAACGTCACAACTAAATCCCTAACAACAGAACCAAAATCGGAAACGTTACGGTATTTCCGTTTCTTTTTTTTTAAACAAATATTTAAGTTACAAAAAAATAATTCATACAGACTTCGTCCCCATTTACAGGTAATGCCTGCCTCATATTATTATTGCAAAATTCTGAGAATGAATATATATATATAATGCCATTTCCGCATAATTGACATCCTTTAGGTTGTTGTTCTTTTATTCCGAATTTGAGTAATCTAATCTATTTATTATTAAAATCATAATTATAACTTTGGCAATTTAAAAGGAGTAGGTCCGGTAAGTGCCGATTTCGGCCTCAATTTTCAAGTTCATCTAACGAAAGATTTTAGACACTTTTTAAACACTTAAGTGTCTATTTCAATTGATTCAATTAGTTAATGGGGAAGATTTTAACTTAATAAGTCATTTAAAACGCTCCGATTCAAGCTTAAATATGAAAAATCTATCAAATATGCCAAAAATCGTCACTTTTCAGATGATTTTTGTCAAAAATGAAAGTGGCCGCATCCGTGTTCATCCTCAACCTTGATATATATTATGTATTATCATCAAATACAACTTACGTTTCAATATTATGAATGAACACGAATGCGGCCACTTTCATTTTAGACGGAAACCGTCTAAATTTAACTAAAATGCTACAATTGTGAAGATTTCAGTAATTTAGCATGACTTAATGATGCTAGTACCCGATATATGTGCATTGTTTTGTCAAAAACAGCCCATATTTATGTAGCAGAAGTATTCTACTTTGAAATAAATATCTAAACGATTACATTTTCACAATTTTCTAAAACTGCTATATTTTGAGGCCAAAAAGGGGTCTTACTGGACCTACTCCTTTAATCTACATTCGTTGATGTCTTTCCGCCTATTATAAGTCTTGCTAGTAGGTATTGAGATGTATCATTGTCGAAATAAAATACATAAAGAGATGTTGTATGAATGTCTTTTCGATAACTAAACAAAGGACATAATTCTGAACAATTTAACCTTATATTCTTTTCTTCTAGATCTTCATTATGAATTCATTTTATGGTAAAACATTGCATTTGGAATTAAACAGTTACACAATACTTACAGCTTTCTATTATCAACGGACAAATTTGATTATCCAACGGATATTTTAGCAGATTAACGTCACATGAAAAAGTACCAGATATCCTGAAAACAAAATGGTAAAAGCTTAAATTGGTATGATAAACAAATCGTCCATTTATTTTTATAGTGCCAGAGCTAAAACAGGGTAATACAAAAAAGCTATGTGAATATTTTATTCAGCTAAACACAAAACAAATGGCATGATGATCAGATAGTGTTACAAAATAGCGCATCTTTTCCCCAAAAATCAATAATAGCACAATTGTCAACACTTCGACACCATTCATGTTTACCGAATTATAAGAAAATATAGGCAAATATTGTAGACCGAATATATTTATTTCATTATATCAAAAACCATTTAAATTTGGATACCTATCAATTTAGTTTTGAAGATTTACCATAAATAAAATTTGTCACATGTTATGTTGCATTAATGCTTGAAAAGCATAAAATAAATAATACTTATAATAATTCACAACAATACAACATGTTATGTGAACCAGTAACAAAATCGACAATGTTCAAATACAATTTATAAATGAATTTGGAATTAAGGAATTAAAAAAGAGCATCCTTTCTCACAAGTACTAGAAATCGGTCAAAATGGAGACGTTATAGAAAGTGCGTCATACATGCATAAGGTAAAGTCAAAATATGTGTGCTAACAAACATTACATATATTCATTCAGTCATCCTTCGATTGTATGTTGCAAAACAAAATGGTTCCCTTTCATCAATCAACACATTTTATATTATAGACAATCGTCCTGAATGCGCAAGAAATATTTGTTACTGTGCTTTAATCAAAATAAAATCAAACAGATGGTGGATAAACTAAATGCCAAAATTGACAAAACACAAAGATTTAACAGTTAACATTTTGCACTTCATGAAAAAAAAAGAATCGAAAGAAAACAATTCGTGAAGACCAAGACTTGTTAATAAAATCGGATAAAAAGGGAATAAATATCGTAAACTCAAAAACTTCACTGAATTGAAATGTAACAAATTTTGTGCGTCAGCTTTTGACAAGATTGTAAAAATTTGTATCACGTAAGAGTTTATACATCATATTCTTGTTTTCCGTTCAGATTATGGACATGTATATTATAAGAGAAGGAGCTGTTTTCAGACGGCCAAGAAAGAAATCATTAATAATTGAATTACTCGGACTAAGGAAACGGTTTCGACATATTCTTTCAGCCTTTTTAGTTCTCTTATTGCGTGAAAGCAAATCTGATAACATTGTATTTGTCGTCTATCATTATTATAAACTGTTCATTTTGTATAAACTACATGAAACAGACATTCATGGTTCTGTAGTATCTTACATTTTTATAAATGAGATATTTAAATTGAC
Organism: Mytilus edulis; assembly: GCA_019925275.1. Classification (NCBI taxonomy): domain Eukaryota; kingdom Metazoa; phylum Mollusca; class Bivalvia; order Mytilida; family Mytilidae; genus Mytilus; species Mytilus edulis. The sequence goes on along the minus strand of CM034361.1, from coordinate 32,917,453 downwards.
ACCATGGACGGACGTTACATATATACATTGTGCAAATAATTTGACAGACAACGGAAGTTATACTGAACTATGATGTTCAGTAATTAATATGTTGCCATTATCTCATGGTATATAGTTTGACATCACTAGCATATTGATTTCCGATTCTTCGTGTCCCCAATATTTCAATTTTACTTCGGAATTAATGCGAATAAGAGTGGCTAGTTTTATTATATACATCTGATAAAAAATTAGTTCGTTGTGCATTTGTGTAAATAATAACTACTTCCGTACATAATAAATCCAATTATTTTTTAAATGTATTGTAATATATTCATCGTATTTTTCGTCTTCCGTACATAATAAATCCAATTATTTTTTAAATGTATTGAAATAAATTCATCGTATTTTTCGTAACAGAAGCTGAATTCTTTAAAAGAAAGGGTTGACCAAGGTAAACAGCGAGAAAAGTATAATCCTGTGTTGGGCAGGGACAGAAATTGTACCTAGCAACAGGAAATATACGGATTCCTTACACAGATGTTGCATGCAGTTCTTGAACGCACAGAAGGCTTGATACCCACTCTTTGTTCACAACAGGAAATGGCTTCGAATTCATACATTCCGTACTTCCAAACGGACGTACGGTTTTAGAAATGCTTTTATTGGTGAAACGGAGAGAAGTCTAGGTAAGATTATATTTCTATACCACATTCAACACTTAGGGATGCAATAAATATATATATATATCGAGTGGTCTAGAGCGCTGGACATGAGGCTAAGCGATTGGTGCTGTAGTGTATCAAAGGTATGAGTTCGAATCCCGCTGAGGGACGAACAAAAAATTGTCAGTAGAAAATCTAACTCTAACACTGTTTGGAGTAATTTTCAGACTTGTATGAATATTTGTATTAACCATGTATCTCTATCACTCTGAGATCCAGTGGGCATATATATTGTATGGTTTGTCACTTGTTTAGACTTCTTTGTATGATATACTTATTTCTAGTGACTGTATAATGAAATTCATCATGATCCCATATGATATATAAAAATTGTTGAATTAGATTACTGACAAATGAAAAATACATTGTGTATAAAAATAATAATATAACATCTACACACGCTTAAAAAACACGTGTCTCATGTCTATCTCTAGATTAGCCTTCCGTGACAAGGTAACACTACGACTATTGAAGTTATATTTTTATATAGCGGATGTGGTCGAGTGGTCTAGAGCGCTGGACATGAGGCTAAGCGATTGGTGCTGTAGTGTATCAAAGGTGTGAGTTCGAATCCCGCTGAGGGACGAACAAAAAATTGTCAGTAGAAAATCTAACTCTAACACTGTTTGGAGTAATTTTCAGACTTGTATATATATATATATATATGTTTAACTCGCTACATTCTGTATGTGCCTGTCCCAAGTCAGGAACCTGTAATTTAGTGCTTGTTGTTTACATGTTGCTGTATATCATATTTATTTTTCCTTAATTGTTTTGTACATAAATCAGGTCGTTAGTTTTCATGTTTTGATTGTTTAACACATGTCATGTTGAGGCTAACTTTGTGTTACGGGTTTTGTCCATTTTTGTAGGCCGTAAATTGATCTATTGTAACAGTTGTATTCTATAGTATTGTATCTTTGGAGATTTGTCTTATTGGCAATCATACCACATCTTCTTATTTTTATACTTTCAATTAACATTAAGAGTGTATGCTAACTGTATGATTACCTGATGCTGTAGAGTATAGAGCCATCGGGTTGTATGTGCAATAATTTATTTGGCACAACTACATTGTGAATAGTTGCTCGTTTCTCATTCAAAATGAATAAGTCCGGCACCCATACTCCGTTTATAGACTTTGTATTTAGTTGTAAAGCTGGAACACCTTCTATCCGATCGTACATCAGACGCTTATCTCTCCATCTTTGTCGCAGAAATATACTCATTGCAAAATCCTGTAAAGATGATTAAAATATCTTTGTTGGTCACTGTACATGTCCCTTTGAAGACTTTCGACCTTAAAATTTGCAGTTGAAAATTAATCAAGAAAACATGCAAACGAGTGAACATAATAATGGTGTATACTAAGATGTTATTTATTATAAGTTTGACGGTTGTTTGTTATAGTTTCAGGTCAGTTGAAATATATGATAGGAACTAAATCAAATGTTGAATTACAACTATTGCTGTTATAAGGTTTTGTATGTCAAATGGTTTGGCCTTTATCATCATTGAAGAGAGATTCATTGTCAAAATGCGCATATGTTGCAGTAAAACTAGTATTGTTAAATCATCACATCGATAATGGCTGGTGAGTTCGCACTTCTATATCAATAATAAACACAAATACTTGCTTTCAGAACAATTGGTTCTTATTGGTTTTGATGACAGTTTATCAAGAATAAACGTTTTTAAGCATCCGAGATGGTATGTATAATTTTGGTTGCAAATTACCAAATTATTATTTCTCAAATTCAATATTTAAATGCATCTGTTTGTTTTGTTCACTAATCGTTGTCAATATAATGGAATTTTTCGACTATCATACTGTAAAAGTGAGAGGTTTATCTAGCTATAAGACCAGATTAAATCCACCGCTTACTGTACAAGAAAATACCAGTTGCAAGTCAGGAATATGTAAACTGTTATCCATTCGATTGGTATGTATGAGCTTTTGATTTGCCGTTTAATTACGGACTTTCCCTTTTCAATTGTCCTCGTAATCCAGTTTTCTTCGGATTTTACTTTTTCAACTTACAAGTAAGCCGTATGGTGACCTATAGTTGTTAATGTCTGTGTCATTTTGGTCTTTTATTGATAGTTGTCTCATTGGCAATCATACCACATCTTCTTTTTTATAAAGTCGTGTATCTATCATATTTCCAGTGATTGATAAACTGACATGTATCATAATTTAATATGTTTTCAATAATAATTGTATGTATTCTGAAATTTTACCCATATTGATGAAATTGCATAATAAATTTAGAGCATGTCAACTGTACTGTTTATACCTTTGACAAATCACTCATTGAATCGATGCTCAGTATATACACTTGTATGTCAACTATCAGTGGTTCATCTAAAATAAAATTACATGAGTGATTATGAAAAATGGTTTTGATTCTAGTATGTACTATTACTATAATACTATATACATGTATACTGTCATATGTTTTAAGGTGCGTCGCTTTTCGAGTGATCTAAGTAGTCAAATTAGTGTATCCCCAGCCTGTCAACACTGAGATCGTGATAACGAACCCCGCACGTTGTAGGTGTGGTCGACTTTTATCTTAATTGACTACGATTCTCAGTTTTCCTACCAAAGATTGATTGTTATCTCAAAACATTCCGGCTTCCTCTTCCAATTTAAGAACTGACTATCATGAAATGGCCAAACGCGCTGAAAGTGGCGTTAAAAACCAGTCAATCCATCGATGAATAACTTTAGGAAAAGTAATGTAAACCTTTGTAGTTGGGTAACTTTAATTAATTCAATCTCTCTCCTCTGCCCAAATGATAGTAACGCATTTGCAGGTTTAGATACTTAAATCCCTAACAGAACATGCAAGTTTTATATTATTGCTGATGAATTAAGTTTACACGAAAAATGTTCCTGTGGTTTGTTTATGCCTAGTTTGAATTCATTTGTATATAGACCTTTAGATGACATTATCTTCTAGCATTTTGTGTCTTTGAATTGCAGTTTCATTGACGTTTACACCAAACTTCCCTTTCTGCATACTAGCATACTAAAACGAACTTAAAAAGTCTTTAAAAAATCATGTTTTTCAGGACGCCGTGCTTTTAAACTCAACTTAAAATATCATAACAAAACTTGATTAGAGAAAACACATTGTTTTATTTAATTATACTGCTTTCAATATTTCCCTAAGCTCATTGAAAGGGAAAACCTGATAGATTGTGTACAATTTATTGTTTTACATTTAACTTTAGAACCTTTTTACTCACCATCATTATAATTCGGTGGTATCGCAGGATTATAATTATCAAACATTGTTTTCAGTATTAAATCTCTGAAAGATATAAAAACAAATCGATGCAAGTATGATAAAGAGTTTGTCCAATGTTATGGAAAGTGTTCTAGATGTCTTTTGACGTATGCTTTGTATTGTTTGGAAAAGAAACCACCAGCAGTTGAGGACTGGTTACCGTTAATAACAAATTGCCGTACATACATGTAGCCATTTTTTTGTTGGGATAAGGTAAGGGTTGTGTAACAACAACAGACTGTATTTCGACTTGATGTGTAAAATATTCTATTATTTGAACCAGTTAAAATTGGGAGGTACTGAATTTTCTGTGCAAGTGTAGGTTGTTGTTTTAAGCAACACACAGTGTAGAGTGAAGGAGTCTTTAAATTAATTGTCAGAACAGAGATGTACGTCTGGTTTTGATACACAAAAACCAAATGTAACATTACTATCCCACTTAAACGTAGATACTATTATTTAATTGCAAAACTCAAGTGTGGCTGATCATCATCATACTGCTGAAATTGACATTCTAGATACCCATGTAGTCGTTGTTTATAAGAGCCCTTATAGTCCAAGTTGTTGTTGCTCAAGATAAAGTTTGGTTACTTTATATATGGAAAACAAATATCTCCCTAAAGTGTAACAGTACGATAACAAATATTTGAGAAAAGTTATGAAAATAACAGCTGGTACACGACTACTTCGGTATAATTTGTTCCCATGATTACTGTAACCAGCAATATAGATTCTTATTAGAAAATAATAGCCATATATAGTGAAAGCTTTATATATCTATTCTGACACTGACTAAAAGATCTACAAGTATTTATGGACACCCTCTCTCATACATTTCAAAATTATAAACCAATGTACTGCAATTAATGAACATACACGTTGATGTCTTACTTGCAAAAACTTAATAAGTATTTTCTAAAGTCTAATTCAAAAAGAACATCGCGGCAAAATATTCATAACTATATATTATGTTTAAAAACAATTATGCCGAAAATACCAAAAATATATTAAATCGAACTTGTCACGCAATGAACTATTCATTGGTGAATAATCAGATATAATGATTTCTGTGTTTAACCTTATTTTCTATTCGATATTCCATATGTTGACTATTAAAACAATAAAGTCCAATTCATCAAATGAAGGATAATCAACTGCTGTGACGTTGTGTGTAAACATCATATAAACGTGTAACATACCTGTGCGTATTGTTAACTGCTAATAAGGGTACTAAAGCACAAAATGCCCAGAAGGTAATGAACAGCATTATACTCATGAGCTGTGCTCGTTTATAACCTGTTAAACAAATGAAAAAAGCATACAATATCTATTTATATGAACGAACCTCGAATAGTTTTCGTTGACAAAATGAAATGTAATGTACTTTGAGCAAAACGAAAATATCTTAACATAGATAGTAAAACGTACGTCTTCGTATAAGTTCAGTTTTGATAACCATTTGATAACGCTAGGTCGGTGTGCCTTATCTGAGACTACACGTTCATACCAGCTACAATGTATATAGTAGTTTCGGGTATAAAATTAAAATGACATTGTTTATATCCCGAATAGATGAGCACTTTGACAACATTTGTTTATAAGCACCTGCCAGAAAGTTAGCATCAAGGATACATTGTTATCAGTGTTTTGGTTGGATTCGTGGTGCTTGGTTTTTGTTTTCATATTGTGTTTTTTGTAGTATTGTTTATCTTTCTATTTGTCAGTTTGTCTAATTGTTTTGATATCTTTTATAGCCATGACGATTTTCGATCTATAAGTTTAAGTTCCCTATGGTATCTTTTAACCCTCTTTTGTTACAGATGTGAATATAATTTTATTAGATAAAGTTTAACACACACATATTACGTAACTATCCGATGCTTATACTATTTTAACTTATATAATTTCACTAACAATAACATGCGAATATATTATTCCGGCAGTGTTCAAAACTGTTAAGAAAATAACAACTTTCTTTTTCATGGACTATAAAATTAGCAAATTAAAGAAAATACTCAGGCAAGTTTATGATCAAATCAGGGATGGCCCTAATCAAAAAATTTATTGCACGAAAGAGTTATGACTTTTTGAACAATTAATTAAAAAAAAAAGTACTTGTTTCGTAAATTACGTGAAAACGATTAACCAAATTAAAAGAAAAAGAGATTAAAAATAAAAGAGATGCAATCTGCAGACGTTTTCGAATCTTAAACCTGATTTAAAATTTATCCAAATCAAGTTTACTTTAACGGTTGCCGATAAGGTACCACAACAATGTTTGGTGTAAATTGTTTAACCTTTCAGGAAAAAAACCCGTACGCTTGTGTTGGTACATAGTGTTTGATAGATATTGTGTCGCATGTATTTTTAATCAGGTAGCCCTATAGATTGTAACATCTAGAGAATCTTTATCGAAAGTTTATCAGGATATTTTAACGTTAATGATTATAAACTTGTGCTTTTCTAATACACAATGAACATATTACATTCTACATATTTGATTTACAATGAATTATTTTTTTATTGAAACGGTAGAAAATTCCTTAATGCATAAACACTGAATATGACTCATCAAAAGGCAATTGTGTAGCCCTGACCTAAAAATGACCCACAGCATATAATATAGATAATAGTGTAATTTTTTGCGAATATAGATAAATATCACCGACAGCTGCATGTAAAACTAGACTACCCTAGAGATAGAATGCAGTGGTCAATGTGTGAAATATAAATTTAGAGAACTGAAGAAATTACTGTTTAATACAAGTTGCCATCTACAATATAAGTATTGGCAAAATCAATTTTGATTCAAAGGTTTAATAAATCATATTAGAGCACTGACTATTGTCTAGAAAACTAAACATAGAACAAGTACATGTTTAGAATTAAGTTAATTTCAAATTTGAATAAACGAAAGTCATAGTCTGAGCGTAAAATAAAATCAGTACTACGGTTTTAACATTCAAGTCCGATTTGATTTAAGCAAAGATTAAAGAATGGGGTCAAAATACGTAATCTTGAAGCAAAAACCTTTTAAACATGCAGCAGAAACCTTTATACTTGCAGACTGTCATACACATTACGTTGAAAGTTAACAAACCAAAGTCAAAATCATATTTTTTTCTGTAACAGTTGCAAATATCCATAGGGATAAACTTAGATCAGGAGCTATCATTACATTTATTTAGCATGATTCAGTTGAATATATAAGAGACGTAAACAATACGACTGACATAAGAAGTTTGAGTATTGATTAATGTGACTAATGTCAGTAGAAAATCGGCATGTTGTTTCATAGCAAATCTGTGGGCCCTTAAAAGTCTGATGTATATGAATGGTAAACATGTATATTATATATATTATGTGTGCATGCTTTTCCGATTATTTGGATTAAAGGAATAACTGTAAAATCTCAAAATACCAATTGATATAATCTTGATTATCAGTTAGTTTATAAACTGTATAAACAGACAACATGTGATAAATAAGAATAACTTACTTTCTTTCCGTTATATTATACGTGCTCCATATATACGACAATGTCAATATCGTATATATAGGGCTGACACTGTAATCTGTAATACAAGTAAATTGTCCAATCTAATGATGCATGAATCTGTTATATAATAATTGTATTTGTATCTTTACAACTAATTGGCATGGTTTAGTCAGGGTATTAGTAGGAAGCTACAGATGGCACGTTATGATCAACTCACTTTATGTAGCTTAAAAGTAAAGAAGATTTCAACGTGCTAATTTAAATCTGTGTAAGGTGAAACAAGACACACAACACAATTCACACATATTCCCGAAAAAACGGTTCGCAGAATAACACGAACGAACACTTTCGTATAGCTTCTTTAATAGAACGTGATCGATATTTGAAGTGGTGATTATTTGAAACCGTCTAGTTAATTTTTAATAAAACTTCTTTCTAATTACATTAATGATCTTGAGATTTTGTTTTATACAGTTTACATTTTGTGATATTAATTTGATTATAGTATTTAAAAGAAAACTGATAAATACATATATTTGATATCAGGAACCATTTAGTTATTATGGTCGGTCAAAATAACGTGTCACACTGTTATGCTATGATATAAACTAATCCATGAAATTCAACATGTTTTATTTTAGCTCTGATCTCTTATTACCTAATGTATTCATTGTTGATGGGCGGAGGGGTACCTATAGTTGTTAAATCTTATGTCAGTTGGTCTCATATGGAGAGTGATCTCATTGGGTAACATTACCATATCTTTTTACTTTTATACAAATGTAGCTTCTGTACTTTTTTCTACCATTTTTCAATTGGATAAACTGTTGCAGAAGTAACAAAAATTAAGAACACAAAATGTTCCCTGGCATGAAGCCATTATGTAAGGGATGAATTGTACATTGCAGACTTTTTATTTTATCACTAATGCTACAGTAGATTGTATTCGTGCAGTTACATCTGTATCTTTACGATTCCATGGCATTATGTACAACCTTATTTTACATATTCGATATGCTTCACGTACAGATGAGTATTTTTTTTAATTAAATTTGAGGCAAAGAATCGACACACGAAGTAAAGTTGGTATCTTTTTACGAAACTTGATATGACAAACGACCGTTTATAACGGAACAACACTATCCATAAATAACTGTTCACCATGAGAGTGTAAACATGTTCACATCTTAAATAATATCTTTGTTTCATAGTTTATGTTAATTCTAGAATCAGTTGTACATTCATTTATAGGTTATTGACAGATGTTAATTTATCCGGCCAGAACAATTCATTCGTTAGTTTTTTAAGCAGGGCAAACTAAATTAATATATATAATACATCGATAAGCAAACATTTACTTGTCCTGAACTTTTGTAAATACATAATTTTTTGGCGTAAAATCTTATATTTATCCATATTTGGAGAAACTTGAATCATTACACATTCTCAATAACCAATTATCCATTGACCCCTTATGGAGTTATTGCCCTTTATAGTCAATTTTGAACATTTATTTTTTATTTTTATAATCTTTTTCAATGAAAATTTCTGAATAGGAATATTAAATATTGTCATATGCTAGTAAAATGCAATACTTTCTTCACGTTAAGAACTCTACATTTTTTTATTTTTAGTTATGGCTGTTCTGCAAATGGAATTTTCTGTCCCTATCCAAAATACCTACATTTCAATTGCAAGCGTCTATCCTTTATTTCGGCCAATCCCCTACAGAAATAACCAATATGGATTATAACCAATTTGTTCTTGTCTAAAAAATGCATGACATATTTGCGACTAAAAGCAAACAAAAAACAATCAGTCAATATTTGTTTTCTCTGCTTCCTATGCTTTATTTTATTTTACTATTTTTAATCCAGAATTTCTAAAATTTCTTTTGTAAATTGTGTTCTATTGACAAAACAATTTGTCCTTCTGCCATTTTGACAAAATAATCACAAATTCACTACTGGTATCTGAAATACAGAGTGAGTATGTACTTATGTAGTTTCACAAAAAAGTACGCATCATATAAAATACAACCCTTTTCAGCTGCTTTTTGGAAAATAAATTAATTCTAATAAACTATAAGTTATTTTGTTTGCAACATATTGTGATTTTGTTCAATTTTGTCAGATAACCTTCTTCTACAAATTACCTGAATTTGTAGAATTTAGATTCAAAATTTCAGTCATTTTACAAAATGACTAGGTATTTTAAGTCATTTTGTATAATGCATGTCAAGGTTAGGAATTTTATAAATTGCCTGATTATTCAGTTATTTTACTAAATGCCTAAATTTAGAAAATGCCTGTAACATATACATATATAAATAAATCCGGGAGTTCGGTAAAAATTATCGATCAGGTAATTGTCTTGAAAAGAATTTGATAAATTTGATTGACATTCTTTCATTTCTTGATTTCCCGTCTGTTCTTGGTGATACAATGTGCTGGTCTTTATGAGAGTTGATTTACCTTACTACGTTTTTTTTTGCTCAAGGAGAACACTTATGGGTATTATAATGTTGTTAAATGAGTATACTTTTCAATTTGGGTATACATTACATGTGATACATTGTGTCATGACTATTTCGTTAATGGTAATAAGTGAAAAGCAATGTACTTTTTCTTTAGTCTGTCAACCAGTTAATGAATATATAATGCAATCAATATCAAACGAAAAGATGATTTAAATGATTTAACAGCTTACCTTGCAGTCATTTATTTATAACATCCAACAAATCACCAGAAGTAGAACGATTAATTCTAAAATCAAAATCAAAACGTCAAAATATATGATTACACTATTGCATTTGATGGTACATTTACTACGATAAAACAATTCTTGTCAAACTGTTATCTCCAAATGTACAATATGGTCCCTGATGAGTCTTGTGTAAACGAAACGCGCGTCGGCGTAAGTGTAAAATGTTATTCCTGGTATCTATGATGAGTTTATTTATCAATTTCTAGTACAGTCTTCATATAATTTACCATTTATAACATCTAAGATCATAAGATATGTTTGTAGTAATCATTAATGTATCGAAGGAATTATTTGATTCTATATATATATGTTGATTGAAAAGAGAGTTATAATTGTCTTTATACCGCAACATTATTTATTCAGTGCAGGTGACAGACACAATGCTATTATTTGAAAAGTTTAAAAGGGTCATGCAATTTATTTTCATAGAAATGAAAATACGATAAGAATATGAAGGTTAAATTTTAAATGCCATGAATATGACAGTTGTTATATACTCCTTTGATGTGTTTGAGCTATTGATTTTGCCATATGCTGACGTATTTTCCGTTTAAAATTATCTCGGAGTTCGTTTTTTTGCTATTTTACTTGTATCTGTCAGAAAGGAGATTTCTGGCTATTTTATAGCTACATGTACATAAACGTTCTGTTTTAGTTGACCTGAAGACGCACAAGCGGAACATATATATCCTTCCTCCCGCCGACGTTGTCTACAGTTAGGTTTAGTTTGTTATTTAAAGTGTTTTTAGATTTTAGTTACTTATCTTCATAGACTTTATGATTTTTTAGACCCTAAGAAGCACCCAGTTTGTGTTTTTTTTCAATGGATTATTTTCATTTCCGTGTTTTACTGATAAATACACGTTTGAAATTAATTGCAGTTAATATCAAATAACAATCTAAGGCTAAAGTTTTTAAAAAATCAGTAACTCGACGTGTTACATTTGCGCGGATTGGTTCTACATTTGAGCGAAAAAAATTCCACGTTTGCGCGACAAAACGCATTACGTTTGAGCGAAATTTACCTGTTGAAAAGTTCATTTGCCATGAATAATTTTATACAAAAACATATGAAAATAAATCCATAACTTTTTATATAAAAAAACAACTTAATATTGATAAAATAAACTGAACAGTTTTGCAGACGATATAATGTCAAATGCTCCTGTGAATAAAAATTGCAACACATTTCACGACTACTTAGTAGAAAATTACGTTACAAACGAGTCAAAATTTCATCCAGCAATGTGAACGGCTGTGCCCAATGAAAAAACATAACGTACCAACAATGGGCAAGAGTCTTTTCATAGCCAAACCAATGAACAGTTTTATTCAATCTACACTATCGTTGAGATTATTCTACAAGTTCAGGCGACTACTTACATTAAAATTCGCGGCAGCAATAACCATGCAAGTCCTTGAAAAATGCAGACAAAGAGAAAATTAAGTTTATTGTTAACTTCAACAATTTCAGAAGTTTCAAACTGGTGAATTGTTTGCAAATTTTGGTCCAAAAGGAGGTCAAACCCTTGAGTATAAGTGAATTGCATTTAATAGAATTGAACATGTAAAAAAGTAAACTCACAAAAATACTGAACTCCGAGAAAAAAATCAAAACGAAAAGTCTATAATCAAATGGCAAAATCAAAAAAAATAAAACACATCAAACGAAAAGACAACGATTGTCCTATTCCTGACTCGATACAGGCATTTGTAGACAACAATCCATAACGTTAAAGAAATACTGTAACGCCTTTTGTTGTTATAGGCATATCCGCCTAAAAATAAAGAACCAGAAAGGAGTATGAAAATAAGCTATTCCTACATCTTTGTTTGAATTGCTACTTATAGGCCAAATGCTAAGACTTTTGAATTAACTTGATATATTAGGTTCTTTGATTGGTAAATTTAACCGACCGGGTATTCATTAATTTGAATATTGTTCTTGCATTGTTTGATTTTATGAATGTCAACGTGTATTCAATTTCCACAATGCGGGCCCATATATATGTCTTTCCACTTTTCCGTGCGAAGACCTATTGATTTTCTTCTTCTGGTCATTATTTTTTTTCTTCCGCCTAATTGTTTTCTGACGCAGTGTTGTTGTTTTATAAGATGTCGCTAATATATTTGGATTATTTTATCGCACAGTTTATACGCTTTTGAAACTAACACTGATTAACCGAACACTTTACGTTGTAAGAGTTATCACCCCGAACACTGTTTTTCTTGAGGCCACTTTTCCTCCGCAACCGTAACAGATTACAACAATTTTATTTTACAAAATTTCTCGTAATATCTTCAGGATTAGGATGGCTATTTTGACCGAAACTATCCGGAGACTCCATATAAGAGTTATTATCCCTTATGCATTTGATATAAGTGATATGCATTTCTAACTTGTAAACCATAAGTTATAGAGACCTAGGGTCTTTTGATTTAAGATCCTTGGTCCAAAAAAATGACGATTATGTCAAAGTCAAAGGTCCAGGTCATATTAAAAATTTTGATTTTGGCTTATTTTCACTTATTTTCAAAAACTGTATAACATATCGACAAATTATTTTTGCTAAATTGTTAGTTGCGACATGTCGTAACTTATCAATTTTGGTTGAAATGGTACGTAGACAATTAATGGGAGTTTTCGCCCATTTTGTATTTAGAATTATGCGTAAAGTGATATAACTCATTAACCATACATATGAAAGACCTAGGGTCTTTTGATTTGAGGTCCTTAGTTTGTGATCTTGAAATGAAGGTCAAGGTCATAGTTTAATATGACGTTCGAGATTTTGACCTTTGATTTAAATTCATATTTATACATCATAAAGCCGTAGGAACTGACATTTTAACCTGATTTTTCATATTTTAATATAAGAATAGATCTTTACTGGTGAAAAGACCTTCAATTGTTCTGTGAACAATTGGTTTTTAACATTATCTTATTTTGTTAATTCATTTATCGTCAGTTCGTTGTAATAACATTCTATTATCATTTTACTTAGATATAACTTTATTCTGCATTTTAGTTTACTACCTTTAAGTTTTTTTTATTCCAAACATTTCTAAATTATCAATATTAATTTGTAAGTGCTAACTAAGTTTAACAATGTAAAAAAAATAAACTTCCACCCAAACATGCAAAAGTCACAATATGTTAAAAAACTTCAACCATTACATGGTGACATATAAAACTGAACTACCTTACATAGCCATCTGTACCCTACTGAGAAATATTCAAAATAACAAATATATTAATCATTTCAAATAAAGTTGTCTTACCAGTTATAGCTTAAACTAAACTCTTGCGGGGTCTTCGTCTGTTTTTAGACGTTAACGAATAATATCCTTTTATTTGCATAAAAAGCCAAAGAAAAAATGATTAAAACAATCACTGTAACTATATACTATGTTAGAAATTGTAATTATACTTATATTGATAATATCATCATTTATGCTAATTTCCAGAAAATATCAAATTATTGTCCCATATCATATAAAGGTTGTCAATTTCACTGCAGTTTTTATCGTTGTGTTAAAAAAGTCAACCTTTTGTTTTCGTTCTTAATAACTAAAAAAAACCAATTCAACCTCAAACGGAATGGCAAAACCAGAAAATATTAAAAAAAATCAATACAAAATGTATCAAATTAAATGTAATGTAACATGAAACAAAACATGTTAAATTTTATTTAGCTGTATTTGCAATAGGCAAAACCTTTCAAAATTGTTCATATATGTTGTCCATTATTTCAAAATTTCTTCAACAGTTATTTGATTTTCTGTGTTAGAAAAATATCTTTGTGCAGATACTATTCCATATATTCTTCTTCATATGTTGCCACATTTCAAAGTATATTCTATTTATTTAAAGGTAAAATTAAAAAAAATCTGAATTATTCATATCACTTTATCGTACAAAATTTTATAAAGTTAACATCCCTTACCATATAAATATTGGATGCTGATCTATAGTTACAACAGTATCAGATTATGTTGTCCCATGTGATAACCGTTTTTTTTTTAAATCCACAATTCAAAGTAATCAATTTCTATAAATCATTTTTATCATGTTAGTTGAAATATTTTCAATAGATTCTTTCACCTAAGGAAGTAATCAATGATTCTGATTTAGTCGTCAATTCTTATCAGATATTATTATTAATATGAGAACAAAACTCCTGTGATGTTTCAAACAAAAGACAGATGATTAAACAAAACACCATTACACTCGATGATCTTCGATTCCTCTATTTTTCATTTGAAATGTTACTTTCAAAGAGATGCAATTATTACCTGAACTCTCCGTGTAGGTACACAATCTATTTAGACACAAATAGATTGTATTTATGGTGCAGTTTGAAAAGATTAACAATTTAATCATTACATCATATGACTTCATTCACCAATTAATATTGAAACTCTCAAGTTGATTGACGTCCACAATTGTCATTACAAATAAAGTCGACATTGCTCACCTTTGAACACAAAATAAAAAGTAGAATAACAAAAATAACGATAATATTGTAAAATAAAAACTTAGAATTGAAAATATCAAATCAGAATTAAACAGGTTTTTTTGTTGTTGAATACAATGAAAATTATGATGAGCTAGAATCCGCTCGATCTTAGGGGTGGTTTAATGTAAAACGAGTCAAAGAAAGTTAGTATGCTGATATCAGTTGAAAAATAGGTTAAAAGACAAGAGTAAACAAAAAAGAAAGTGAATTAACTCAAAACGAAGAAAGATCAGATGCAATTGCTTCGACATAACATTCTTACATATACGTTCGACTATGTCTTCATCAGTTTAGAGTACGTTTGACACAATTCATATTTCCAGTTTTAAAATATTTTTTATTATTTCAATACTGATTGGTCATTAAATTTCAAATGTTTTTTATTACAATATTTATTATTTGTATTGCAAAATATTTAAAAAAACGACGAACAATATGACTAAAGTTATTGATCGATAAACTATAATTATATTATAAGGACATAATGTGAACCTTAATAATTGAAAATGTTTGAGTAGAATAACTCTCTGTCAAATATAACATGTTCATAATTAAATAATATGTTAAATGCAATTATATTTCGAACCTAACTACACTTTACTGATTTGAAAAGAACACGGAAAAAGTAACCTTTTTTGTTTGTTAATATAATTGATTTGATATATTTGATTGTTCCGTTTCTATTAGATTTCTACATTATAAACTAAATAGGCAGCGATCCAATTAAGATATAGTCATTTACATTAATGTCAACAAAACCATCTGTCATATTGGCAAAAAATGTTAACTTTGTGAAGTTATGGTGTAAAGTTCACTTAAAATGAAGACAAAAGTAAACTACTCACACATTTGAAGTAAGGTGAACAAAGATAAATGGTGTTGCTATACTACAAAATCTCTTTTTAAAGCATTCGTTATTTCATATTTTTTCAATTAATTTTTATTATGATTCTGTTGGAAACACGGAAACACTCGTAAAGGTGTCGTAGCGACTTCGAATAATGAAAACCGACAAACAATATCATAGAAACAAACGAAATCCTACTAACACATTTGGATTAAGGATTAAAGAGAGAAAAGTTGTTGCTATTAATCAAAATATCTCTTTAATAGCATACTTTGTTTTATAATATTTCTTGTATTCATTTTTTTAAGATAACCCTTTTGGAAACATGCAAACACTAGAAAAAAACGCGACTACAAACATAGTAGCCAAGAGAGTATACTATAGAAACAAAACGAAGTAAAATCAATTTAAAAAAAGGTAGGAAAGCGACTACTACATAGATATAGGAAGATGTGGTGTGAGTGCCAATGAGATAACTCTCCATCCAAAATACAATTTATAAAAGTAAACCATTATAGGTCATGGTACGGCCTTTAATCTGTTTTATCTCGGTTTCATAATATAAAAACTCATTTCTTCAAAGGATATAAAACGTAAAATCACAAAAATACTAAACTCCGAGGAAATTTTAAAACGTTGATTGATTGACACTTCTGATTAGAAGAAATTAATGCATCTTGTTTATTTAGGTCAATTGTTTGCGGACTTTTAATTTTTTTTTTCCAAATATCGATTGCGAAACCTTCATTGCGGTTTACTGAACATGGGCACATTTTGTGTTGCTATTTCTCTTATCTCAAAAGCTTCCATTAAAGCATTTAAGTTACCGGTAGCTACTTTAGCGTGTTTAATATTATCAACTCTATATTATGTTTGTTGACATTAAAAGTTAACGTTGCGTCGTTTGTTTTCTCTTATTTTTTAGTATAAATTCACATTGCGATAAGACGTGTCACGGTACTTGTCTATCCCAAATTCATGTATTTGGTTTTGATGTTATATTTGTTATTTTCGTTGGATTTTTTCTGATGCTTGGTCCGTTTCTGTGTGTGTTACATTGTAGTGTTGTGTCGTTGTTCTCCTCTTATATTTAATGCGTTTCCCTCAGTTTTAGTTTGTTACCCCGATTTTGTTTTTTGTCCATGGATTTATGAGTTTGAACAGCGGTATACTACTGTTGCCCTTATTTAATAATTTTTTGTTTTGTTATCATCAAAATTTTTTGTCACCAACAGCCAGAAAAAGTAATTCTTGTAATATCGAATCACTTAATAACTCTTAGAATACCAGCAGATTAAAATATCTGGAACTTTCTGGAATATTGACATGGCTAAAGCATAAAAAAAAATGTTTATCATTGCACGACAAACACGTAATATTTCCTCAAATTTACCTGTTTATAAATTATGTATTATAGTGCCTAACACGATTTTGTGAGGTAGACGAAATTGACAATTAAATGATCGTATTGACTTTTGATAAAAAAAAAAGTCAGATCGGACATATTTTTAATTTATTTCATGACTACTTAAGTTTGGAATTATTTGTAATTAATATATTCCAATGAGACTGAACACTGTTTTTTGTTTGTTAAGATAAACAAATGATTTTACTTGGCGTAGCCGTGTGTAAACTGTATTTCAACATTTCTCTTCTAAATGTGACTTGTTTTATGGAAAAAACGGTTTTACATGTAAACTTTTCACTTTTTTTTCTCCGCAATAGGCTATAAATAAATAATTTATCTACTGTTTATTAGGAAATATTTTTATGAAAATATAAGAAGTGGCAATTCTTACATTTCATACCTTTACTTTCATTGATAGAACATAATATGGACTCGTCAAGTGTCCAGTTAGAAGGTCATTCAAGTTACTGAACATATTCATGAACGTTCTGAGTTAATTAATATACATGTATGAAAAGCAAGAATAGTTTGAAGGTGAACTAATCAAACTTTATCCAATCAAACCGCGTAAAATTCAATAATAATGATCAGTGCACATTATAATCAGTAAAAGGGATAAACTAGGTATGAAGAAAATGACAGATATTTTAAGTTCAGTTTTTGTAATAACGAATAATTATATATCAACCAAATATGTCGCTGTAATTTCATAAACATGTCGTTCTCTACTGGTATAGTTTTTAAATCTTTCATTTGCGTATTTAAAGCTATAGAAGGTTTTGGTTTCAAAAGTATGCATAATTATTGACTTTATACAGAAAATTCGCTGAACAGTGGTGTAGCAAAAATCGATTTCCCTCACAGAATGTTATCACACACTATAAGCAGCTTACATTTTGTATTACCATCAGTAGTAGGGACGGTTCAGTTTGAGCCACCCCAAAAACACAGGGCGCTAGGGCGCTGACGTCATATGCGCATGCCCCGCCCCCAATATGAGATATGGGCATATACTAGCCCTAATGACGTCAGCGGAAGTAAGGAAGATGAGTCACGACGGATGGACGCAGGTCATATTTGGTCATGACGCAACCATGAATCATCAGGATGCAAGATCGGGGCATGACTCACTACATGACAATACCATGATGTACGTATGAAAATTCGAGAAGTATTTTTCTGTTCGTTATGATGTTTTATGCAACCACAAAAACGCAAGGCGCTAAGGCGCTGACGTCATATGCACAGTATGACTCACGTAGATCTTTGTCAATTCTAGTATGAAGGGCTATATATAAAAACGGAAGCACCAGATGTCGGATTATGACTCTTGGACCACCATATGATGAATTCCATATATGGAAAGCGACCACAATACCCTATGACCATATATGGAAATTATGACCAAATTTGGTAAGAACCTTATTATCACTCAAAATAAACATACATGACCATATATGGAAATCGACAAAACAACCTATGACCATATATGGAAATCATGACCAAATTTGGTAAAAACCTTATTTCCGTTGAAAAATCAAAATAAAATACATGACCATATATGGAAACCGACCAGATACCCTATGATCATATATGGAAATGATGACCAAATTTGGAAAAAAAACTTTTATTTTCACTCAAAAATCAAAATAAACATATAAGACCATATATGGACAGCAGGTCACGTGATCGTATCGAGAAACGTTAACTCTGGTACAAAACAAGGGAAGCAACTCTGTATATATATCTCTCGTGGAGTGACAATTCAACGAGGCAAGGTCACGTGATCGTATCGAGGAACTCTGATACAAAAAAGGGAAGCAACTCTTCATGATTTCAACATCAATCACCGATTAATCGTATCGTGTTCGGGGCAAATAGAAAAAATACCAACGCAGATGTCAGTTTCATATATATTTATTACATTTATTCGTACAATGCAAGCAGTTTGTCGTCGTTACTCATCAAGTCTCTAGACGAAAAATCTTTCACAATGTCTTCCATGCTAATGTTTCTATATCTCTTCTTCACGAAATGTACACAATAGAGTCCGCACGTATCGGATGATCCCGGTTGCACTTGAGTCGTACTGAATCTGTATTGAGGTCCATTGGCGATGAGCACGTTCCTGAAGCGACGATGGTAATACTCCGGAGAACGTCCGAGTGAATCGAATTCTGCCGGTCCCGTGCATGGAAAGTGAAACGCCACCCAATGCTTCCCCGGTCCATCGCAGGTATCCGTGTTGACGACATAGGTCATCGGTCGGTGCGAGATGTCTGCGGCTAACTCTTCGGCACAACATACATCCACCGGTAACCCTTCCAACGCTTCTTCTAGTTCCGCGTCTCTCATGGGAAGTGCGTCTTCTTCCGTGTCGTAAACGGAGGTATCCTCGCTGCTGTCGAGCCTCCTCGCCTTGGAGACCCTTTCCTCCTCCTCCCTGCCACACGCATGCTCCTTTAGTCCGCGGCGGTGTACAAAGACCAGTCCGCATTCTTCGCAGGCGATCAGATCGTCCGTGTTTGTTTCTTTCGTTTGGGTCGTCTCCTCCCCTCCCGCCACCGTCAGGACGTTCGTGCGCAGTCTCTCCGTCTCGGGGGTCTCCGGTTTGACGTCAACGAGGAGATATCCGTGTCGTCTTCTCGTGGCCTCGTCGAATTGTCGCAGGAAGTGTTCCGTCTCGCACGACGTCGTAGAGGGGTTGCCACCTCTTGTACAGCCAGACGATTCTCTGCGGCGCCGGTTCGCACATCGCTTCCGCTTCTCGGAGGACTTCCGCCACGAAATGCGTCTTGCCGCAAGACGTCGGACCCGAGACGATCATGGTAAACGGGTGTCGAAACAGGAACGGGCCGGACGGCGGCTGTTCTCCCACCGCAGGAACGGGCGGCGGCGGCGGCGGCGTATCCCCACTTTCATGTTGATTGCGATAATGTCTCAACATGACATCTCTCCTGGAAAACCGTCTATGACAGGTAGGACATTCCATGTTTATACTTCGATATCGAATGATCCGCTATCCTCTTATAACTTTTTTTCTAAAATGCAGCAAACAGAATACGTGATCGTCCTTGAATCGACACACTCGTAATCTATCGTCTCTGACGCTGATTTCCAATAGTGTCACCTCGCCTCCCCTCGTCGTGCGGTAGAGTGGTCTCTCGAAGATGACTTCCATCGTCTCGTCCCGTCGTACTGCTACGGATTGAAGTAGTGGTAGATACGTGTCTTTGACGTACGATTCTTCCCTCACCACGTCGGAACATAAGTAGACCCTGCGCGTTGGTATTTCGAAAGTAGGCACGAACGTCATTTCCAATAGGGCACATTCCCACGTTCCATTCGTTAAGTGTGATCGAGGTAAACGTACTGAGAACTGACCTCCCCTATTCTCGGGAAAGAGATCGAGTGAGTCTCCGCTATTGACGAATAAATAAAACTCGTCCATGATTAGATGAAGGCCGTGTTCTCCCCTTCTTATAAAGTTTTGGACAATACCTTCGCCGCCGCCGCCGCCGCCGCCCGTGCCTTGATTTCCATATATGGTCATAAGTTGTTTTGTCGATTTCCATATATGGTCATGTATGTTTATTTTGAGTGAAAATAAGGTTCTAATATATTGAACGCGTGTATCTAACCGAACCTGATTCCAAATTTACCACATATACATCTTATATATAATATGAAATAAGCAGGCTAGACGTGGTATTATTTCAAATGAGATATTTATGCATGGGGCCCAATGCAAAACGACGTAGACGTAAACTATCTACAATTTGATATACTTCTACCGTAAAACAAGCTATAAAAAGTCGAGAATTTCTAAATGTATACTAGTACAAACCAAACAAGAAAACCAACAGTCTAATTTATGTGAAAACAATAAACGAAAACTACTGCTTTATAGACTGAGGACAGATACATAGTTGAATATGTGTTTGTTTTTATTATTATCAAGATACTTGTATAATTTGTACATCCTGTCATTATTTTTGATGATATTCTCGAATTCTTGTTTTTCATTTTTGCTAATGTTTTTTGACTATATGCCTTTTGGTGTTACCTCGAAAATTTGATTGTTACTTCTCTTTTATTTTTGCTATGTGCGTCGTCTCTATGCCTTTTTATGTTTCTTTGTTGCATATATGATGTGGTTCTGTACTTATACATCCCGTAATTTTGTTATTGTACTATGCTACATTTTTGAATTCTTGTCTTGAATTTTTGCTTAATATGCTTGGTATTTATGCCATTTTGTTTCTTTTTGTTACATATGTGTATGTTTTTGAATTGATTAAGATTTTAACACAACGTTGACTGCTTTATTTTTGACATTTTAACCTTTCATGTCTGTTTGTTTTTTCACGCATTGTTGTTAATATTAAGGAATTTGATGCGACTGTCATACAAGTGAGAGGTTTCACTAGCTATGAAACCAGGTTCAATCCACCATTTTCTACATATGAAAATGCCTGTACCAAGTCAGGATTATGACAGTTGTTATCCATTCGTTTAATGTGTTTGAGATTTTGATTTAGCCATTTGATTAGGGACTTTTCGTTTTGAATTCTCATAGAAGTTCTTGATCAGTATTAATGTGATTTTACTTTTTATGGAAAGGAACGTGGTGAAATTTGTTTGCTAGCCCCCAAAACCCTCCACTTACTTGAGACATTAGTTTACAACAAATTTTTGATTAAATTTAGAAAATTGACAGTGATGATCGGTTGCGAACAAAACTCAACGACTAAGTGATAATTTCAGCTTTCCAATTGTGAAATTTTCAATTTATGTAGCAACTGACCAACAGCTTCTGTATATGAAAATTTCCATGTGTATATAATGTTATGGAAAATCAATGAGCACTTATATGTTCAAATTTTGTTACTAAAACTCCTTTATATTTATCTCGGTTTCAGCATCATCTTATGAGACTTATTCCTAGATTTGTATTGGTGCATGTACTACTAATGCGGCAGGATATGCTTAACCTTCGGGAGCACCTAATATCTCCTCTAGTTTTTTTGTGGGTTTTGTGTCGTCTCTGGTTAGTTTTTATTTCTAGTGTTTCGCGCACTTGTTAGACCTTTCGGTATTTACCATGGCATTAATGTGGTCATTAATATCTTAGTTGAAATAGTAAATGTTGAATACAATTGGGAATGGAAATTGGGAATACTACTTAATATGGCAAAGAGACAACAACCCGACCAAAGAGAAGTCAATAGTTGATGGCCACCAATTCAACGCAGCGTGAAAATCTCGCACCTGGAGTTGGTCCTCAGCTGGCTTTTTAATAAAATTGTGTAGTAGGTCAGTGAAAATGGACGTCATACTTATTAACTCAAAAACATATAAATGAACTAAAAAAAAAAAAGACTAACAAAGGCCAGAGGTTCCTTACTTGGGACAGGCACAAAAATGCTGCGGGTTTAAACTCGTTTTGTAAAATCCCAACCGACCCTCTATACATCTCGCCAATATCTTGGGTATATATCTTTGCCGCTTAATGACGATCTGTAAGCAATACCAGATTCTCCACAATTATAATTATTATGTGGAAATGACGACAGGAAACTACAATTTAAAAATTATTTTTTTAATTGTTTTTTAAAAGTATTGATGTAATTATGAAAATGTTAAAACTGTACATTCATTTAACAATCAAGGTGCAGGCAAAAGGATATTGATCAAGAGAAATTGCACCAAAGTTCAATTTTATACAAGAAAAAGATAGAAATTCTCAAATGTTAAAAGCATACCTGTTATTGCCAAAACATATTTGTCTAAACGGGTCCTTAGATGAAACCCACCGTTCTGTCAAATTAAAGCCGAGTCCATTTTGTCATATAACAGTTGCAAATGACATTCACATTTTGATGTAGTGATTTATATGGTTTAAGTGTTTTATTTGTTTTATCGAGCTATGTTGTTTGATGAACTGATCTTTTAATACAATGTCCCATTATACCAATTAAACTGTGTATATTATAGATTTTTTTATGGCAATACGATTTATCTACCTTGGTGTACAATAAGACACGAAGTCGTCGTGTAATTCCTTAATAACAACGCATATACTACTTTGATTGTAAACGTAGGTTAAATCAAACTGAAAAGTGTAAACATTTTTTATGAAACTGCAAACTTTGATTTAAATAAGACTTAGTGATTAAACATGACATACAAAATTTATATTTTTTAGCCCAACATAATTTTAAACAACATTTACTTGACACCACATCCAGATAAGCCGCTTACGGAATTTTGTTGTCTTCTTATGTCAAACAATTCCGGGGAATATATTATTTTTCTTTTAAAATATTCTAAACACCAGCTCGAATTTTAACGACGTTGTTTCTTTTTTATTCGTTATTTGTGAATAATTCTTATATGATTTACATATCTATAAATACTTGAATCGGATTGGTCATTTAGAATTTTTCTCTAAGTTTACACTTCGATAACCCATGTTTCCGAAACTACTTTTGGAATCTATTCATGCGCGATACACAAGCTTGCAGTGATACCGGGATTTTAAGCAAATTGAGATTAAAAAAACAATTGCATAACAGTTGTGACTATTCTAGTGCATATATAACACAAAAAAAAAAGAAATAAATTTATTACACTAAAGCTTCGAAAATGTACAAAAATTAAATTTAATAAAATTCTGCGAAATTTCATGAAGGATTTGGCGAATTTACGTCATTGCAAAACACGACGTCATACGAATGGAAATTTTCAAGGGAAAGATTATTTCGTTACGTGTACGCTTCCAGATCGGATAAAATTTAATTAAAATGAAGTTTTTGAGGTAGGTGCTATTTCATTTAAGATTCCGTTGTATTTATCGGACATTTATGGTTTTTAGAAAGTCAAGATGGCGCCGTACTCCTTAGTTACGACTTGCCATTGTGCTTTTGATGGTAGATCTAAATATATATAGTAGCCATCAACAAAAAAAATGTTTGGCTGAAGAATTATAAGGATTAAACACATTTTTTCTAGAGGTTATTGATGTGTAAACCTGGGCTCTTACTCACAAACTCAACATAAAAGTCTTTCGGACTTTTATTCAGTTTGTGAGTTAATCGCCCCGGTTTACACATCAACAACCTCTAGAAAAAATGTGTTAAATCCTATAATGATTTTACTTTAATAGTTTTAAACAGTTAATAATATACATATATATACAATATTGTGTATTTGTTTTATCTTTATTATTGTACATGATTTGACAAATTGTGTGTATAACTATATGAACAAACAGTTGACATTCTAGATCTGGCACAATGATTTTTTATGATAATCATAATATTATTGTATTATTAAATACGATATACAATTGCACAAGGGTATAAATTATGTTAGAAAAATTGCAAATGAAGTAAATTAAATTATACAATTTAAAATAACATTCTTATCTTTTAACATGGCTGTATGTCTGCTTTAGTTTTTAAGACAAACAGGTAAACAATCCAGTAAACTAAATTAAACAATATAAAAAATAAAGGAAACATAATTCGTGATATTCTGTCCACGTTCCGAGCTTTTTCTCTATTTGCCATATTCTGAAAGCATATGTTGAACCTGCATCCATGGTATTCGTTCTAAAAATATAACAAAAATATGCTTATTTAGAACTAATTAAAGGACAAGTAAGGCAAGTGTCACAAAACGTAATATGAGAGTTATGATAAGACAGCTTGAAAACAGCTATCAGTCTATGAGTTAAGAATGCTACTCAACAAGGATATTTTTTTTACAAGTCTTACAGAGAATTCGAAATCGATGTCAATTTTTAAAACATATGTGGGGTACATGTCAACGAAACCAAAACAAAAGGACATCATTCATATATAATTATCAGTAGACATATAAAATGCATTATTTAATCGCAAAACATATGACCATATGGTGTACATGGTGTAGGGTATATGTATATTTTGATCAAAAGGAGAAATTTGTTTAATTCATAAATGGGCATTTAATGTAGTTGTAAAATTTTGTTTTATCATTACATGTATTAAGGTTCTACAGTTCACTTTACCTTTGACGGGACTCTTTTTCTTGGACTTTGATTATCATAACCACCATTGTCTGCCACAGATGTTTGCCTGCGCAATCGCACTCTTGACAAAACATTAACATAAGCAAACTCAATCAATGCTGCAAACACAAAGAACATACAAGAAACCATCCAAACATCAATTGCTTTGAAATATGAAACTTGTGGTAATCCAGTATTCTGTGTCGTCATGGTGAGGACTGTAAGTAGTCCCAGTGATATCCTTGCAGGAGTAGCGTCAATGCTGATCCAAAAAGAAACCCATGACAGGATAACGATCAGAGTTGTTGGTATATATGTCTGAATCAGGTAGTAATCGTACAGACGATCCAGTTTAATGTTCATTTGAACACATGAAAACTTCACTGTAAAATAATACTAAAATTGAAATTAAATAACAATTTTGCATCTGGTAAAGGCTTGTCATTCATTTAACAGTAAGGTTATAATATCAAATTAACTTACAAAACAATGCTTCACCACAGTTAAAGTTTACACGTGTACTCACATAATCCATGAATGTTAATTGTTATAGTGTTTAAAGTTGTTATTGTTTGAATTTTAGGAAATGTTGAAGACTGTATGTTACCCTCCAGATGACTTTTGGTGTATCGTAATTATCTTTTCATTCATGTGTACAACGCAGCTTCTCGTATATATTTTTTTTACATGCTTGCATTAAAATAACGATGATTATCAACAGTCAAAGGATTGTATTTAAACACTATACATGTAGATACAAAGAAGACGTAAACACTGTTTATTGCATCATTGGTTTTTTAATTGCCATGGTAATTATGAAGAGTATCTTTACGGATACATTACTAATTCCTTTTGTTAGTGTTCTATGCATCATTTTTGTGTGTTATTTTCAGTCTCTTTTCGCATGGTATTTTGTTTTGTCATACAAGTGTGTGTGTGTATGGGGGGATGGTTATGTAGCTATAAAACCAGGTTTTATCCACCATTTTCTACACACGAAAATGCCTGTACCAAGTCAGGTATATGACAGTTGTTGTCCATTCGTTTGATGTGTCTGATCTTTTGATTTTGCCATTTCATTTGGTAAACAATCTCTGTTTTAAATCTTCCTCGTAGTTTGGTGTGTTTGTGATTTTATTTTCTTGGTATTATCCGAAAGCTTGCACCTTTATCCAATGTATATAATTTAATATTCGATCAATTTCAAAGTTGGTTTACGTCATTTAATGATTGTATTTTTAACGGTTTAGTGTTCTCTAAATGTATACATTATGCGAATGGCGACAGCCATTAGTTCAACTACTGATATTATGACGAAAACGGAGTTGTTTTCGTTTTTAATTCGGAGTAATATTATGATAATATTATAGTCGTAAAAAGTCACTAAATGATTTCTGCAATAAAATTTAACATATTTTTTAAATGTAACGTATGAGTTTATCCTTCTTCCCAAATTATGCGCGTTTACGACTTGAAAAACGGAAATCTGTTCCCGAACGTTAAACTGATTCATCTAACCGCGTATAGCTACTAAACTTACAACACGTGCTGTTGTTTATTATTGTAACGCCTATGTTCTCGGTTGTGGTGGGTATTGTCTGTTTTAATTTCAAGTATTTTTGTTATAATTTTAAAACGTTCATGAAAAGCAAACTTCTAACATACAGTTTTGATAATGGAAATGCATTACTTAAAATATAAGTGTGTTCTCACAAATTCATCCATATTCTAGATATCAAACACGTATTTTATTTAACACAAAAATACCGAACCACGAAATGAATTAAAAAAGGGAAAATTAATAAAAACAGACAACATCGAATGTTACTTGAAGACATTTTCAAACAAACGGAATGAATGGAAAACAACTTTCATATTGCCGACATGGTACACGCATTTTACGCATAAATGGTTGTTTAAACCTTGTTGAATAGCTAAATAGACTTCCCATTTATATTGCAAATGTGTTCGACATATGGGATTGCTCGAATTTATCTAAATAATCAACAGACCTGAACACGCTAAAATATATGAGTTTGAAAACATATTTTTTCGTATGAACCTTACATCCTGCATATACTTTATCACATTTAATTGTTTTCTCACAACCAAGGCTGAACTGAGACAAAATTATGTCGTCTTTCTTTTCTACTGGTTCTTTATACCATTGTAAATCTAGAGTCTCTGAAGTATATCCATCTGTAATAAGAAAACAGATAAGTACTAAAGGTGTCATTGGTGATACTAATAACAAGATGTTATCATCAACAAATTGCTGATTAGAAACAATTTGTCTTTATTAACCACATTGTAATACTTTCAGCCAAAACATTCAATAAAAATGCGTCTGTTTGAATATTGTTAGGTTTCTAATATATCACGTTAGCTTAATCTCATTTTCATTCAATCTACACTTTTCCTTTCCAAATGATTTAGAGACAATTTCACAAAACAAAAATAAAACAATGCTTTTTCAAACTCACCAGTCGAAAATCAACTGTGCTATAAAATGAAATGATGTCAACAGATGAATGGTGCACAGAAAACAATAAAGAAACCCATAGTCTGAGCAACAAGAACTACGGCAGTGAAAGCAGATCCTGCTCCAAATGTTGCAACCCTAGTGTTGCTTCTGTTAATATAAAAACGGTGATAAGTCTATTTCCGAAGGTCACTTTCAGTGTTGTAGTAATGTTACGATAATTGAAACATATCCGTTGTAGAGATGATAAAAAAGAGATACATTATGACTGATTTCAAACAAGGATCAATTTTGCTAGCGGTAAACCGAGCTCAATCCACCATTTTTTATATAGACGAAAATGCCTGTTCTAAGTCAAGAATATGACAGTTTATTTCCACATACTTGATGTGTTTGAGCTTATAATTTGGTCATTTGTTTGGGAATTTATCATATTGAATTTACCTCGGAACTCGGTATTTTTGTGATTTAACTCTTATTAATGAAATTTATGTAAACAAAAAGCTACCAATTATAACTATCACAAGTTTAAAATAAACACATCAAAGATACGAGACTTAAAAGTTTGCATACATTGTACCAGCAACCTCATATATTGAATTAATCTCAAACGATGTATTTAGGATATCAAATGAAATGGTACTCAGTACTGTGTTGCCTATATAATCTAGTAGCAATTGTATAGTTACGTCTTTTTCAGATGATTGGTCATATTTCAATTTACGGAATTGCATTATGTACAATGAACATTTCTTTGCGAAAAAAAGAAAAGTTTGAAGGAAGAAATCTAATCTTTAACTAAGAAATCTTAGAATTAGAAATAGGAAAAAATATAGTTTTAACTGAAAAAAAGTCCAAGTCAAAATTTGAAATTCAATTTTAGAAATAAATGTTACTTACCGGTATTACGAAGATGTTTGCTTGATAGCAACGAGTAAAGACATTATGTAGAAACTTTTTCACACTGAAGATTATGAAATATATCTATCAAGAGATGGGAAGACGCCGAATGGATGATTAAACTAATGATCCCAAAAAAGACGTTACAATGACATGACATGAATTAAAAAAACGACAAAATCACAAACAAAATAAACAAAACACAATATATAAAACTAAATTCTGAGTAACACAAACCCGTACGAAAACCGGTTGTGATCTCAAGTGTTCATATAGGTGAGAATATCCTACTCAACATCTGAAACCTGTCATGCTACTCATGTAAAGTATATATGCAATAGCGAATTGATAATTGACTCTCATTTATCTATCCCTAACACAACATCAAATTCGTTAACAGTCGGTAATGCAAACGATGTCTGTGTCTTCTCAAATATTACAACAATAACATTTTGATATACAAATGTATACTCACAACTTTCAATTGTTAAAGGACACATTTGATGGTCCAGAGGATATCTCAACAGATTAACATCACAAGAGAATGTTCCAGATATTCTATAAAGATATATTACAGTCTTATATATAGTTACCGTTTGTATCTTGGAGTGAATATGACTTACTATCGTCAATACAATTTTTAATATTTTCTTTTCTTTATTTATATTTATCGATTCTTGTTTATTCTTTCATATGTGCAACTCACAATATTTATATAAATGCATTGTTTTCGTTCATCATAGCAAAACCATCCAACAACTACCAATTCCGAGCGCCCTCAAACTGAGGTTTTCGTAAACGTTTTTATTATTAGAAAGTAATGCATATACACAAAAATTAGATTACGGTTATTGTAGAAACAGTAATTGACGGGTTCGACTTGGTTGTAAATTTTTTCAAGGAGTAACAATCTGCTTTATCACCCACTCAGCTATGTGTTATATATGTAACACTTCCAAACGTATCCATTCCTCAAAACGGGTCTATCTCGCATTAACGTGTCCTTTAAATCATAAATCGCCTAAACGTGTCTGATAATTGTTATTTGCTAAAATGTGTCCTAATGAAAACGTCTGAATGTCTCAAAACCCCCAAGTGCCAATAGCACTTATTAATAAGTCAAATACGTTACGACATTGGTTACGATAAAAGACTTTGGTTTCGGTTGATTCTTAAAACACAAACCTTTAGAAATAAGGAGGAAAGGAGTAGTAATCAGTAAAGACTAATGTCAAATAAATGCTTCACTGTGCATAGTGACTTATGCTTTCATTTAAACATACACCAGGTGACAAAAGAATCGCACAATAAAAAGTTATTGTTAGTTTCAGCGCTTGTTTTTAATATGTTAACAATATAATTATCATTATTTCATAGTTCAAATAGAGGTTTTTCACAATAAAAAACTAGTTTTCCTGGTGCTTCACTGTTAAACACGATGTCATTTATTAGCATTGATTTATCCAACACCGGTTATTCATATTGTTAATACATTATAACACATTATTTACTATGGCCTGTTTATTAATTAATGCCTGGTGGTAAATATGTCATGCGCATTTTGAAACAAACATAAACAGTGCATTTTATTAGTTTTGTACATCGTGAAGTTACTGTACTAATATTCTCGGATGATGCCTAAATGTCTTAATAATGTATGAAGGTATTGCAATACCTACTTCGTGCAGAAGTATTTTCTGCGCATTTTCAAAATGAGATCTTACGTTTGGCCTGTTTAGTAAAATTAAACACAATTGGGCGTTCAAAAACCAGAAGTTCAACATGTTTTTGGCGCACTTTATTACCTAGACATAGTTTGCAGTTCCTTGACGTCATATGAACAAGTTTAGAGATATCGGACATGTTTGAGGGGATGGACAAGTTTCTGAGTGTTACATATAGATATATACTGGCTACCTTATGGTAGTAATTACAATATTATTGAAACATTTTATATTAAAGGGTACCTGGTGCTGTAATACATTAGTCCATCAGGTTTGATATGCAATAGCTTATCAGGCGTAGATACTCTGTGAAGGGCTGCACGTTTTTCATTTAGAATAAACAATTCTGGTACCCATACTTTATTCATGGATTTTTTGCTTAGTTGAAATGTGCCTAGTCTCGGATCATGTATCAGACGAGAATCATTCCATCTTTGTCGCAGAAAAAAGCTTAAACCAAAATCCTATAAATAAATAAATTACAGTTATTTAAAAACAATCCAAATTTTAATCAAAATGAAGTTTTTTTTAATGAAAAAGGTTTATTAATTAAAAGTTTTGTCTTAATTATCGAATCATTAAAGGCATAAAAAAGCAAGAAAATGTCAAACATTTTTAAGAAATTGCCTATTATTGATTAAAATCAAACTTGAAAAAAATACCTTAGATGAATCACTGATGGAATCGATGCTCAAAATGTAAACTTGTATTTCAACTCTCAATTGTTCATCTGAAATGAATAAAGGAAAATATTTGCATATTTTAGGGGGTTTCCAAAACTTTGCCTAAAATAGATTTGACTAGTTTAGTTTTTATAAAGTTTTGACAAAAGATTTACTTTGACCTGTTTACAAAAGTTAAAAATTTCTAGAAATTTGAACCGGTTATATAGCGCTGCAGTTTTATCTCTCTCATGCAAAGCTCTGATTCCTTTCACGGATTTGGCTATACCTGTTGGACATTTTGGATTATAGGGCTTCATCTTTTATATAAGCTTTGGATTTTTAATATTTTTGGCCACGAGCATCACTGAAGAGACATGTATTTTCGAAATGCGCATCTGGTGCAGGAAAATTGGTAACGTTAATCTTATTGACAAACACTAATTTTGATCGTTAAAAAGCTTGGTTTCTCCAAACTAACAGTATTTGGTTAAAACTCATTTGATTTTTAAGAGTTAACTCCCTTGGCTGTTCTGTACCCCCTTGCGAAACTGAAGTTTGTATTTCACAGTTATGTCACATATTGCATCATTTAAACTTCAAATCAATGATGCTATTTAAAAAGACAGGAATACTTTGTGTTTCAAAAAAAAAATCACCTTATTGATAAAACAAAATATGATTTTAGTGATTTAATTTGTATTCGAACAAATTATCATAATCGTCACTTTGATTTACAAAGTAAATATTAATACTTGTGGTTTTAAAACAAATAGTCTCGCTCTTAGTGAACGAATTTTTTTCCCTTGCACACACTAACATTTCAAAAAATAAAACAGCGGATACATATATATGAATATATAGGTTGGTCGATAGAAAGAAATCCTATGGGTAATTCAAATTATGTCAGTGATCCGTATAGATATGCGGACAAATTGAACAGTAATCCATCATAATATCCGTAAAGTACTTCGATATATAAATGACATTTGCTAATTGTCAATGGTTGTCATGAAAACTTGTTATTACAATATATGAACCTGGAATACTAATTTGATTTGTATTTGTTGCTTGTTTAAACATAAATTATGTTAAAGACAAAAGACAAGCAGCTTATGTACGCAACTACTGTACTAAGAATTGTTAGATTTTTGTATAATTGTATATAAACTTTAATTATCATTGAGTATTTAAGATCTGATTCAGTAAAATTAAAAGCTATTGTGTCCAAACTCTTTATATTAATAACATTGCTTGTGAATATGTTATGGCGTAGTCCTAGCAATGTTCGTTATGGTATGCATGTTATTATCATAATCTACTGTATTTTTATTGAAATAACATCTAAAACCATTTAATGATTTGTACTATTTTCCTCACCTTAAGTTTTTGGAAACTGTACACTTAGAAGTAAGAGAAACTCACCGTTATTATAATTTGGTGGAACAGCAGAATTATAATTCTTCAAGAGTTCTTTTAATACCAAATCTCTGAATAAAAATAGACTACGTGTTTGGTTATCAGAGAAAAAACACATCTGTATATTAAGTATCAAGTACAGTTTTTGGTTAAATTCTACCCTTTGACATTTCGCTATATAAATGATGTCCTTCTCTCACAAATAATCTTAATGTTGGTGACTATATTGAACGCAACTATCATATCAAAATTGAACTAAAGGGTACCAAAAATATAAACAAGCCATACTCATATCATGACTTACATCTAGTAAAAAAAACGACGAGGGTCTGTTCAAAACAAAACTTTACGAGATAAGGGATGCAATTTTGCAGCAACATTTTAATAGACTTGATTTTTTTTCGCTTTACACTACTATTTCCCATGCTTAGTTGAAAGACGGACTTCACCATCTCATTCAACAGAGCTTTTTCTATAAAAATGGGAATCGAAGATACAAGTTTCATGTTTGCCTTTATTCATCAAACAAGTTTTCAAAGGTGCTTTAGTATGTTTTGCCTCTTTTTTCTTCATATGAAAACTAAATCACCAAACAATGCCAAAATTATTCCTGCTAAAGAAACTAGAACTGATAACTTTTAAACGTAACTATAATATATCGAACAGTTAGCATTGTGTCCTTCACTCATTCTCCATGTGTATACAACTTGTTCTGTACATTTCAAAAATAAGTAAGCAAACAATATATACAATTAGAAAAGGTTTTACTTATATCAAACAATCAGACACAAAATCAAACAAATAACATATAGTGTCTCATAAGTCTTTTAAGGCTGGGTGTTGATCTTTTTTTTTATGTGATTGTACTTGTGTAAATATTTTACTATTGTGTAAGATCAATACGTGACACTTTAATAAAATAAATTTATCTTATCTTATCCATATACAACAATTAAGGACAAAATAAATAAATACCTTTCTGTATTGTTTACTGGCTGGTACGCTCTTATGGTTATTATCAAACCAAGCAAGTACACATAGATAAACATTATTAAGAATATGACAACATAAAAAATACCTGAAAAGGAAAGTTAGATTTAATTTTAAAATCTTTTTTAATATTCTCAAGGTCCATTTTTCACTTTTAATTTGTAAAAGTGATACATGTAAAAAAAAACTTACATGCGTGTCATTGCCAAAGAGTGTGCATTTTCCCTCTTTTTGCTGATTTTTAAAACCTACCGTTTGAAAAAATAAATAACTGTGTCCTATTCTGAATATTGTAGAATACATAAATTGGATTGGAAATGGAAACAGTATGGATACGTGTAAATGTGTTCAAGAGACATAACCTAAACAAATACACAAGAACAACACAAGGCCACATTGAAGTCTTCAACGCGTCGAGAAAAATCCCGCAACCGGTCGCATATTAGCTTCTTAACAATAGTGAATAATAGCGAAATTGATGCAACACTAAAAAGTAAAATAACAACAATACTGAACTCAGGGGAAAATTCTAACCGGAAAGTCCTTAAGCAAAAGGTAAAATCAAACGCTCAAAAACATCAAACGGACTGTTATATTCCTTACTTGGTACAGCCATTTGTTTATATAGAAAACCCACCGAAACATACAATTGTTTTTAAACAAATTAAAAGACTAACAAAGGCTAGATGTTTCTGACTTAGGACAGGTCTAAAAATGTTTCGGGTTAAAGTGTTTTTTTATTCTTTAGATTTTAAACCTTCCCGATTACCCTTCAGATATAACCACAAATACAGAATATACAATAAGAATGATTATTCACAAAGACAAAATAAGAAAGATTATCTATGAAGACAAATAAAAGAACACTATCACAAATTATTAAGATGAGACTTAGAATACATACTTCAGGACCATCGTGTATTATTTGTGATATTAATAATAAATGTTTTGGTATCGTCCGATGATCGTTTATAGAAAAATGACAAGATATTGTTTTATGTAACCCTGGTTCATCAGCTTTTTGCTCAGACACTTGTGATGTTTTATAAAGTCTGAGTCGCAGCCGCATGCTTTGGAATACCGATTGAATTGGGAATTAACAGAATAAACTAAACAAATTGACAAGGACTTCTAGCAGTTAATGACGAGGCAGCTCCAGACCTTTTAATGAAAGAGAATGAAAGATTATCTCCTCATTATATGAAAATGACCAAAATGTTTCCCGTTAGCGGTTTATTATCACGCAATCATAAATTACACGCGAGGAATATTACCCATAGCATGCAATAGCAATAAAATGTGTTTATTTTCGATGCAAAGAGGCTTTGAGTGAATCAATATCAATTCAAACGTATTGCCATCTTTAACATGATTATCACTTTTAAATGTGTCTTTTTAAAGGTTTAGTTAGCTTTTTGCGTGAATGACAACATTTTCAAATGTTTGATGTAGAATAGAAACATTAAAGATGGAATATGAAATAGCTGCACGTTTAAGATGTCTGCACGTAAATTTATTAAAACGAATGATGTAGTATCGAAAATAAAATTTAGTAAAAGTGCTGACAAGTTTGTGATGTCAAAAACCTTAATTTGATAATTTATCATAATACATAGTTTTTTTTCGTTAATTTCAATACGATATTAAATACACGAGATTCGAACAAGTTACGAAACATTTATCACCATACGATTGTACCAGTGGAACGATAAAACGGATAACCAACAATAGGAAATCAAAATGATATATAGATAACAATTGCAATTGCAATCAGTAAGCTTTAATTACTAAGTAAATTCATTCAACAGGAGTAATCTTCTGAGTGATCATACTGAAATCGTCATTATTAAGAGCCAACATATCATCTTGATATCAAAAGTGTTATACCATAAAATTGAGAATGGAAATGGGGAATGTGTCAAAGAGACAACAACCCGACCATATAGCAGACAACAGCAGAAGGTCACCATAGTATGACTAGTATATATATTTGTTTAGGGGTCAGCTGAAGGACGCCTCTGGGTTCGGGAATTTCTCGCTGCATTTAAGACCTGTTGGTGACCTTCTGCTGTTGTCTGTTCTATGGTCGGATTGTTGTCTCTTTGACACATTCCCAATTGCCATTCTCGATTGTATTAGTTCCGATGCATATTTGTATCAGGTAATGTTTCGATGGATCTGTTTTGATTTTAAATTGCAATTCGAACAATACAAAAATGGTCAACAATAAGAAGAGCACAAGTAGCCCCCATTGGAATTCCTATAAAATTTGCAATAAACCGAATCTGCATGGCGAATATAAATGTTGTCAATGAAAAAGTACAGCTATCATATCAAACATTCTAATTGCCATAATTCATTCGTTTGTCGTTACTAAAAGATTTGAATATACATGTATAAAGAAAAATCCTTAACCAGATTGTGAGTTACATTTTCAAGGTTATAAACGATTGATTCAAACTAACGCCAGCAGCCGTCGAATAGTTGATAAAAAAAAGGAAGACGATTATTTTGATTGGTGTATAGAATTTAAGAAAGGTGTATTTTAGCATCTGTAGACCACTCAAAAGCGATTTACTGTTCAATATATACAGGATTAGGTCGGCGTTTGTAACATAACAAAGTTTTATTCATTATCAGTACAATGAATTAACGTACGCATTTAATTAAGTAAAAACTATCGCAATATTGATTATTAGCCTTCATATTTGACAAGAATTAGTTATTAACAATAATATGAAATAATCGGATGGTCTGTTAATATTTAATTGTGCACATATGAACTAATTGATTACTCAACGAATGTTTAAATCAATCTGCGACACATATTCAATAAAAAGCAATGCAACAGTCAGAAAGAGGCAGATACATGTATTCGTTAAACCTTTTGCTAATTGTTGAAGGATGTAAGCTGCATTTCCTAAATACTTAATGTTCAGGGTTCTAAATTTTCAACCCTTTACCCTGGTCAACCCCATATTTCGGAGAACCTATATATTGTATAAATTGTTCACGCTCTGAAAAAGTTTGTCATATTTTGCAACTTATATACAATCAATAATTGAAACAATCTATATTTTACAACTTAGGGTTAAAATCAGATAGATAGTAATGCTTTGTAAACTATTAAAAGAGTTTTGTAAACAACTTCTTTGTCAGCATTGGACATTTTCCAAGGTAGACTTTGTCTAATAGTTGTGGTATTTCTCTGATTATGTGAAGGAAACAAAGTAATAGGGGGTCACATTGTATTATTTCAATTATTGTAGAGGGTAAACTATTACAATGTACTACTATAGGAGTTGGCTTTATGTTTTAATGTTTTATATAAATTGTAGCCGTTGACAATTAGTATGGCTCTTACAAGGTGTTATACCTCTCCTGTTACGTATTTCTACTCACACATAAATAAGATGACATAAAAAAATCCAAAACAAACATAACATATTTTCGGAGAAGCAACTCTTCAATTGTAAGGACATTTGTTCTATTGCTTCAATTGTTTGATTATCTAACAATTAACATGTAATGCGTTTCATCGATTTATTAAAATAACTATTTGAATCAAACAGATCCAGAAGGAAAAGGACAAACCCTTCTAGTGCAAAAAAACAAGAAAAGACAAAATGATACATACATAACCGAGGCCCCCCTCCACTAGTTGTATATAATGTGACACATCTGGGTCAAACAATAGATGTGCAACCCTCATACCTGTATGACAATACATAACAATTGGTTATCAAACTGAACTACCCAAATACATCATCCTACTTATTGATTAATTAGAAAGTATAATTTCACTTTAGGAAATTATTCTAAAAGACGATGTTGAAAATATAGATTAATAATATCATATGTATATATTAGTTTTACAACGAAAGGTGTGTTTACTGTTCCAATCCTATGTCTTCGAGAATGCTAGAAGAAGAAGTTCGTTCCGGACCATATGTTTCTTTTCAACTAATTTTTCGAACTAAAACTTTACTATAATTCTAAAATGAAAAATTGTCAAGATCTAAATATGAAGTTATAAATCAAATTTAAAGTATATGTTACATGTAGCTAAGTCATAGGAAACGTTCCATATGTATAGATACATTTAGGTTTGATTGTTTGAATTAAAAGATACAATGCATAATATTAAAAGCAACTTACTTGTTCTGTGTTGTACAGCTACGAGCTGATTGATAAATTTCCAGAACACAACATGTTATATCAGAGTTTGTGTAAATGATACTGCTTATTAATTGATGATAAACATCATATCAACAATCCTTGATACATATACATTTTAATCAGGTTTATAAATTAATAAAAACGGTTTTTTAATGAACTCTTTGTTGTTGAATACTTTCAAATGCCAGCTGTGGTATTTTGTACAAATGGAATATTGACGGAGGAGTAGGACGTTTAACTGCATCAATAATTCAATACATTATTTTAAACTGACTATTTGCATTTTAGAGATAAGTACAAACATTACTCACACTTACTCAATTATCTAGTCTGTTGTGTTATTAATAATAAATAATATGTTATGTCATCAAAGTTATTACATGAAAAGAGAACGGTCATTATTTGGTAAATAAGCCCGTGTAGAAATGAAGTGTTTATACAATTTAAAACAACATGCATGATCTACGTATACAAATGCTTTATTCTTTTAAAAATGCGTGCAATTTTTAGTTTATTAATAAAATTACATGTATTTAAAGATTGTCTTTCGTTCAATAGATGTTTCTCAATATCTTACGAACGAACTAAAATTGACCCAACTTGACGTAAATTGTCGTATCGAGAAAAGAGGAAGCATTCATTTATCCATTATTGTGGACTATCGGCTGTGATCTTCTTCCTTTGAAATTTCTTTTACATACTTTTTATATACATTCTGGATTTTGTAAGACCATTTTGAGTCGTAGACATATTATATTGACTTGATTTATATGATACATGATATACAGTTTACGACTTAATCAAAGCAGTTGAAAATCTAATTGATCAATAAATTATGGCGAAGAATATAAAATTTTCAGACCAAGGACAGGCATCGTATAAGAGATTTTGATGTAAATGACATATTTTTTTTTAGTAGATACATAAAAAGGGGGTAAATAGAGATCTTTGTGATTGATGGAGATAGAAATCTTTTTGAATCTTATCAATAGAAGAAGGTCTGTCGCTAACATGAGGTAAAACTAATCTAGGCGTGAACGCCCGTCTATATAGATATAGGAAGATGGGGTATGAGTGCCAATGAGACAACTCTCCATCCAAGTAACAATTTATAAAAGTAAACCATTATAGGTCAAGGTACATCCTTCAACACGGAGCCTTGGCTCACACCGAACAGCAAGCTATAAAGGGCTCCAAAAATTACTAGTGTAAAACCATTGAAACGGGAAAACCAACAGTCTAATCTATATAAAAACGAGATTGTTTTATCCGGGGTAACTTCATTGCCCCAAAGGAGTAGGTCCGGTAAGGACTCATTTTGGCCTCAAATTTCAGTTTCATCTGACGAAAGATTTTGACCACTTTTTAAAGACTCAAGTGTCTATTTCACTTGATTTAATTATTATAAGTGAAAGATTTTAACTGATTTAGTCATTAAAAACGATCCGATTCAAGCTCAAATATGAAAAATCTCTCAAATATGCCAAAAAACGTC
This sequence comes from Mytilus edulis, assembly GCA_019925275.1. NCBI lineage: Eukaryota > Metazoa > Mollusca > Bivalvia > Mytilida > Mytilidae > Mytilus > Mytilus edulis. The sequence goes on along the minus strand of CM034361.1, from coordinate 32,878,506 downwards.
ACTTTTCAGATGGTTTTTGTCAAAAATGAAAGTGGCCGCATCCGTGTTCATCCACAACCTTTATATATGGTATGTATTATCATAAAATACAACTTACATTTCAATATTAAGGATGAACACGAATGCGGCCACTTTCGTTTTACAAGGAAACCGTATAAAATTTCAGTAATTTAGCATGACTTAATGGTGCTACAACCCGATATATGTGCATTGTATTGTCAAAAACAGCCCATATTTATGTAGCAGAAGCATTCAACTGTCCAATAAATAACTAAAAGTTTACATTTTAACAATTTTGTAAAACTGTTATATTTTGGGGCCAAAAAGGGGAATTACCGGACCTACTCCTTTAAAATTCAAATGATCACTTCTTGACCTTAAATGATTATAATTGATTTATATTCTACCTAAACTGATAAACTCAAGAAGATAACTAAAGGAAAACGTTGAAATAAAATAAATTTGAAAAACACTTTAAAAAGATGTTCGGTAATGTATTTAGGTTTTGTTGGTTTTTTTTGTCTTATTCTCTTTGTGTATGTTTTATAATCGTACAAATTTAAGTATATATATATTTTTTTTTTTTTTTTTTTGGATTTTTTATGGCAAGCTGTATATTATGTTTTCTTCGGTTTTATTTTTCTCATTTTTTCTTTTTACTTTTAAAATGGAATTTAAAGAAAATGTAACTTTTAAAAACTATGAAATTATCAGTTTGTTGCTGCTGTATCACTCGTTTTTCAACAAGAATACACAAAACTCTGTAGCTGATTGAGCGCACCTTTATATTTCTGTAACTTATTCAAAAAATAATTTAACAGCAAGTCGGACCATTTGGACCCTGCGCACATTGAGACTTTCCTGTTGGGTGCTTTATTCTAGGAGACAGAATTTACCCAAACTCACCCTCCTTTATTCGTTCAATATTTATATTTTCCGTCAAAGTTTAGGCTTAAATCTCAAAAAACGAAAGCAGTTATACGGGTTTTAATTAATCAATCCGTACTTATCTTATTAAGTTTGTTACGTTTTGTTATTAATTTCATGTCTTTATTGTCATGGTAATCAATGGTCCGCCTCCGGGTGTTGGATATTTGCTGAGTTGAATATCCATGGTTGGTCTTGGGCTATTTCTACTTTATGATAGGGTTGTTGGCTCTTTGAAATATTCAACATTTACAATCTGAATATTATTACTTGAACTATTATCATTGTTGATTTTGATATCGTCTGTTTCTTTTAACTCCTACAGTTATAAAGTTTTCAGATATAAGCCTTAACTTAAACGGGATCAGTAAAAATAAAATCAACATCGAAAACTCAAAAATTAAACAGTTCCACTCATTCTCCTTTGATTATGCCATTGACTAAATGTTCCAAACTTTGAACTACATGTATTTTATTTTATTTATTTCAATTTGATACTATGCAAGTACGAGAATGCTCCCATTTTTTTATGCCCCACCTACGATAGTAGAGGGCCATTACGTTTTCTGGTCTGTGCCTCCGTTCGTTCGTTCGTCCGTCCGTCTGTGCGTCCGTCTGTGCGTCCGTTCGGTTCAGGTTAAAGTTTTTGGTCGAGGTAGTTTTTGATGAAGCTGAAGTCCAATCAACTTGAAACTTGATACACATGTTCCCCATGATATGATCTTTCTAATTTAATGCCAAATTATAGTTTTGACCCCAATTTCATGGTTCACTGATCATAGAAAATGATAGTGCAAAGTTCGGGTTAAAGTTTTTGGTCAAGGTAGTTTTTGATGAAGTTAAAGTTACATCAACTTGAAACTTAGTACACATGTTCCCTATGATATGATCTTTCTAATTTTAATTCCAAATTAAAGTTTTGACCCCAATTTCATGGTCCACTGAACATAGAAAATGATAGTGCGAGTGGGGCATCCGTGTACTATGGACACATTTTTGTTTTGCATTTATTTTGCACCTTACAAGAAATTGACTCTACAAAATAGTGTCATGACGACATTAGCTTGCAACACATGTAAATAAATCATGACTGATCAGTTGTGCAGTAGACGTTGCAACAGCACATGTAGTAAATTCACAAGTTTTAAAATCACACAAATGAAAAGCAAAATGCAAGTTTCTAAACATAAGTGATATGTAAATTGTTGATCATGAAAAGCTAATCAGTATTAGAGACAAAGATAATCAAAACGGAAATAAGTAGTAAACGATAAGAGAACATTTCGTTTGTACATCATACAGTTATTGATTACAGCTAAATGGGATCTTCGTGGGAAAACATTTGATATATAAGTTCAATTCATTTTGATATATTAAAATTAATATAGTTGTTATATAGGAAATCCATGACGTTTATCTCCCCTGGTGCAAATCTGGCTCCCAAAATGCGTACACGGCCCAATATATGACGTTAAATGTGAGAAAACCCAAAGGAAAGATAACTCTAGAAAGTTTATCAACAATTCTAGCTTCTTCTTTGTTTGTTAAACTCCTTTTTACAAACAGGAAAAAAACTGCCATCTTGTCTCGGTTTATCTACAATAAACAAATCATTGTTATTATATTTTGTTTGCTATATTCATTATTTGTAACGATTTTACAAGATATGATGTTGCAAGAATTTTAAGCAAGTCTACACAAAACAAGCAAAATGTATAATAATCAATTATATTTTTGTAATTCAAACACATTCTGTGTGATACATAACATTTCAGGAAATATTATCATATAACCAGTTTTTATAGCGGTAACTATTTAAAGATGATTGCAAAGGACACAAATCTCCACAAGTTCCCAAAATGACACAATAACAAACAACTATATAGGTCACCGTAAGGTCTTCAGTAATGAGCAAAGCCAGTCAGCTATAAAAGGTGACAAATCTTCAACAATTCAAACAAGAAAACTAACGGCCTAATTTGTGTACAAAGAAACATTTTCATATTCACATCTGAAGGTCAGGATCGAATGGTGAAGAAATGAAATTGGTTCAATAATATCAAAAGACTGAGGGACTTTCCATAAAATAGTTGAGGTAAAGTCAGATAAGTATGATTTAAGCTTGTACATGATTTAAATCCCCTTTCAACAGGCCGGGAACACTACCTTCTTATATGGAAATGCATGAATTAGCATACTTATGTCCTCGCACATGTAATTGTTTACTTATGTGTGACTTAATTTATGTTTACCCGGGCTTTTAATTTGACCAATCCATTAAATGAGTAACAATGCATGATGGACTACTACACATGTACGTGTTTACAATTAACCCAGAACACGTCCTATTTCCTAAAATACAATCTATTTTTTCGTGCAATGCGGGAGTAGCAATTTCGCTATTTTTTTCATTTTATGTATCCACATGTACATTTTATAGTTCATGATAAAAAGTATTCGTTCTATGCTTAGATTAACGAAGATTTGTTTCTATGCAGAGAAAAAAGTGTTTGATATTTATCCATTATATATGTTTGATGATGACATTGAGATTTTAGGTAGTTGTCCACCAGACAGCAGCGAAACAACAGTGGAAAACACAATTACCAATAAGACAAACCTACATTGTACTAGTGTAAGGTTAGCCGTCGATAACAGCCGGTGCTAGTATTCATGAGGGCAGCAACTTCGTATAGATAGTTAAAAATGTGTGATCCTTGAATTTCGTGATCGTTTAAAAAGGCAAAAATATATGATGGGTCACTACATTTTCGAAGTTTTAAGTTATGATATTGAGAATGTGTTTATTCATTTGTCTTTCAGAAATAACAATGTATAATCATCAATCGGGGCCATTTATAGCCGATTATACGGTACGGTGTTTTCTTATTGTTAAAGGCTGTACGGTTGCCCATCATTACTTACATGTACATCCACTTCATTTGAGGTCAAGTGGATAGTTGTCCCATTGGCAATTATACCACATCACCCTATTTTTGTATACAAATATCTTTCAGAAAAATTTACTGACGTTTGTAGAACACTAGAAGTAATATTTCCATATTGAGAATTGACAGGTACAGAACATACCCAAAGCCTATATCATTTATCATATTTCATCAAAACTGCACAATCAAATTGAGAATGGAAATGGGGAATGTGTCAAAGAGACAACAACCCGACCAAATAAAAAACAACAGCAGAGGGTCACCAACAGGTCTTCAATGTAGCGAGAAATCCCCGCACCCGAAGGCGTCCTTCAGCTGGCCCCTAAACAAATATATACTAGTCCAGTGATAATGAACGCCATACTAATTTCCAAATTGTACACAAGAAACTAAAATTAAAATAATACAAGACTAACAAAGGCCAGAGGCTCCTGACTTGGGACAGGCGCAAAAATGCGGCGGGTTAAACATGTTTGTTTGTTAAATTCATGTCTGACAGTATTAACAAAATCTATAAGTATTGATTTTGACATATTTCAGTATTTTGAACTTTCAAACTGTTCCCTTTGTTCTGAAGGTAGTGAAGCAAGCAACTGTCAGTAGTTTCATTTTGTTTTCGTCTTTGCAAAGTTCTTTTTTTTATTATTTCTAGAGGAGATATTGGATTTTTTTAATTCTTAACGTACTCGGATATTTGTCAACAATAATAAAATCATTAATGATGTTATTCATGTTTATGTGCAACAAGGTGGGAACTTTGATATGTTTTGTGAATATTGCAGCTTTAGATCTAAACCTATTATATTTCTTTTATTTGTTGGATAAATTTCTTCTCCTTGTGTATATAAAATTAGGCCGTTGTTTTTTTGTTGTTGTTTGGATTGTTTTACACTTGTAATTGTTGGTCCCTTTAGCTTACTTTTCAGCATTGAAACTATGATTGCTTACTCTACTAGATTGTGTCTTGGAGGAAAGATGTCTCATTTTGGCACTCATACCTCATCTGATTATTTCTATAAAAAAAAGCACGTTTTAGAAAACAAATAATAGATAATTTGGCACCCACTATGATCCAGATGATTTTAATAATTAGAGATATTGCACATAGGTCAATAGGACAGCAACCGAACGATAAAATATATCTGAGGTATTAATATTTTGGGATAAAATTAGCAATAGACGAACTTTATCGATGGATGAAACTATACAAAATATGTTAAGCTACATGTAATTATCGTCCCCGCTTTTATAACACTTATTTATAGCATACTGAATATTATGATATTCTTACTTTTAGTTCAGGTCCTGATAAGAAGTATACAAATCTAATACAGATAGAAGTGTTTCAGTTACAGTTTTCGTGTTTTTCCAGGCAAAAAAGTGTTTGGGAAGACACTATACAGGTTTAAAAGAGCTTAAAAAATCCACACTGGACAGTGGTCACTCCATCTGAAATTTCAGTTTCACGCCGTGAAAATATTGCCCAGGTACAATGCATAACAATGGACAAAAAAATCCGTTCAACTACTTTTTCCAGGCGAAAAAGAAAGTCAAAATGTGAAGCCCGTAAACAAAACTTTTTTAATCTAAGAATGCAAATTGAAGATTATGTTAAATATTTTATAATAAACCTACTCGCAGAACAAAAACATTTATTTTGAGAGTCCCAGACACTATATTAGTTGACAGTTTACCATTAATTCCACGTGTTTTCAAGTAGTAGTAAACTCGTAGTAGCCAACAATGCATTGTAGTTCATTAAGTCGATTGGTCAGTTTTTCAAGGCCATATTGGCCTTGTGTTTGGGAAATTACTATGCAAATATATTATGACGTCAGGAAATCTAGAGTTCTCGACCTGTTCAATTGATGAAAAATTAGTAACCAGTGTTCAGTTTAAGTACATGATAAAATCAGAATTTGCAATCCAGAAATTTCTGAGCCACTCTAAAAAAGATCTGAAAGGTTACGGCTTTTGCATTTCACGTTTTGACGATTAAATTAAATCAATCATGCATTAATTTTATTTCTGCTTCAACTGGTATATGCGATTTCTATTCTAAAATATAGTGTTTCTCCATACAGAACGGTTATTCTCATTATGAAAAGGATCGTTTTTAAGTAGACTGCATTTGCACTCACAAACATTCAGATAAGCCGAAAATCTTGCCTTTTATATTATATGAAAAACAAAATTTAGAACTTACTTTTTTTGCATTTGTATGTTGATTGGATTCATTAATTTGTTTAGACCTTGGCGACTTTTTTCGTCGTTCAACTCTTGATAGAACATTTACAAAGGCAAACTCTATCAGAGCTCCAAATACAAACAGCAGACAGACAGCCATCCAAACATCAATTGCCTTAACATAAGACACCTTTGGTAATGATTCACGTGCACCGGAACTCTGTGTTGTCATGGTAAGGACGGTTAATATTCCAATAGATATACGAGCGGATGTGGCATCAACACTAATCCAAAAGGACACCCATGATAGAATGACTATAAGACAACTCGGAATATATATTTGGGTCAAATGGTACCCAATATTTCTCGTGAGGGCTATATCCATTTTCAGACACGTATATTTCTGTTTGTCAATGACTGTAATACAGAAAAAAAAAATACAAAAAAATACAAAACACATATATATCATTGACTTTAAACTCGTCATACCTAATTCTATAAATTTCGTTATGTTTTAATAAAACGAGACAATGTTTTCAGTTGTATAACTGTGTTATGATATTAAATCTTTTATAAAGATGTATTCATTTTGATAGGTTTCACATAAAGTATACGAGAGCATTCTAGCTATATATATATAGGGATGTTAAATTTTAATTTGGCGAACTTAACAGACACAACCAGAATCGTCGAAAGTATGCATTATGTTCATTATTCTCAGTGAATAATAGTAATGACAATTTCTAGAGCGCCCTATATAAAAAGATAAAAATTACACTAAGGTGCTGTACATTCAGCATGGTTGTTAAAACAAACCAAAGAAAAAAACATAAACATAAAATCTGTGTCAGACTCAAATACTTAAAAAAAATATAAAACAAAAATACCTACCATAAAAAAAAGGTCAATACGTAAATACATTGTAAACAAAAAATAAAAAAAGTTGTGGTGAAAGACTGATTTATTTGTGAATACATTTTGTTGTAGTTGCAGGAGATTTCATTCTGTCGACACACACAGTTATAACAGTCTAGCATCTATTGAAGTTCATGTAAACCCCGTTTTTTCCTTTACGTGGTGTGTCTTTTACTCGAATGATGATATTTGAACCATGTATAAACAATCATGTTAAACGCTCAAGAAAAACACGTTCATATTCCATAGATAAATCTATTGACTCATAACTGTTGAACTTGAACTTCACGACTATCATGATTTTACTTTGAATAAACGTACAGCATGGTACAGACTTATTTAAATAAGTAAACTCGACAATTATTTCTGGAAAGACCAAAATGATCATTCAAACACTGGTTATATATATATACCTTTTTAAAACTTAAAGATTTAAAAGCAACTATTTCGGTTTCTGACTTTTGAAAGTTTTAAATAACTTGTATGTGGCTAATTTATGGTATTATAGTTCGTAGAATATGTTAGGATTATTTCAGATATATATTCCTACCATTTGTCTTTGGAGGTTCAAACCATAAAGTCAGATTGATCTTTCTTTATTGAAGTTAATTCAAAATTTTCGTCGAATTTGCTTACAGACACCTTTGTGTTTTGGTCAAGCACTTTTTATGAAAGAAAAAAATAACGCATGGGTTTATTTTTTTTCTTGAAAAACCGACTTTACATAACATTGTACCAGTTAAAAATACTAGTATTCGTTGTTTTTTTATATATATATATACTTTAAGTTATATTAAACTTTTGTCTTGGAACGTGTTTAGTATGCTATCATTGTGCCAATTAGATTATACATAATTACGTACTTCCGTGATACACTTTATCACAGCTATATGTTGTTATTCCATCTAACTGAAACTGAGGTAGAGACATGTCTTTGTCGTACACTATAGGATCGTCGTGCCATCTATATACAAGGTTGTCTGTTGTATACGCATCTGAAAAATTATTTCATTCACATTCACTTTAGAAGTCAGTATTTTTCCTCACAAATGACTCAGTTGGGAAGCATATTACAAAACACGGCATAATTTATATAGATCTGTCCCCTCAAAATACGAAAAACGAAATGATTGAAATTAAATAAAAAATAGAAACAATGAAATGTATTTAACACCATGTCAAACAAGTGATGTTATAACGACAAAATTGATGTAAATACACAGTTATCGTTGACAAATACAACTTATTTTCCACGAATGTCTTTATTATAAGAAATGGCATTATTTAATACGATAACGTTATACGTTTTGCACTGAACCTTACCTCCTACTATTCAATTGTAAAAAAATATAATAAACTTACAACTTTCTAATCCCAATGAACAAATCTGTTTATCTAATGGATACTTCTGTAGATTCATCTCACAAGAAAATGTCCCAGTTATTCTATATATAGATAATTAAAAGTACAAGACAAATAATACTATAAGTGCAAGAAGCCAGCATTGTAACTGACTGCTGTCAGTATAATTATAATTACATAACCTTGTCATATTGAACTATATTTCATAATTCTTTTAAATTATGGTCGACAGCTCGTGGATAAAGTCATTGTTTATGGATTCTCGCCTTCATAATATGCATTAAATATTTACCACTGGTGAAAATAAATCTTCGAACTTTGACTTGTAATGTAAGATTGTGTTCACTACAAATTTTATTATAAAAGCCATTACTTTGCCATTAAAATTAAGATATGAAATATTATAGTTAAATTATTTCATCCGATAAATATTTTGGGAATTTTATTACTAATAGACAAAGTGAAGCTGCCGCACTCCTCTCTAAAGTAATTGTATTCTAACAAAAGTCAATGTAGGTCTTTCTTTGAAATATCTGAAAGACAGCTGCCTTCTGAACATCTAAATGAAATTAATTGCTAGAGTTAAAATACTTTTTTGATTTTAGAAATCGAGGAATAAAAAATGGCCTTCTCAGCCCTTCTTCTTCGTCATCCCTGGTCTGTTTAACATAACAAGTTTCTGCCTGTTTGGTAATATTGACAACGATTGTATATGCCATTAAATCATATCATTGTTACATGTACATTTACCTCATACTGTAAAGTATGTTTCCATCTGGATGAATATGCATCAACATATTAGGAGCTGTCACTTGATGAATATCTGCTTTCTTTTCATTGGTTATAAACATATCTGGTACCCAGACGTTCTGCATTACTTTATTGTCCAATTCTAGTCGTGAGACACCAACAGTATTGTTATATTTTAGACGAATATCGGTCCATCGTTGGCGGATAAACATACTAACTGAGAAGTCCTGAAATGGTTAAAATTAAATGATAGACAAGAAGTCAAACCAAATTCTTAGAAATACTCTTAAGTATAAAGGGAAGGTAAATTATGTCGAATGATCATGGTTTAAATTTTAATTGAAATTGTGAATAAAATTGGGGAATGTGTCAAAAAGACAACAATCCGACTAAAGAGTAGAAAGCAGTCCAAGGTCACAGCTAGAAACTCCCGCACCCGGTCTGGTTATAACTTATACAATTCAAATCCCTACGATAGAAGTATGTTAATATATATACAATAGATGAAAGAGTATTGATATATTCTCACCATCAAGGAATCGTTGATTGTATCAATATTCAAAATATACAGCTGCACGGAGCTTTCTACTGGGATCTCTGTAAAAAAAAATTACAATTTTTTTATTAATAATGTTACCTGATTGTATTCACACACTCATAACGGTAAGCCTGATATCACGACAACAAACCTTGACAAATGTTTTTCATAATTACTACTGTTAATTTTTTTTTTGATTTGATATCAACGTCTATCTACATCCATTTGAGTACATATGTGGACAATTAAAATTGGCCCTTACAAAAACAATATAAGCACCCATCACACTAAATCACGACCATGAAAATCCCACTACGATCTTAAAAAACTGTAAGATCTCGAAGTTTTTGTGGTATTGTCGGCTTGGATTTTCAATATTTCAAAGTTTTCTTGTTTTTCTACACGACCATTGCTGTGATCCTGTTGAGATCCTGCTACGATTTTGATACGACAGTAACACGTTCTAGTTACAAACTTGTCGTACTCTCTTTATGTGGTATAGGACCATATTACGACATAACACGATCTCTGTACGCTTCTACCAAGACTTTCCTGATCGCATTACAATCTCAATACGAGTCTACTACGATCAAACCACGACTCCACTATGTTGTCACTATACTCTATGTCTCTCTATACATGTATATACATATCCTGACTTTCCCATTGTACACACCAGTTTCCTAGAAAAACATTCCATTTTAAAGTATCAAAAACAGTGGGAGGTCTAGTTGCTTAAAGAAGAGCAATCAACTGAATGGTGTCGTGAATCTTATCGTGGCTAGGACGTACAATGTAGTAGACATGAGAATCGTAGTGAGGTTGTAATAAGGACGACAAGCGCGTTGTGGCGCGCAGTGTATTATTGCAATACTCGTCGTAGGCTAGCATAATCTTAGTCAAATCGTAGTATATACATGTATAGAAGCGTATTGAATACTTAGTGAAATCGGGATAATCGTAGTAAAATCGATCCTAATGTACTTCATTTTCTTAAATGAATGAAAAATGAAGTAGAGGGATGAAATTACACGGTTAGCAAAATTGGTTGATGAAATTTAATATAAAGTAGTGAGTTGATCCAGTTAAAAAAGAAAAAAAAATAGCATAACTGAAGCGGTCATATCTGAATTTTACACCCCTAACATAGAATTGTTCATATTTTGTGTTACATGTAGACCTGGTAAACGTTTCTACAAATTGATATTATTTGAACTAAAAGTAGTTCACTCCACTGTAAAAACTTCTGAGATACAATGTAGAGTAGGTGCAATTTTTTTATTTGAATTTGTTGTCTTAAGGAAATGCACTACGAAATAACTGGGGATTTTTTTGGGGGAAAAAACATACACAATTTTGAAAAAGTGAGGTATACAAAAAACAAAATGATATTGCCACAAAAGTGATTTCCGACGACAATTAATGACCAAGCAGAAAGCTTCAATAGGACATATAATGAAAGCATGATGGGTAACGTGTGCACACTTACTCTTTCTTATCTGGAGAAATCACGTGTTGCATAGATGTGCATTTACATGCATCTTTCAAGAGAAAGAGATGTATGGTATACAAGTAAAGTAGACTATAATCCAAAGACATAATGCTCAAATACATCTAGAGGTTATAATTCACTTATACCTACGGTAAAGATACTTACCTTCAATAAAATGGGGAGGAATTGTTGGATCATAATTTTCAAAGATCTGTTTCATGATATTTTTTCTAAAATAATAGAAAAGAAAGAAATCTAAATGGCTGATTTCCAATTCCTAACTACTAGTATCTTGTAACACAAACTTTTCTAACAGAAAAACACAGTAATAAATGGCATTGTCTTTCAAAGTAGAAGATAGGCCCAATTAATCTTGCATTCAGCCTGGTATTACAAATATCAGACAGTCCTACAGAAATACAACGTTTTTTGTGGTCTAGATGGAATTACATGTAAATATAAAAGTGTATTTCATATGATAAATGTAATAAACTGTGGGGTTTATATGTGTCACAGTACGCAATTAAGATTTAAAATAAAAACCTAAAAAAAATTAATCCGAAGACGTTCAATTTGGTACAATTACACACATTCTTCAAGATAAGACCGGTGTCTTCACGTCATTTTACAATATTTTATATATTTCTTTTAATAGCTTGTAGTATCACACATTTTTCAGATATCAATCGTTATGCTGCTTTGTGGTAATGTTCAATAGAACAAAAAAGATAAAAACAAATATTTTGTCACTTAGCTCGTGAATAAATGTAAATCGGCATGCATTAAAAAAAAACATGACCTAAGCAATTTGAATAATGAATGGTCGACATATAAGATATGACATTAAAACTATGAAACATAAACGATGTTTCTGACTCGGAACCTTTGTCTTTTTGGGGGACTGCACTTACTAGTATATGAAACTTCAACTCTTTTGTAAGACTCTTTTAGTTGAATTATATAAAGATATTCATATAAACAGGCAGTAAAAATTATTACATGGAAAAACAAAAAACTTTAAGTTTACTTATCGAAGAAAATGTGCAGTTTTTGAAAGCCAACTCAAAGTACTGAGCCAGCTGCTAGGTCATCGCACCATCCAAAAGCCTAATATCGGTTGCTGTACTTATATAAGAATTCATTTCACAAGTCATGAAATTGCATGAAATATTTTCCACTGAACGTTAATCAACTAACAAGCAATGATTTTGTGCTCTAGGCCTACCTGATTTTGCTGACGTCAGTTTTCCCCCCAATCAGTGAAATTACTGGTGTTGCACAAACAATAAAAACCACAATGATAAAACAAGTTGCCGTCATGTTGTACGAGTTCTGTGTAAGTATAGGACGATTTCTTTTAAAGCTTGAAATTTTTTTTGCAATATCAAGTCATAATCGTTAATTAATAACGTATACAAGAGTACTTTTAATTCCATAATGCATATATTTTGTTAGTTTGGTAAGCAATTATACAATTTAATCAATAATTTTGTTTTAAAATAATAGTCCAATCAAACAGTAATCGATTGTTGGTGTAATTAATTGTAATCTCTGGAGAAGTGTAATCATGTTGTTTTCTTCGGAAAATGTTATAGAAATTACGACTACGTATAATTAAATTCCTAAGAGTATACGTATTAATATGTAATCAAAAATACAAAAACAAACAAACAAAGGAAACTTATTAGGAGGGAGTGGAGAAACAAGCGTCAAAGATTTTAAAAGTGACCTTATGTTTAACCTATCTCAATTTCTTTCATAACACTAAAATCTCAGATTAGTAAGCTAATTTATGTTTGAGACTCTAAAGGATGTTTGCTTGTCATGTTTTGGAATGGTTGTCAGATTTTCGAAATCCTCTGGTTTTATCCATTTAAATGCATTAACAAACTTTGCCCATTGACCCCCATTTTTCTTTTTATAAATCTTTTCCATGTATAATTACAAACCATTTTAAAAACTTTTTAAGTATTATAAACTTTTATCTATTTTTTAATGGTGGGTGTTTGATAACTTTAACTGGTCAATGATAAAGCTATGAAAAGTCAAGACAGAACATTTTCCCTCCAAAATTGAAATGGCTAATATCTCGAAGACAAGCACATTGACTCCATATATATATATATATATTGCTTTTTTTATTCCTCAATCCCTTTTCAATATATAATAGTTTTATGGAAAGTTATTTATTTTGAAACTGAGCAGCGAACTTCCTTAATGTGTACTTAAGTTGAACTTTCTCTCCCTCAATAAAAAATAAGATTTTATTTTATTAAATAATAATGTGGAAAGGGAAATATGTCAAAGAGACAAAAATTCAACTTAAGAGCAGATAACAGCTGAAGGCCACCAATGTGTCTTCAACGCAGCGAGAAAAACATATATTAATTGCAAGAGTACATTTTTGTCTTCAATTTTCTTTGTGTCATTGGAAAGTTTGTAGGCAAAAAACAACATAGTTTTGAAAAAAAAAATACTTTTCTTTAAATCTTAAAATAAAATCTAATTAAAGCAAAGGTACATGTAAATTACCAAAGTAACTTTAAATATACACCTTATCAATTTTATAGTATATAGTATGTACACATCGATAGAGTGCAATTGCTTATCTCTTGTCGATTATCATTAACATACCAGAGTTCTATTCCGAAATGACTGTCAGAAATTTGTTTTTAATTGGTCTTTTTGGAATATGTTCATCCTCAGAGGAGAGTAAGAATCAATAACTACTCGATCGTATTGAAGCATTAGAGCGGACCCAGACTGAGTTAATGCATGTTGTTGAAAGGTTGTCAAAATCAGACAGCTGTGCCAAAGCTCTGTCAGCTAAATGTAATGGAATTGATCTAACACACCTCAACAAACGTCTTGAAGGTAACACACTATCATTGTCTACATGCACACGTTCTTGCATACAGTAAATTCAAAAATTATTGCGATGTTTTATTACTGCGAATAACGCTTCTTAATGAGTATTGCAATGATAGAAACTCGAATTCTGAATTTGATACTTCTATATGTATAAAGATGTTCCTGAAAATTTATTAATCAATCTCGTATATTTTTGTGTATTCTTCAATAATCCCAAAAATAAATGAAAAACCAATGGTTTATGAATTAACAATATGATACAGTCTTAAGAATCTATAACCTTACTTGTAAGATCATTCCTAACATTGTTGTATTGAGATAAAATGTCGATATTGATATGAAAATTCAACACATTGCTCGCCTTAGTGATTGATGCTTGGTTAATATTAGTACGAGGACAATGCATATAACTATTGATATTGTTAAGAATTTTACAATTACAAACAAAAAAACAAATATGCAAAAATATTACACATAAAAGTGTGTTGGCATAGAAGAAAAATTAGTACGTAATCTGTATTAAGTTTCCCCCCAGTATTCATTGGATAAAGTTTATTCTCTGTTTAGTTGATCGGATATTGACACAAATATACTGCATTAGATAATCTTAAACACAAATCTATTTAGCAAGACAAATCATTATAAAAACTGATATATGTACCGATGTCTACACCCGTTTAACTTAATAATATACGATTGTTTTTATTTTCCCAGTTAATCCGACAACCCCAGTGGCCTTTTCAGCATACATCAACCACTCCGTTGACAAACTTGTTCATGGTGCAGTAATTCCTTTCGAGAGGGTCACCACGAACGAAGGAAATGCTTTTAATGGTGGTACAGGTATATTCACCTGTCCAAAATCTGGACTGTATTTATTCATGTGGAATGTCATGGTAGACCAAGGTCACCAAACACAAATTTCTTTCGTTGTAAATGGTGCAACCCGTCGTTGGTCCTATGCTGTGGCCACCGCTATCAATGCTGGCTACCAAAATGCAGCTAATCACGATATAGTTCGTCTGAACGAAGGTGACAAAGTATGGATTGCCGACGACTACGCTTCTGGCGAGATTCATCCCCACCATACTACATTTTCTGGTGTTTTATTATCTCAATAAAAATAGTATATTTCGTCGTGGCAATTGTTATTATTTCTTAACACTTGATGAGGTTTGATTAATTTTGCGCTTACAATCTTGATCGACTATTGTTACTTGCAACACGACGGTAACCACAAGTAGAATAAAAGTACGTACCATTTCAGAGCACATGAGCTCACCGGCTGGTTAGTAGGAGTTCGTGAGGCTCCTTCGTCAGTAGCTATATATAGTCTGTTTATAATTTTTTATAATAATTGTTATTCGTCTTTTCATTCGTAGTTTTTACTTTTTGAAATGATGTAATCTGTTTTATTGGACTGTTCATGGACTCTCCTGTTTAATGGATTGTGTGATACTTTCAGTTTCATCATATTAGAATTAATTTATTTGAGGAATATGTTAGAAGTCACGCAGTAATCAACAACGGGTATCATAATTTACCAATTAAACATTTAAGAGGGAACTATGCATATAAATTGCATTATTCGTACACCAAAATGAAAATAACATCCCGTCATTTGACGATTTTCCATAGTTTCAGACGTATTTAACCAAACACAAAACGTAAACGTAAAGTTAAGTGTATGTACAACATCGATAAGTTTGAAAATCTGAAACCTCAATTCTCAAAACAACTGATTTAACGCTACAAAACAAACAAAACGCAGTAGACTTTATATTTCATAATACGGAAGACTTTGTGCATCAGTCAAGTTTTCATTGTGCAGTAGAATCTTGTTAACTGTGCTTCTTTTAAGAAGGCGAAAATGCATCTATTCATAATGGTTTGAATTGAAAATTGAAATTAAAAATTATATTACATCACTGAATTGGGATGACTACTTCACAAACTATTATTATCCTATGACAAACGCGAAGAACGTCAACGTCCCATTTCTCAGTACAGCATTATGTACAAACCCGGCATCAATGGTACTGTGAGTATTCCAAATGTGGTATTTAGAGCTCACTTAGAACATACATGCATATGAAATGGAAAGCAATTATGCAAAGCAATTTAATATGAAGGTTTACGAACTTGTGTCATGATAAACCTTGAAAATCTCTGTCATAGTGCCTTTTGTACGACACGTTTATAAATAAGGTCTAGTTTCTTATCGCAAGAAGATTATTGTTAACCTACACATAACATTACGAAGCATTGTTCTAAAATGATTTTTCGAGGGTTGTTGTTACTTTGTCTCATTGGAATATGTTCAGCGTCAGAAGAGGTGATTCAGAACCAACAACTCCTCGCTCGTATTGAAGCACTAGAAATAACAGTTAAAAAGCTGTCAATATCAGACAACTGTGCCAAAGCTCTGTCTACCAAGTGTGAGGGAAATGATTCAGATCGCCTCAACAAACGACTAGAAGGTAAATATTTAAATATAAGTTGTGATAAAAAGATTAAAGCAGTATTTTTTTTCTTGACAACATTGATGTACGTTTCGGCTTTCAAGTTTATACACAGATTATAGGTGTTCCTATAAGCACAAGTTCCGCCTCTATACTGACACAATTGTTTTTGTACTTTCGTGAATAACTATATATGGCAACATGCGATAAGTTAAGAGTCGTTTAAATTAATCGATATGTCGTGTACAAGTTGCAATTTTGTACAGGTTATAACAAGTACAAAAATTTTGTACATGTTATAATTTGTACAATGCCAAAATACAAGTAATAACATGTACAAAAGTACCTAGTACATAACATGTACAAAATATTGCTTAAAAATAGTTTTTACCTGTACAAAGTTCAAAAATAATAATAAAGCAGAATATTCATTCAAGATTAAAATTCATCAAATAATAAAGAACAATAATCAAATGCAATAAGGTGCACAATTTACAGCGTGCATATCATACATTTTAGAAACAAGTTTTTTTTACTTGTTTACAAGACAGAGACATGTGACACCTTTGCGTCGCGCAAAACTTTTATGCTTCTGCATTTACACCACCAGACTTACAATTGCCTTTTTTACACTGACAATGCACAAAACTTTGCCCGCCACTTATTGATATCTTACGCACCATATCTCTCACACTCATATCACTCATTGGGACTTCAGACACATTGAAAGTTGCATTTGCAAGCAATTGAACTTGGTTTCTACTCATGAATTTGTCCAACGAAGTCTTTAGTTCCAATTTTATAGCCGCCATGTTCATTCACATTCATCATCACGCCTTTGATGTTTTTCTCATCGGTAGGGCCCATATCGATAGGGCCTTAAATGCCGACCGGCATGAAGAGGATAGGTGAGGTGAGGGCCCATATCAATGGACGAATATGAATGATAACTTTGTCACCTTGGAAGAGAACATTTAATCTAGTTTTTGAGTTTTTTGTCAAGGCATCAGCTTGTACCTGCTGACCAGAAAGGACACGCTTGATATCAATATTTAAAATTTCGGACAAACACTCACTGGTATTGACAGCAGGAAAATCACCACCAGAAAGCGCCCTATTTCGAGGAAGTATACCAGTAGATATCATGCTGATACTTCCACACAAACCATGTTAGCATCACTTCATTCAATTACCATTGTTTCTGTTTCTAACTCAATTGTTTGTTCATTATTGTCTGCTGAATCATGACTATTCAATTCCCTATCAGTATTACAGTGTTTGTGTAAGTAATAATGTCCGTCTCTGACATTGTTTTGTCAGTTTCGATTTCAGTGTCGGTAATATGTTCCTCTGGTAAAAAGGTCTTCACTTTGAGGGTTATTGGATACAGAACTTCCTTCGAATAATGCTTCTAAGTCTTCTTCTGTTTGAATACCAGGTAAAAATACCTAATAATGTTTATTGACTACATGTGTATTTTAAAAGTCTTTAAGGTATTAAGTAATTATACAAACTATTAATATCTGGTCATAAACTGTATCAAAAAGTTATCACACTAATATAAATGGACTATAATAAAAAAAATTATGAAAATATTATTGAAGTTAATGGCATGTGTTGTAATAATAGAAAAATATTTTTATTTTCAAATTTGTACAAGTTAAAACCATTTTTAAGCAATATTTTGTACATGTTATAACATGTATGAGGTACGTTTGTACATGTTATAACTTGTATTTTTGCATTGTACAAATTATAACATGTACAATATTTTTGTACATGTTATAACCTGTACAACATCGCAACTTGTACACGACAGATACATTCAATTATAAAACTAACCGATCTTGATGATATTTTCCCGTTCAATCTTAACTTTAATGAATTATCTTAATTTACTGCTGTAATTTACTCAATAAAACTTAGTTTTGAAATGATCAAATATATCGAAACACAGTTGTTTCCTATGTTTCGATATTTCAGTGTTACACGGGGGAAAATATGCGACTGTCATACAAGTGAGAGGTTTAGCTAGCTATATATCCACCATTGTCTACATGAGAAAATGCCTGTACAAAGTCAGGAATGAGACAGTAATTATTCATTCGTTTGATTTTGCCATTTGATGACGGACTTTTCGTTATGAATTTTTCTCAGAGATCGGTAATTTTGTTATTTTACCCTTTACATCAATTTCATTGGATGTGCGATGTGCACTGAAGTATGTTAAAGACTGAGATATATGTTTTTTGTATAAGTAACTGTAATAAGGGATTTGAAGTAGCTAACTGTAATATTAAAACCATAACGGGAGTGATTTTGCTTGATTTTCGTTTGATGAAAACATAATCAATTGAATTGAGGTCGGTAGCTGGCATGTCAGTAACTGCACGTAGTCCTTAGTTCGTTTATGTATGTATCATTGTCATTTTCCTTGGTTTCTTTTGTGACCTGTTCTGTCATAGGACTAGGATTTCTGTTAAACTGAGTTTTTTTTCTGTTCGTATTCCTGTTTGTTTCTTTATTCTACATTGGCTAGAGGTATAAGGGAGGGTTTAAGCTCTAACAAAACATGCTGAACCCCGCTGCATTTTTGCAGCTGTCCAAAGTCAGGAGCCTCTGGCCTTTGTTAGTCTTGTATGTTTTTTTTAAATTTTAGTTCATTTACATGTTTTGGAATTTAGTATGACGTCCATTTTCCCTGAACTAGTACACATTTTTGTTTAGAGGCCAGCTGAGGCCCAACTGGGTGCGGACTTTTCTCGCTGCGTTGAAGACCCATTGATGGCCTTCGGCTATTTTCTGCTCTTTGGTCGGGTTTTTGTCTCAGAAATATTCCCCATGTCCATTCTGAGTTTTATTCAGTTACTGCAGCTACTCTCAGATCTGTATTTTGTGTTTTAGTTAGTTATTTTTTGTGTGCAATGTATAGATCTAGATGTGAGATGTGATAGTAAGTGCTGATATTGTATCATTACACTACTGCTCCAGGTGGAAAGGGGGATTGCACCACAAACATATTCGACCCCTCTACATTCTGTATTTTGTTGTCAAAAGTCAGGAAACTGTAATTCAGTGGTTGCATCTCATATTTGTTTTATATTAATTGTTTTGTATATAATACATTCATCCGTTATTTTTCGTTAACTTTGCATTGTTGAACGTTTGTTATTTCGGGACTTGTATGTAATAAATAAAGAACATAGTTGTAGATATTTCCACTGAACTCAACGTTTACCATATTAAATAAATACATGCGAGATTATCGTAAAACAGAAAAACTAGATAGTAAATAATTTAAACTATTTCAAACTGGAACTCAAAGATACCAGTCTGAGGGTTATATTTCTTTACGCCAGACGAGCGGTTTGTCTACATAAGATTCTTCAGTTGCGCTCAAATAAAAACAGTTGAGCCGTTTTAAATGTTTTAAAACTTTAATTCGAAAGTAATCAACGTGTGACAGCGGTATTTTTCTCTTTGTTTATTTCGTAACAATTCAAACTTTATCTAAAAGCAAGCGACTATTGTTCTCCAAATTGTTACGACGACAACCCTTGTTATAAACGCTTAAAACATCAGTTCATAGAGAAACGTATTCATGTACGTATACGGCATTTTCAATATTTCACCTGTACCAACCCGATTCACCACAGTGCCTTTACTATCATAAAAGAGGGAGTATCTTGGTTGGTGGTTGATACGATGTGTGAAAGATAAAAAGCGATAATTCATCTAGTTATACTCTAATAAATCACACAAATAGATGTTGTTTTTTTACATAGGACATGACGTACTACAGTGTAAGGGTTTGATGGTAACCGATCATATTGTTGACGTACAGACTGTGGTTGTCCAAATGTAAATGATATCGATATCAACACAGTTGCAAATACCCTTAAATTTATATATGTTTCTAATTTTAAAGTATATAATTAATTATAGTATTGTAGACAGTAGTAGTTTTAAGTTGTGTGGGTTTTTTTTAAATGTTGGTCCATTTATACATTTGTATGTTTCGAAGTTAAGTGTTGTGTCTATTTTGCTGAACCTTATACATTAGTGTATAAGTAAAAGTTGCAGTCTGCCTTCAGATGCGAGACTGTGTGGTCGAGTGGTTGTCTTCTTTGACACATTTAATTTTATCAGCATTTTCATTAATATTGTAGTAAGAAGGAGGCCTATTTTTTATTCTTAGTCTGTAAGTGTAATACTATGCATATTATTTTAATTTTAAGATTTTATTTCTTTTATATTCCCTTTTTCCGTCAACTCCGCAACTCCAGTGGCCTTTTCAACATACATCAATCACTTTGTTAGCAACGTTGCCATTGGTGCAGTTATTCCTTTCGAGAAAGTCACCACAAACGAAGGAAATGCTTTTAACGGTGGTACAGGTATATTCACCTGTCCAAAATCTGGACTGTATTTATTCATGTGGAATATCATGGTAGACCACGGTTACAGCACACAAATAAGTTTGATTGTTAATGGTGCAATCCGTCGGTGGTCACATGCTACTGCCATAAATTCTGGCTACACAAATGCAGCTAATCAAGACCGAAGGGGATAAAGTTTGGATTGCCAACGAACGAACATCCGGTGAAATTCACCCCCATCATACTACTTTTTCAGGAGTTGTATTATCTTTATAAAAAAATAATTCATAATTGATTGTCGTTTTTTTTTCCAATCACGAAAACAGAAAAAAAACCGTCTGATGTCAACTTTGCCGTAGGAAGTGATTACATTTATATATTTAGTTTTTCAATAATTTTTCAACTCTTCATCGAAATACTTTGAAAACTCACTGAACTTTTAAGAAGTATCACGAAAGGATAAAAATGAAGATTATGACGAAAACAGAAACCTCTACACTTATATAGTTTACGTGTGTACTTCAATACTCTAAAATGTATAGATTGATGTATATATCTTATGGGTTGCCTCTAATCTAAATTATTTGTATCTATATACCGATTAGTATCTTTGTCTTACGAAAACTTTATTCGTCTATTGATTTTGTTTTGATCTTCAGTAACTGTGGTGAAAAGAAAAATCACAAAAAATCACTGAACTCCGAGGAAAATTAAAAACGGAACGGCTCTAATCAAATAACAAATGTAAAAGCGCAAACACATCAAACGAATGGATAACAACCGTCATATTCCTGACTTGGCACAGGCATTTTTCTTTGTAAAAAATGGTGGATTAAACCTGATCCGACACCTAGATAAATAAAACCTCTCACCCAGATGCCTGTCGAGTAAGTGCATTCAGAAATGAATCCTGTGTCTTATGTCTTATTTTTTGCTACACTCCTATCTGATAAGTCAAACCCTTTGGACTGCTTTTTGCAGTGTTCACTTACATTGTTGCATATGAACAGCAATGGATCGATCGCTCACATGCTATCATGTTTAACCAACCATCTTCTTTGTAAGCCAGTCCATTCTATTAATTCAATTGTTCTGGTTGATTGCTGCCTGCAATATTTTATTGGTTTATTTTTTTAACATAAATCAGGTCGAAGTGTGTATCGCGTTTGAATCGTTTCCCCTTTCGAGGCATTTATGTCCTAATAGATTACTATAGCTTTATGAAATTTGCAATGCCTTATGGTTGATCACTCCCTCGTTCTAAAATAATATATGGCGAATAGCTGTAATTGAAAAGCAGTGGGCCTCGGTTGCCGAGCAGTCTTAATTTGGTGGATAGTTGTCTCATTGGCATTCATACCACATGTCCTTGTTTTAATCTAAGTAGTTCAACAACTATATAACTATTTTGTCAACACTGGTATTGTGAGTTCTATTCCCGCATGTGAAAGTTGTGATCTACTCAAATCATAATTGACGAGGATTGTCAGTTTTCCTGACGAACGTCGATGGTTTTCTCGTTGCATTCCTGCTTCCTCCACCAAAACAAACTGACCGTACTAAGAACTAGAGGCTCTAAAGAGCCTGTGTCGCTCACCTTGATGGATTCATGACAAAATTGTGTTTTGGTCACAATCTTAATTTACTTAACATTCTTGCTGCTTACAATTATCTCTATCTATAATGAACTTGGCCCAGTAGTTTCAGTGGAAAATGTTAGTGAAAATCTACAAATTTTATAATTTTTTTAAAAATTGACTATGAAGGGCAACAACTCCTTAGGGGGTCAATTGACCATTTTGGTTTTTGAGTTATAAGCCAAAAACTGCATTTTACCCCGATGTTCTATTTTTAGCCATGGCGGCCATCTTGGTTGGTTGGCCGAGTTACCGGACACATTTTTTTAACTAGATACCCCAATGATGATTATGGCCAAGTTTGGTTTAATTCGGCCCAGTAGTTTCAGAGGAGAAGATTTTTCTAAAAGATTACTAAGATTTACGAAAAATGGTTAAACATTGACTATAAAGGGCAATAACTCCTAAAGGGGTCAACTGACCATTTTGGTCATGTTGACTTATTTGTAAATCTTACTTTGCTGAACACTATTGCTGTTTACAGTTTATCTCTATCTATGATAATATTTAAGATAATAACCAAAAACAGCAAAATTTCCTTAAAAGTACCAATTCAGGGGCAGCAACCTAACAACGGGTTGTCGGATTCATCTGAAAATTTCAGGGCAGATAGATCTTGACCTGATAAACAATTTTACCCCATGTCAGATTTGCTCTAAATGCATTGATTTTTGAGTTATAAGCCAAAAACTGCATTTTACCCCTATGATCTATTTTTAGCCATGGCGTCCATCTTGGTTGGTTGGCCGGTCACCGGACACATTTTTTTAACTAGATACCCCAATGATGATTGTGGCCAAGTTTGGTTAAATTTGGCCAAGTAGTTTTAGAGGAGAAGATTTTTGTAAAAGTTAACGACGACAGACGACGACGACGGACGGCGACGGACAAAGGACGCCAAGTTATGAGAAAAGCTCACTTGGCTGAGCTAAAAACGAAATAGAAATAATAGTACCGAAAGATATAGAAGTACTGGAAATAACAGCACAACAATGTTGAATCTGAACATTTGAGGAACCACTTTTTGTTCTTCCCTCAACGGGATTCAAACTCATGCTATTGTGATATTTATACAACACCAACTTAACTGTGTCCAGCGCTCTAGACCAGACGGTCACATAGCTTTATATAGACTGAACAAAATATTCAGCTTTCTGAGGCCTAGTGTTTCCTTTCCTCGTCAGTAGAATCTAAAGTTATAGCACAGTACATGATATGATAGGCGTGAAGATGGAATTGATTGCAGATCGGCTAACTATCTGTCGTATTGGATTGTAAGATGTAGTCACAGAAATATTTACGATCATTTAAGAAACTTACGATCCAGCGCCCTCAAAGGTACACCATGTTCTTGCTACCATGCATACTGTGTTACAACACTAGATGAAGGCGACGAGGAAAAGCATTACACCAAAAAATATCCTTTTAAGTAGACGAGGTGGTCGATTGGTCTGTAGGGTGTTAGACACTATGAAAGTACGATGTCACAGAGGTCAGGGTTTGAATCCTACAGAAAGATGAACAATAGATTGCTAACGCAAATTTGAAGATCTAATGTTGTTTGGCAAAATTTCAGACGAGTCATATATATATTATTTGGCATTATTTGGCATTCATTGGCATTCGACAATGGCAGTCAGTAGGGTCTAAGAACATCCGTTGTTCGACCTCTAAGTCAAATGCGTTTGTTGAAATATTTTTCTACTTTCTTGGTCTTTTGGAATATGTTGCTTGTGCTGTTTTTAGACCCATCAACCAAGAAATGTTTTTGCATGCAAACGTATAAAATGTACTTTTTATCCAACGCAATCATTGATTGGAACGTTGTATTCAATTTAAACTTGTATATATTTTTTCGTTTGAGCTTGTATTATATTTTCCCTCAGGTTTATGTAACCCGTTCATCCTATTTCGACTTTTTAAAATTCAAGAGTCTATCCTAAACTGAAGTAAATTATATGGCTATCCAAATACCGTTTCGATAATTAATATCACTGAAGAGACATTAATTGTCGAAATCCGGATATGGTGTACAAATTTTTGCACCTCATGTTTGTGGTATAGCATCCTTGCCTCAAGTTTATTGTTTTCTGTCTGTTTTGGTATTCAATTAATATAAAGATCTCTTTTGTTACATCCTGTGATCAATTTATTTTGCAATCGTCAATGCAGGCATGGTCTAAGAACATCAGTTTTTTTTTACTTGTTAGTCAAATGCATTTTGTTAAAAGTATACTTTTTCCCTTTTTTGGTCTTTTTGAAAATGTTGTTTGTGTTGTATTTAGACCCCTCTACAACGAAATTTGTTTTACACGAACACGTATCATAATCAAAATTGCGGTTTTTATCCATTGCAATAATTGGTTTGAACGTTGTTTTCAATTTAGACTTGTTTATATTATATACAATTTATATATACAAGTCTATATCGAAAACAATGTTCAAACCTATGATTGCGTTAGATAAAAGCCACAAATTGATTGTATTTCTTAATGGATAATGACTTTGTACTCTACACAAAAAAATATACATAGGAAATAATACATGGCAAAATCCGTATCATATGTCGTATCATCCCGAGACATCAATATCATCCCAAGGGCCTTTAGGCCCGAGGGATGATATTGGTCGAGGGTGATACGGCATGTGATACGGATTTTGTCATGTATTATACACTTTATCATATATTTCAACAGAAGAGTATTATATTATATGAACTGTTTTCTGATCCATAGCACTGGGTTACCTTCAGTTCTACTTTAGTCTTGTTTCAAAGGCCTAAAAAGAACTGCTCCGAAGCACCTGGGTCAATCTAATTAAAATATTGATCTCTGATTACGTTTATACTACATATGTAGTATAACGTAATCAGAGATCAATTATATTTTAATTAGATTGCACCTGGGTTACCTTACAATTTGCGTGCTGTTGTTTTAAAAATATTTTGTTTATTATTGTATTAATTTGTGTGTTTTGTATTTTTCATAGTTGCATTTAGTGTGCCAAAAAAATATGAAAACTTGACGTTCGTGACGTCACATACAATATTAAAACTCGACGTTCGTGACGTAACATACCAAACAATGTCGTCATTCAAAAAATTTACCTATTTTGAGGAAAATTTTTCTTAAGAAAAAAAAAACCAAAACTGACTTTATGTAAAAAAAAAAAAAAAAAGTAGGGGTGTGATAAAGGTATGCGATAAAGGGTAGGGTGTGATAAAGGGTATGCGATAAAGGATGCGCATCAAAGTTGCGCGATATGGATTAAACAGCAGGCTATTTATCACATATGCAAAACTACTGTATTTACTACTAAACATATGATAAAAATAGATAATAAAGTCGTCATAAATGATTATGATATGTAATTATTAGTCTGTCAATGTTAAGAGAAACCCTCTAACTTATTAATATTGTTTATTATATCACGTGTATCTTGCTGATCATTAATTGTATTGAAAGAATCGTCGCATTTACAACAATTTTACAACACACGTAATAATAACATACGAGAGAGTCACAATAAGTGCAAATATATATTTTTGGTATGTCGTCGCTTTAGATGGGAATATTATAGTCAGCTTCTGTACGGGTTAACTGAGATTGTGGGTATAATTCAAAAGGACAGCGTTATCTGGTGGTCAATATACCTGACTATAATAAAGACCTTAAAATAATTTACTGTTTGAAAAAGTATGAATAAATTATTATTCGAAATACTGAGGATTTTCTTATCCGAGGCATAGATTACCTTAGCCGTATTTGGCACAACTTTTTGGAATTTTGGGTCATCAATGCTTTCCAACTTTGTACTTGTTTTGTTTTCTTATTGTTTTGATCTGAGCGTCACTGACGAGTCTTATGCAGACGAAGCGTAACAATTTATAAGTCTGGTATCTTTGATAACTATTTTTGTTCTGAGAGTAACATATTGATCAAATCATAGATTCCATAGGTTAAGACTTACAAAACTTTTAATTCTCAATTAGCTTAATGTTGAATTTTATTATGAGATGATTTTGTAAATTAACTCGTTACACTAAATATTTCATCTATTTGCTAAAGAATACAATGTACATTGATTATTCTTAAAACGTTTCAATCCTATACTTTCGCTTGATTTCACTTTTCATCTGGCACTATAATAAAGTGTGACAAACTACTTTAAACGAATGAGTTATTCCTTCGCCTGTAATTCATATACTTCACATACTCAGATCGTGGTCTCAATATTTTTTCCAGTATTTCAACCTAGACGAATTGCTTAAAGCGCGAGTCGGATAACAAACAAATTATTCAGTTATATTCGCATATAAACTATTGCATGAGTGTGTGATCGACATTTTGACATTTCAATATTTTATTTGTTTTTTAAGATGAGTACATTATATACCGTGATGACCAGATGGACAATTTATATAAATTTTAAGTCAGTGTCCATTTACAAGTTGTGGTTTGGGATTCGATGAAAATTATGTATACATACATTTTGTAACAATGATTGGTGTATAAAAATAACAAGGCGTTATAATGTATAAAAAAGGTATCACAGGTTTGTCAATAAAAGATAACCAATATCTAGCTCCCTTCACGAAGAACTGGTTCCCAAAATATATAAACAGTCCAATAAATAATGTTAAATGTGACAAAGACGAGAGGAAAAGCCACCCTGGAAACTTTATCAACGACTCTTGCTTTCTCTCGGTCTGTAACACTCTTGAGAAATAACCGATATCGAGGAGCCTTGTCCCATTCAACCTAGAATACAAAGTACATACAATGTAAAAAAAACTATCGTGATTGTCTAGACATCTACAAAGGATACAATAAATATAATGCACTTTTTATATTCGTTTTATGTGATATTTAAATCTGTATATCACTATACTTTTTTAACAAATTCGTCTTGTTATACCAAATATATTCGACCGCCTCTATACTCTCGTGGAAGCGTTTGCTCATATGGGACAAAAGGCTGCATTTCGAATTCGTGGACGGTAAATCAAATATACGAAAATTCAAAATAGATACTCACACATAACTTAAACGTAAAACAACGACTGGTTGGCTCGGAGTCCAAATAATATGCCCAATGAGGGTAACATGTCTTCCCGCTGATTGTGAACTAACACGTTCAAAATACGGCCCAGAGTGCACGTGTTGGTTTTGAACAAACCAAGGTTTCAATGAATGTTCTTGTCATGGATGTAATATAAGTCACTGGACCACCAAATCAACCTCATCCGCATCATCGTCGTCCATTTTCTTTAATTTTTTAGATAAAATAGGTGTCACAAAATGCAGTGTAGGAGAAAACAATAATTATGCTTAGTTTAAAGTTAGAAATTTAAATATAAATACCATTGCTTACAAAACTTTGACGTTTACATGTATAATATATAATTCATTTTTTCTCTGAACACAACCATGATACATTTATCAGTCTAATGGTAGTTCCATTGCAGTCGATTTTTGGACAAAGAAAAAAAACGAAAATGTCTTTTTTTTTGTTTGATTGGATTTTGGTTTTCTATGTACATAAATTGCGTGTGTGTGTAATTTTAAAATTTGTTGCTCTAAACTGACATCAACTTATAGTAGGGTGACTCTTCTTGAACATTTTGCCTCAAGTTTAGCAATTGTTTAGACAACTGAGTAATAATACACAGTCACTGTATAATTTAGTACTACATTCAACTTAATATAATAAAACAACCATCAAGCAATTATGTTTCGATCTTACCGGTTCGCCATTTGCATCGGGATCTGTATGAACTTTTCGTCTTTCCGATATCGTTGCTTGTCTTCTCCTTTCAACTCTGGCAAGAACATTCACATACGCAAATTCTACTAGAGCTCCAAACACAAACAGTAAACACATCGCCATCCAAACGTCTATAGCTTTTACGTACGACACTTTAGGTAATGACGCACGCGCACCCGAACTTTGAGTTGTCATTGTCAATACTGTCAGCAACCCTAACGATATGCGCGCCGGTATGGCGTCAATATTCAACCAAAAGGAAACCCAAGAGAGAAATACAATGAGGAAACTTGGAACATAAATCTGGATAATATGGTAACCATAGTTCCTGGAAAGAGTTATGTCCACTTTTAGACACGTGTAACTTACTAAAATAAACAAAGAATAAAAATATAAACATCATGATTATATTGAAGACGGTTTTATTTTTAGACTATTTCCATATTAACATTAAGCCATAATTTCAAAATTTCAAAATCAGAATGAATAAATCCAGAGCAGAAATACTGTCACAACAAATTACTTTTTTTAGTATGGAAACATTATTATTACAAACATGCATTTTGTATGTGTTTTTTTACGACATTGCTAGTTGGGTGACCGTGACGGGAAACTGTCTTCTTGATTGTCGGGTTAATTCTAGTTTTTATCCGTTTTACCCTTCAATTGCTGTAACGCATTTCTATATTTGACACCTTGGTGTAAAAAAAAGTGTACGTAATACGATCGAACAGCAAAATAATTTACGGCAACTAATATCATCCGGATTTATATGGTTATCCGTTTTAAGTACTTTAGTTTTAATGTTTTATACATGTTTTCGTGACCTTGTTATTTTTCATTATTTTGTCAATTTTGAATTTTTTTTAGATACCATCATCATTTTTTACAGTCCTCGTTTTAGCCATGTCGGTTTCTATAAAAAAAATTGCCAACACTTTCTGTTCGGGGGAAAACTAACTGTAAGTGTAAACTTAAAGTACTAAATATAACTGTTACAATACTTGCTAAGATGGGAAATTGTATTGATGATGATGTACATGTTCCTCAAATAAATTTTCCAGTACAATATTACAAGAAATCTCTCAAGCTTTTAGATACATTAAAATACTTCGTTACAAAATCTAGATATTTTGGTTATATGAGAGGTTCGGATTACCAGCTAAAGCTGAGAGGACAATCTTAGAAAATATTTATGCTAACTCAATTTAGAGTAGTATATTACCCGTGTATTTTTAAATGAAAAACATGTTTTCAAAATGAAGTATAACAATGAATATATAATACTTACTGCCAACATAATTTTTGTCACAATTATAAGTTGTTATTCCATCTAATTCAAATTGAGGTAGAGACATGTTAGGAGGGTACGATATAGGATTTTCGTTCCACTCAAATACTAAATTTTCTGTGCTGTATCCATCTAAAATATTTTAAAACATCACCTTGTTTATGATTTACTTTGCAATAACATATATATTATATACTCATTTCAATATCAAATGAACCACAAAAGGAATCGAAGCTAGGGTAAAGAAATTGAGGTACCGAAATATAAAAAATAACTATAAACAATAAATTTATATGAGTGGGTATATTCTATACATTTTCCACATGTGGAGTAGGATGTTTTGGTGGGGTTCATGTATCTCAGTCCTAAGTTTTCATGTAACGTGTTGTGTTTTGTGAACTGTTTGTCTGTTTGGCGTCGTCAGTTAGTTTTCGACTTATGAGTTTGAATGTCACTCCGGTATCTTTGCCTCTCTTGTAATCGGTTTATTTTGTTCCTTTATTATATATCTATCAAGCATTCCATAAAAAAAACCAATATATGTTTTTTTGTACGCCTTTGCCCTATCAAAAGTTTTGGTTTTCCTTTCTGAGTTTTGTTTAGGCATTCGAGAAATTTTGGTGACACTAGATGGTCGTAGATAGAAGTACGTATACACTACTTATAACCCCTATCCGCTATATTTCTGTCATGGATACATGTACTTGTTTCTCGAGAAGGAAGTTATATCTCGATTTATAATTAACCTCATCGGTATATTTGTACTTACAACTTTCCATTCCCATTGAGCATATCTGTGTATCCAATGGATATTTCAGAAGATTCATTTCACAGGTAAATGTGCCTGTAACTCTGTGTAGAAAAGAAGACATTGAACAGATATATCATGTTAAGGAGGGGTATTTGCGAAAAATACCAGTCGAGAGAATGTTAAATTTCACGAGCCGTAAGGCGAGGGAAATTCATTCTCAAGACTGGTATTTTTCGCAAATACCCCTCAATAACATGATATATCTGTTTAATTACACCGAATGTTAATGTACTAAAACGCATTGATGATCGTGACGTTACAAGCGTCCAGTCGGATAGAGTATTTTTTGGCAAATACCACGGCAGAGAGGGTAAAACAGGCATATCCTTTTGGCAAATACCCCGGCGGCGTTAAAAATGAACGATATTCATTTGATAACAGTAAATTGGTGAAAAATACACTTGCTATTAACCAATCAAAACCCCGGATTCTTACATAAGGTGTAATTATAATTGAAATGCATTTGTCTCGAAAGGCTAAACATTCACGTCCCCAGGGAATCGCCGATTAACCTTTATTATCTAACACTGGGTTCATTTCAGAAAACTTTGGAATTATGATACATGTTCCAGGGCGGCTTATCTCATATAAATAACTGCATTTTAAAAAAAATGTTGTAGATAATGTGCATATATCTAAAATCACAATAAGAAGGAACAATTGACGGTTACTGCATCGAAATAAAAGATCAATTTGTTGTTCAGATTCAAAATAGTTATTATAATTGCTGGTGTATGGAAGCATCTACATGTAATACATGTAGTCACGAGATGTTGGTGTCATTTGATCAGAAAGTTTACGAAAAGAAATAAAAAGAAGAAACGTTTTTCAAAAACACTGAGTGTCTAAGAATCAATAATAGTTCTCTACTGCATTGTAAAAAAAAGGTTGTAGATTCTTTTAACAAATATCAATTTGACTAAATTTGACCGTTTGTATCGAATCCTAATGTATCTGAGTAACACATATATATGACACTACACAGTCATCCCTTTTTATAAAATCATATTAACCACAGAATGATTATTATTATTAATACTCATCTGTGTGAGGAAATTCATTTGTTGGTTAACTTGAAGGTTACGGGTCATATTATATCACGTTTAAGTTGGTGAAGTTTTTTGTGTCGTGTTTTGTGGACTGTTGTTTGTCGAATCATATTTTTAACCGTAAACGTGGTGTTGTTTGAATTTTATCGACTTGAATGTGTTTTTTCGTCCTTTAAGAGGTAGTTTGTTTTTTAAAATGCAATAGTTTTAATATAATAGTCTGGCTCTTGTACATGTATTTGAAAGGGTTCAACTAGTTTGGCTATAAGAGGTTTCCTGAACACGACTTAACGGTTGATTTATCTGATTATTTATTTGTTATTGGTGGTGAAAATTTATTTGGTACATTCAAATTTAATTTCTTAAATATGTAGCTATAAGTTTACAATGTACGTGTGCACGTGGTACAATGTATCTACATTACAAGGCCAGTTAAATACCTTCTTATATTACAATGAATAAATTTAAACAATGAGTTTTTTTCTGCACTTTTGCGTATTACACAAAAAATATGCATATCATACCTCATACTATAAACTACCTTTCCATCGGGATATATATGCATCAACATATTAGGTACAGTCACGTGGTGGATATTGGCTTTCTTTTCGTTGTTGATGAATAAATCTGGTACCCATACGTTTTTCATTACTTTGGTATCCAGTTCCAAATGGGTTATTCCAAGACTCTCATTATACATCAAACGACTGTCGTTCCATTGTTGTCGGATAAACATACTCATAGAGTAATCCTGCAAAGTAAAGCATACATACAAAAGTTGAACGACCACCTGAAGGTAATGGCTTACTTATACAAATATTTATCAATGGGAACTAAAGCATTTCTCATTTTTGGGGTTCTTTATAGCCTGCTGTTCGATGTGAGCCAAGGCCCGTACTTTGACCTATAATGACTTTTATCAAGTGTGACTTGGATGGAAAGTTGTCTCATTGACACTCATACCACATCTCCTTATATCTAAGACTATGCGTGCTTCTGAAAGTTCTGGATTGAAATATGCATGTATAGTTCAAGACACTTGACATGTATTCCTAGTTTAACAGAAATTATTTTTATACTATCTGTCATTGATAAATGAAGCTTTGTTGCAAGTTCGGATTTCAAATGTTTGGTTTTGAGCGTTCCTGATGAAAGTAAATCCAAAACGTGTCTAAACAAATCAGTTAGGCGGTTTTTCTTAACGCCTATATGATAGGTGATAATTTTACACCTTCTTTTTAGATTTTAAATGTTTACTTCTAGCTAAGTCATAAGTTCAATTAACAGTGAAATTTTTCATTACCATAAGTTTAAGAATTAATAATTCTGTAATAAGGCTCTCTTGATAGGGGTATATACTACGTGTAAATGCAAGGGTTAGTTCTTACAGCTCGCATTTTATGAGCATGTTTAAAGTATAAGGAATGTGAAATAGACATTTGCTGATCTGAGCAAGTTTTACAGTCAATGTGCGTTTTGGATACATATGATGTGTATATATATTCTATTGATGAGGAGAGAGACACAAGTGATATAATGGACAAAATGACAGTGGATGAATCTATCAAGTTTTAGATTTTAAAATATGACTGTATATACAGTTTGAATACTTTTAAAGTACAGTAGTTGTCTTCTTTCTCTAGAGTAAAACCAAACCATTTTCAAAAATGTCTTTGAGTTTATTAAAAGTTCGGAAGATTTCAAATTGTCTAGGTAGCACACCATGATCGCACACACATCATCATTTAAGTAAAATTTTTTCTCCCTTTTTCTTTGTCCTTTTTATTTTTCCGTTTTTTTTGTTGTTTTTTTTTTGTTGTTTTTTGTTGTTTCTGTTTTCTAAATAACGATTTATTTATTTATATATTTTATTTTAATTTTTTAATTTTTTCTGTATTATTATTGTTTTCTTTTTCTTCAATTTTCCGTCTTTTGATCCATATTTATATATATATTTACTAAATAGATATACCATTCTATAAATGCATGCTCATACATATATTTTTGTATTATTTTGCTATAAATGTTAAATGGAGAAGACTTCATAAGTCTGTTTGACTTGTGTCTTATCCAATTTGTACTTTAACAAATAAAATATGTTTAAACTAATACTTTTAAATAAGTGTGGTGGCGGTGTATATAAGTGTATAAAGAAGATGTTTTTAATCCAATAGTGAATATTCAAGAATAAGGGATTGAGATAAGGGATTCTACACTTCAAGAGGATTTTCCAACTGAAGTGGTTCATCTAGTAAAGGTGGAAAATACAGAATAGGTAACAGGTAACAGGTCGTTTTTAATTTTTTAATCGTATACACATATTTTGTCATGCTAGGCAATACTATTGTGAATCATGGTTCAGTAAAAGTTAATAAGATAAAACTATCCCGATGCATCAATCATTGCTGTGTGGGTAGTCACAGATCCGATGTAACATTAGAAAGTAACAGGAATATTTATACTTAATATACATGATTTATATTACCATAGAGGAATCACTTATTGAATTAATGCTCATAATATACAGCTGGACCTGGCATACAACTGGACCATCTAAAACGATATTAAAAATTGATGTGGAATATCCATTTCATTTCTGTACATTATACAAAAGGCAATAAAAGTATTCATGACCAACGATGAATTTGAAAAATGATGTCTGTTCATAAAACTACTGGTTACACGATATATTTCTGTAAATCTTTTTTTAAATCATTTCTTTTTCGGTGCTTGTGAAATCATAAGAAGTACATCTGTTAGAACAAATTAAACAGATATGTATACTAACGTCCACCGAATATCAACTGCATGAACGTACATAAGTAACTGTTAGTTTCTGACTTTTCTGTCCCACCTACGATAGTAGAGAAGCATTATGTTTTCTGGTCTGTGGGTCCGTTCATTCGTTCGTCCGTCCGTTCGTCTCGCTTCAGGTTAAATATTTTGGTCAAGGTAGTTTTTGATGAAGTTGTAGTCCAATCCACTTGAAACTTAGTATATATGTTCCCTATGATATGATCTTTCTAATTTTATTGCCAAATTTGAGGTTTTCCACAGTCCACTAAATATAGAAAATGATAGTGCGAATGGGGCATCCGTGTACTTGGGACACATTCTTGTTTTACCTGACTCCCGGTGTTATTCAATTTAAAAAATACCAGTAATAACTCTTACCTTCATTAAAACTTGGAGATATTGTAGGATCGTATCCAGCGTCCTTAAACAGTTCTTTTAAAACGTTCTCTCTGCAAAACAGAAAGTTAATAACATTAACGGTACCAATGTTTCTGCACCAGATGCGCATTTCGACAATACATGTCTCTTCAGTGATGCTCGTGGTCAAAATATGTAAAATCCAAAGTTTATATAAAAGATGAAGAGCAATAATCTAAAAGTTCCAAAAAGTATAGCCAAAAATGACTATCATCAGCTCAAATATGTAAAAAAAAAAACAAAAAAAAAACACCATAATTTAGCATAATGTTTCTAAATTATATTCTGTATTTTGTTTAAAGCATGATTTAAAAAAAAATAATGCTGAGCTGACGCAATTTGAAAACAGCTTACCTCTATAAGTAAAAAATACTAGTTAGTTATGTGTACATGTATGTACAAGTTTCTGCCTTTTTTGTGTGTGAAAGTACACTTAATTATTACATGTACGTGTAATGGGTCCAAGGCTTCAATATTTGTATTTGTCATGATTCTTGAAAAATATTTTATATTGTATGTATACATGTAGCAACGTCCTTTTAGTACACTTGTCAGTAAGAGTATATTGGTAATTAAGGCTTAATTGTATACATTTCGATTTCATTCATGTAAAATCGTAGAAAATACAGAAACTTGTGAATGTCTTTTACATATTATCTTCAAATTACAGACAAAGTTCGCGTTTTCTGAATCCCACTGAGTTTCTTTTAACAGTGTTTTCGTGTGAAATAAACCTGCAACTGTTATCAAAGTTAAAAGACCTGCAACTGTTACTGATGAAAATGGCAAACAGTAATCCCCTCTGTCTGTGTTGTCTTATATGAAATCGTACTGTTATTATTTTGTTATTTGGTTGTAAAATTTCTCGGTCTATGTTGACCTATTATTGAAGTCTTTTGGTTATTTATGTCCAGTCACTGTCTCTTTTACTGATATCACATATCTCCGTTTCTTTATAGAGTAACATTTTCTGACCAGATAATTTCATGTGTTAGTTGAAATAATTATAACTTACCTTGCTTTGCTATATTCTGCTTTGCTAGTGTTTTCGATGTCTTTATTTGATGATGCTAATGTTATAAAAGTTAAAAGAATAATCTTTACTATTTTTCCCGAAGCTATCATCTTTTATGACTGTCATTTCCTAAAAAAAAAATATTAAACAAATAAATTTTTGAAACATCCGTTGATCAAAAAGAAAAAAAAAGAAAATTTAATAGCCTGTGCTCGTATATAAGAGTTCGTTAGCCAATCAATATAGATTAATTTAATTATCAATAATTGATACTATTTCACAATATTACTTTTTTCCGTTATTTGTTTTATAATTAATCGCGTGAGATCACATTGAAAAAAAAACCAGACCAATATTTGACTCGAGAATTAAGCATGCATTTATTTTTTTTATTTTCTCCCCGAGAATAAGAATAGTATTATTATTGCGTTGATGTTTTGTGGTATTTTGTGTCCCAACAATTGTAAAGCGCTATGGCACAATCTAGGGGGAGGCTCACGGTAGGAGGCCGGACACAGCAACGAGAAATAAAACCAAACTAGAATATCAAGAAACTCGCTATTAGTTTAATAAAGAAAACATTAAAATAAATACAATATTATAATTTTCAAAGTACACATTTTGAAGTCAAAGTAAGTTGAAAACAATGATAAAATAGTACAAACAATTCAGGTTACATATTAAATAATAACAATAATAATTACTGTTAAATTAAACCTCTGAATTAAAATATTAGTTACTAATAAACTTTATTTATTTTTTTCAAAATAAAATTAAAAGAAAAATAATTTTAAATCTAGATAATTTTCAAAACCAGGAGACTCACCTAGAATATCAAGAAACTCGCTATTACTATCATAGCGGCTTGATAAGTATATATACTAAGTTTTGCATAACCTAGTAACCCTTAACTGACTGTAGCAAACAAAAGATTTGCTGACGAAGGCTGACCGTTGTATATACATTTATATATATATATATATATGTCCGAACTTTTAAGATGTTTTATAAAACTTTACTAGACAAATAACCGGAGGTCAGTTTGGCAGGTTTAGTCACGTTTCTGCAACATTTGATAATTAGACTAAAACAACATAAGGGATTAGGGGTCCTCCTAAGGACTGGCATCGTGATAATTACCTGTAGTTCACCTATATCAGGTCTTAACTAAAATATTGTAAAAAGGGATATTGTAAAAAATATTTATATCAAAACATTAACAAACCATATATTTTTGGTCGAGTATAACCAGAAACGGTTACGTAATTATTTGCATCCGCCGTATTTGATTTACAAAATAAAAAAGGTTATTCAACAAAAAAATCCTGAAATAAACAAGGGAAATTCTAATCAAACTGAAAATTTCATAAAAAATTATGAAGAAATAATCTCGAAATTATTTTTTTTAAGACTTTTTTTTTTTTATTAAAAGTAACATGAAAAATCGAAATGTTCACTGACTGTACCTCATTTTAGTAATTTATTCTATTACTTGATATATTTTTGTATTTGTGTTACATGTAGATGTTAAAATCTAAACCGATGCAAAACAGCCAAGTTTTATTTATGTAAAAAGTCACCAAAAGCGATTGTCTTCTAGTGCGAAGAACCATATATCTACCTAGTCGTTCTGTCTGTATATCACTAGAGCCGAAGCCAGTTTTCGTGGTATGTTGTCTTAGCAGATGAAATAGTCAGTCGTATATCTGTCCACTTTTTCCACGAAAACGGAGCTGATACAAATTGGGTACATCACGTCGCGTCGTGATCTATATAGTGTTTAACTGTGGGAACTGGCTTGGTGAATATTGTGCACTACTAGTATTTTCGATTTGTTACTTAAGCTTTGGACAATTAATGCAAGTTGACGAAGAATTCTGAATAAACTGTATCGGTGATAATAAGCTGCGTTTTGTACTTTTATATAAGATTAATGACTCAAGATATATAAATTCTTATTAGCTCTCAAAATATAAAATGTTAATTGTTATTCAAGATCGCAACATTGTAATCTATAATACATTATTATGAAAAATAGAGAACAAAATTATGAAAAAAGCAAAATATTGCTTCCGGCCGTACGGTAACGGATACTGGATGTGTAGTGATTGATAATTTAGTCTTAGATTATTTGTTGCTTGTTTATGTATGTTTTTGTACATTTCTCTTATTGTTCTGTTGCACCAATGTCTCAAGATAAGGAGGAGTGTTGGAGCCTGTAATTCGGTGGTTGTCGTTGCTGTGTAATATATTCGTTTTTCGTTCATTATATTGTACATAAATTAGGCCGTTAGTTTTCTCGTTTGAATTGTTAAACATTTGTTTTCTCGGATCCTTTTAAAGCTGACTATGCGGTATGACTTTGCTCATTGTTGAAGGCCCTACGGTGATCTATATTTGTTAATGTCTGTGTCATTTGGTCTCTTGTGAATAGTTGTCTCATTGGCAATCATACCACATCTTCTTTTTTATGTATAATTGTTAACTTCTGTTTCATTTGGTCTCGTGTAGAGAGTTGTCTCATTGTCTATCATACCATGCACATCTTTTTTTATATAAAATAAAATTTACATCACTGTGTTAGACTATATGGACTTTTACAATTTTGGGAGACTATTAAAAATATATATATATATAAAATATATACCTTTTTAACAATATTTTGGTCAAGAAGAGGTGAATTACAGGTAGATATCAAGATCCAGTCCTTAAGAGGACCCCATAATTCCTAATGTTGTTTTAGTCTAATTACCAAATGTTGGAGAAACGTGACCACACCGTTGGCAACTGTTGAAGTTTTATTGTACAGACAAGTTCAATAGTTTATAAAAGTGCTTATTTGACATATTTGAAATGTCCTACGCTTGAAAAATGTATAGAACATTTAAACAATAATTTTAGGTAAAATAGTTTACAAAGTAGAACTTACAATAACATACATTAACTAATAAACTATATGAAATAAAATAAACTGCATTTTTCTATTACAATATTATGACTACTTTGCACTGACTGTAGCGTAAATACTGTACATGTTGACCAACTAATTTTAAATTACCTTTACGTGATCAATCTTTCCATATTTTCATTACCTGATTTAGCGAAACGGACTTAATCTTTTCATAGTTACGCTTGTTTACATTAAACTTTGTTTGAATGCTGTTTCATTAATATACACTTTTTTTTATATGTGTTAATGGTCTTTTTTAGTTTTGTATGTTTGTTTTTGATTTAAGTTCATTTATAGATATGTTTCGGATTTTAGTGGGACCAGCTGAAGCACGCATCTGCGTGCTTGACTTCCCACTGTATTGCTTTGACGAATTTCCTATTGCCATTCTCAATTTTATTTCATTTTTAAATTTAACTTTGAGATTAAACGTTTAGTTTCTGTTATCATTCCAATCCATAATCGTTCAATTCGTACTTTTGAATGAAATCGACATGACTTGAACGCGGACCGCATTGAGGACCACCAATTGTGCTGAGATATAAACTCATGTTTAAACTTAACATTTCGATCGCAACAGAAGCAGGATACCAGTATACGTTTATCGTTTCATGTTATTTGTACACTAGTAACTGTATAAGAGAAAGGTCGACATACATGTACCCTGTCAGTTCAACTATCAATGGGTATAAAATCATTTAGGGGATATAGTATATATATTGACCCTCAATAGTCAATAAACAACAAAGTAACAGTAAACAAAAAGATGTGTACTATCCTTGACTGTAACGTTGTTGTTATTATCAGGAATACCAATAATCGATTGATAATTAACTTTTGTGCTGCATGTCATGATCCTATAAAACGATTAACTTGACATATGAGGCAATCTGAAATAGGCTATAAAGTTATTGCTAAGAATATCATTTCCCTATTATATTACATTTACGTTAGGCGTTTTATAATTAACAGTAATAGACTATGTTAACCTATTTACGTACAACATAAATATCAAGCTCAAAAGAAAAGCCTCTAGTGCAGAAGATGGGATTATGGTAACATATGCTACATTGTACGTAAAGAAAATTGATTTATCAGTTTATATTCTACGTTTGTGTATAAATTTTCAAATATTTAATACTTTCTTTTGCACCTCCAGGAATACAGTACATTTACATCGTTTTTTAGCTCACCTGGCCTAAAAGGCCAAATGAGCTTTTCTCGTCACTTGGCGTCCGGCGTCCGGCGTCGTCCGGCGTCCGTCGTCGTCCGTCGTCGTCCGTCGTCCGTCGTCTGTCGTCGTCGTTAACTTTTACATAAATCTTCTCCTCTGAAACTACTGGGCCAAATTAAACCAAACTTGGCCACAATCATCATTGGGGTATATAGTTTAAAAATGTGTCCGGTGACCCGGTCAACCATCCAAGATGGCCGCCATGGCTAAAAATAGAACATAGGGGTAAAATGCAGTTTTTGGCTTATAACTCAAAAACCAAAGCATTTAGAGCAAATCTGACATGGGGTAGAATTGTAAAACAGGTGAAGATCTATCTACCCTGAAAATTTCAGATGAATCGGATAACCCGTTGTTGGGTTGCTGGCCCTGAATTAGTAATTTTAAGGAAATTTTGCTGTTTTTGGTTATTATCTTGAATATTATTATAGATAGAGATAAACAGTAAACAGCAATAATGTTCACCAAAGTAAGATTTACAAATAAGTCAACATGATTGAAATGGTCAGTTGACCCCTTTAGGAGTTATTGCCTTTTATAGTCAATTTTTAACCATTTTTCGTAAATCTTATTAATCTTTTACAAAAATCTTCTCCTCTGAAACTACTTGGCCAAATTAATCCAAACTTGGCCAAAATCATCTTTTGGGTTAGTAGTTTGAAAAATGTGTCCGGTGACCCGGCCATCCAATCAAGATGGCCGCCATGGCTAAAAATAGAACATGGGGTCAAATGCAGTTTTTGGCTTATAACTCAAAACCCAAAGCATTTAGAGCAATTCTGACATGGGGTAAAATTGTTTATCAGGTCAACATTTATCTGCTCTGAAATTTTTAGATGAATCGGACAACCCGTTGTTGGGTTGCTGACCCTGAATTGTTAGTTTTAAGGAAATTTTGCTGTTTTTGGTCATTATCTTGAATATTATTATTGATAGAGATAAACTGTAAACAACAATAATGTTCAGCAAAGTAAGATTTACAAAATAAGTCAACATGACCGAAATGGTCAATTGACCCCCTTAGGAGTTATTGTTCTTTATAGTCAATTTTTAACAATTTTCATAAAATTTGTAAATTTTTACTAACATTTTCCACTGAAACTAATGGGCCAAGTTCATTATAGATAGAGATAATTTTAAGCAGCAAGAATGTTCAGTAAAGTAAGATGTGCAAACACATCACCATCACCAAAACACAATTTTGTCATGAATCCATCTGCTTCCTTTAATATTCACATAGACCAAGGTGAGCGACACAGGCTCTTTAGAGCCTCTAGTTTTTAATCTTTTGATTGATAATGTTTATTATAACGAATCAGAAGAGCCCCTTTCTGCATGCCTTGTCCTAATTCAAAGTTTAAACTATCATATGCAATGGTTTGGACGAAACATTGCTACAACGCAGCTCGAAACTCATTTAGCCTATCTGTATAACGTTTGATTCATCATGCTCTTAACTAATTACACATTTTGATTTTCGATGGTTCAAATGCTATCTATGTGATTTATAGTTTGTTTGTCGAGGTACAATCTAACAGCTGTAACAAAAAAGTAAAAAATATGCCACTTGCTGTTGTCAATGTTCGGACATGCTGAAATCTAACAAACAAAAAAAGAAAAAAAAATAATAAAAAAAGAAAAAAAGAAACATTCGCCTAAAGACCTATTAAAAATTTATAAGACAGATGCAACGCAATTGATACTTTCATTTTGATAGTGCCGTCATTCATTAAATACTTGTAAAAAAATACTTGGCACACTTGATCAATAAGTTAATTTTTTTTTATAATGAGATTGAGATCAACAGCGTAAAACCTGATTATGAATGGAAACCAATCTTCCAAATAATTTAGTGTAATACATTTGTGATTACTTCTAAATTACAATGAAAACCATTAATAACGCATCCCTACCAGGCATTTTTCGAAGTATTAGAATAACAATGGTGATCGAACTACAGTTTTATACTGATACTAATTTAACTAACAGTGATGTAGTAATATTAATGCAGGATCAACCATTTCTTCAGTATTCATTGTTTAAGCTTTCTATATAGATACATGAACATCTATTTTAATTCTAAAATATCTTCAAAAATTTGGTGCAGAATATTTGATATGACATGAAAACCCAATTTTACTGATAATTAATTTTACAAACTTGGTTTAAATTTTACAGTTAAGATATACAAAGGAAGATGTTGTATGCTTTCCAATGAGACAACTCTTCACAAGAGACCAAAATGACACAGAAATTAACAACTATAGGTCACCGTACATTCGTCAACAATGAGCAAAGTCCATACCTCATAGTCAGCTATGCAAGAGTTTATCTCCGCTTGCTGTTGTAATTCGATTTGCTTCACGTGAGTTGTCACATTTGTGATTATTTGCTTTGTTGTAGTCGTCAGTAAAAGACGTACTTATCATGATGAATGCACTATACATGATTGGGACATGTAAAACACAATGATGATATCATAGATGAAGGATTGTAGCAAGAGTACACAATACTTTAGTAATACTGCCAGAGAATAGTACTAAGCACTAACAATCAAATATAAGTGACAAGATTTCTAACCGTAAATGCAATGAGTGTCTGTTTTTGAGGAATTTCCAATTTACTGTAATTTCCAAGCATTTGTCTTGCATCAACAAGACATGATCACTTACGAATCCCAAGATACCATAACATTCCAAAGCGATGAGAGTTATCACAGTAACAGACATAAATAAAACCGAATAAAATGATATGACTTTCAACGATATTGAATCAAGAATTTGTATGCACAGAAATTATATTATAATTTATTTTGGGTTTTATTACTTTATTTTGAACCAACAATCTCAATTCACTGTTTACCAGTTTTAAAGTCTTTTAGAATGACATCTTTACCGGTGGACTGCATGTCTAATAATCACATAGGTAACATTATCATAGCAAGTATTAAAAATGTTATTTCAACTGATCGGGAGGAGCTTACAGTGGAGATCACTTCTAACCTCTCATTAGAACTGTCAGAATATTCTGTCATAGAACTGTTCTAACCTGTCCTAGAACAGTTCTAGCTAGAACAGTTCTACCCTAGAACTGTTCTAGGTAGAACTGTCAGGATCAGTTCTAGGTAGAACTGACTAAATCAGTTCTAGGTAGAACTGTCAGGATCAGTTCTAGTGTAGAACTGTCTAAAACTGTTCTAGGTAGAACTGACCAAATCAGTTCTAACCGTAGAACTGTCAGCAGAACTGACTAAATCAGTCAGGACTGTAGAACAGTTCTAAATGACGTCACTGCAGAAAGGGCAATTTAGAATTTAGAAGAAAAAAATCAGTTCCAATTACTTTACTATATATAATAGCAGATGTTTCTATATTTTTTACTGATCAAAATTTACATGTACAAATATCGAAGTGGATAGGAGGTTATCCAACTCATCGGAGAAATATTTTTATGAGATTGCAAATCGGAAACATCATTGTTTACGTTTCTTCGTTCCCCGTTTTTAACAGTCTCTTCGTAAATATAACTCTGCATTTAATTCAAGTAAATTTAATCTTAATTTACCTTGTTTGCCTTGGATTTACATTCATGATTTAAGATTCTGTTTTGACAAATGCTCAAACGAAAATTGTACAGTGGATGAATTATGGGATATCATAGTAATGAACACAGTTGTTAAACGCAAGAAAACTATGTACATTTGCACTGAGGTCTCAGATTTGCATTATCTCGTTGCCAAACTTATCCATAACGATAATGAATAATATCTGGGAGTCTGGAACGTCAGAAAAATATACTCGATCTGAACATGAATGAAATATTTGCCACTGGACGTAAGGCTACAAACAAAACCAATTATTTTCCTTCTTCAAATTATATAAACAGTATAGTCAGTATACCTTTCCAAGAAGAGAACTTTTCATACATGTACGGGGCATGTACTTTTCATTTTAAAATAAAGTATATGAATCAGTGATGTGAGTGTTAGATGATGCCGTTAAATAGTTCTGTTTAAAAAAAAACCATCATGAACTACTGACTAAATAAAAAGTCACTTTTTGTGACGGTTCATTATTTAATAATTTAAGTTTGGATGTAACGGGTCTTCTGTCGTTATTGTGTTATCAGCGCCCATAGACATAAGTTAGTCATGTTTGTTCAATTTCCAATATTGCAGTTATTTATATATACTACAGTAAAAAAATTATAACTGAAGTACTGTTCAACTATATAGACTCACTTAAAAAAAAAGCAAATATGGTCAGTTTTGGTTGATGCGGTCAAAAGATTTTATTATACAACTCAGTCTGAAGTATTAAAACTACTGATATTTGTTTACGATTCAATACTTTGAATAAAAAGAGGATATGCTGGCACTATAAATTCATGCGAACAAAATTTTGAGGTCATTGTTTTCCAATATTGCTGTAACTTGTATATTACAGTCCCTCTTGACCTAAAATTAGAACTGAATTACTGTGCAGCTTTATAGATTTGCAGAAAGAAAAAGCAAATAAGGTCAGTTTAGATTGATGCGGTCAAAAGATTTTATTACACGACTCAGTCTGAAGTATGAAAACTACTGATATTTGTTTACAATTCAATACTTTGAATAAAAAGAGGACATGCTGGCACAATAAATTCATGCGTACAAAATTTTGAGGTCATTGTTATCCAATATTGCTATAACTTTTATATATTACAGTCCCTCTTGACCTAAAATTATAACTGAATTACTGTACAGCTATATAGATTTGCAGAAAGAAAGAGCAAATAAGGTCAGTTTAGATTGATGCGGTCAAAAGATTTTATTACACGACTCAGTCTGAAGTATGAAAATTACTGATATTTGTTTACGATTCAATACTTTGAATAAAAAGAGGACATGCTGGCACTAGAAAATTCATGCGAACAAAATTTTTAGGTCATTGTTTTCCAATATTGCTGTAACTTGTATATTACAGTCCCTCTAG
This sequence comes from Mytilus edulis, assembly GCA_019925275.1. Classification (NCBI taxonomy): domain Eukaryota; kingdom Metazoa; phylum Mollusca; class Bivalvia; order Mytilida; family Mytilidae; genus Mytilus; species Mytilus edulis. The sequence goes on along the minus strand of CM034361.1, from coordinate 32,833,736 downwards.
ACCTAAAATTATAACTGAATTGCTGTACAGCTATATAGATTTGCAGAAAGAAAGAGCAAATATGGTCAGTTAAGATTGATGCGGTCAAAAGATTTTATTACACGACTCAGTCTGAAGTATGAAAAATACTGATATTTGTTTACGATTCAATACTTTGAATAAAAAGAGGATATGCTGGCGCTATAAATTCATGAGAACAAAATTTTGAGGTCATTGTTTTCCAATATTGCTATAACTTGTATATATTACAGTCCCTCTTGACCTAAAATTATAACTGAATTACTGTACAGCTATATAGATTTGCAGAACTAAAGGGCAAATTAGGTCAGTTTAGATTGATGCGGGCAAAAGATTTTATAACACGACTCAGTCTGAAGTATAAAAACTACTGATATTTGTTTTCGATTCAATACTTTGAATAAAAAGAGGACATGCTGGCACTATAAATTCATGCGTACAAAATTTTGAGGTCATTGTTTTCCAATATTGCTATAACTTGTATATATTACAGTCCCTCTTGACCTAAAATTATAACTGAATTGCTGTACAGCTATATAGATTTGCAGAAAGAAAGAGCAAATAAGGTCAGTTTAGATTGATGAGGTCAAAAGATTTTATTACACGACTCAGTCTGAAGTATGAAAACTACTGATATTTGTTTACGATTCAATACTTTGAATAAAAAGAGCAGGGGCGGACTCAGCCATTTTAAAAAGGGGGGGGGGGGGGGGTTCCCAACCTAGAGTAAAGGGGGGGTTCCAGCTATATGCTCCCATTCAAATGCATTGATCGGCCAAAAAAAAGGGGGGGTTCCAACCCCCGGACCCCCCCCCCCCCCCTCTGGATCCGCGCCTGAAGAGGACATGCTGGCACTATAAATTCATGCGTACAAAATTTTGTTTTCCAATATTGCTATAACTTGTATATATTACAGTCCCTCTTGACCTAAAATTATAACTGAATTACTGTACAGCACCCTTTTTATGGAAGATCAATGCATTTGAATGAGGACAATTTATTTTAGTTGGACCCCCCCCCCCCCCCTTTTTTTTTTAAACTGCTGGATCCGTCCCTGGTGGTTTGGGCCGGAATAACGTATTACATTAAGGTCAGATAATTTTGTTATGTAAAACGAGTCATCCTGCAGTCTCCCCGAATGACAAATGTAAAATAAATGAAATAATAATGCCCCCCCCCCCCCCCCAATATTAACGGCTTAATTTATGTTAAAAAAATGAAAGAAAAACAAATAATTTATGTAACCAGGTAACACATCGACAAAAGAAAATCACTGAATAACAGGCTCCTGACTTAGAACAGGCACATACATGCAGAATATGGCGAGGTTAAACATGTTCTCTTGCCGATTATAATTTTTAATCTGAAATAAAACCGGCAAAATAGCAAAACTCTATATAATATTAATCGCTATTTTGCGAAACAAATATTTCTTAAAACTTATAAATCAATTCTAGCCGTAGAATTTATAAATCAATTTTAGCCGTAGAATTTATTAATTAATTCTGGCCGTAGAATTTATAAATCAATTCTAGCCGTAGAATTTGAAATCAATTCTAACCGTAGAACTGTTCTAGAAGTAGAACTGACCAAATATCTGGTCAGTTCTAGCTAGAACTGTCAGGATCAGTTCTAGGGTAGAACTGTCAGGATCAGTTCTAGCTAGAACTGTCCAAATCAGTTCTAGGTAGAACTGACCAAATCAGTTCTAGCTAGAACAGTTCTAACCTAGAACTGACTAAAAGGTGTCAGGCTGACAGTTCTACATACTGTTCTAGAACAGTTCTCCTGACAGATTCTGACAGAATTTATGAGAGGTTAGAACTGATCTCCACTGTATGTTTTAATTTGCATAAGGGCAGTCTGTTTGAAGATGTGTGTGATGATTGCCGTTATAGTTTTTACTGATTTCATATCAGTGTCGTCAAAGGAAATTACAAAAGAATGACTGGACACTTCATTATTGAGTTTAATATCATAAAACACCTATCTATTATAGATGGACTGATTTATTATGAACGAAACGGTTAAATTCCGCTCAGTCAAGTGAATAATAGCAGTGCATTGGTAATGTATGAAGCAAAAAAGGTTGATTAAATTCCAAATTTTGTATCTGAAATACGACATTTTATCGTAGATGAAGTTTCAAATGTGTGTTGCATTTTAGTGTTTCTGTTGTGTCGTTGTACTCCTATTATATATGTTTCCCTCAGTTTTAATTTGTAACCCGGATTTGTTTTTTCTCAATCGAATTATGAAAAAAAAAAAAATAGAATTGAAGTAAAAATTCAATGACCAAATGTAGCCAATCAGATAACAGTTTTTGGTTAGTCACGCACTATGTATACGGATGTTCTTTAACAAAATAGGCCAATAAGAAATATTAAAAGAACCAATAGCAAGTTAAAGGCGAACAAATTACACTACCTTAAATTGGTAACATAATTTATTTTAGATTGCAGTTATTTGAACAATGACTTTTAATTTCTAGCAATACATTTAGTGAATTTTAATTGATTTATACTATTTTCATTAATTTAGTTTTTTTTTCTTTTTCTTAAATCATTCATTTTCAGATCCATGGTAAAACTAGTACTACCACATCAAAAATGACTAGATATATTCGGGTAGGAGTGTTTGAGATCCCACAAAACATGTTAAGCCCCAACGCCTGTCAGAAGTCAGGAACCTGTAGATTTTGTTAGTATTGTGTTTCTTTGAAATGTTGGTTCATTTACATGTTTCACAGTCTATTTCGTATACACTATTATTTTAGAGGATAACTAAAGCCCACCCCCATGTGCCGAATTTTCTTGCTGCCTTGAAGACCAATCGGTAACCTTGGGTTGTAGTCTGCTCTTTGACGGGTTGTTGTCTCTTTGACAAATTTCTCCTTCTACATATGCATAACTAATTATAAGATCAGTATTCTTTCAAGAGATCTGCTGTGAATGATGATAATTTTATGTACATTGTATGTTATATGTCAATGAGACAGTAATCCTTAACATTAACATTGTGTGGCTTTCTTAATGTTGAAACTATCTTGCTTATATATTAATTAGCATGTCAACCACATTAAAAATATACTTCTAGTCGCTACATGTTCAATATATATATATATAATTTTAGGTCTCGAACGTAAACAGCATTTATATACTTTTTTCTTAATCGCAAATTTTAGATGTTCAGTTGAAATTCATGAAACTCAAACTCAAAGATATCAAATTATGTTAAGCTTTTTGACATTTCATACAGTGATAGTTAGTGCTGGAATATAACAAGAGTGCACTTGCTGAAACGTCACGCCTGCTTACTGACCATTGATTCAATGCGGAAAGTGTTAAAGATAATGGTCTTACTACAAGTAGTCTTATAAAGTAAACATTTAAAGATTTACGACGACGAGGTCCAAGTCTGATCAATCCTATCAGTCATACATTGTACATAGGTACACATAGCATTATTCAATACACCAATTATAGTTGACCTATTCGGGCTATTGCTTATTGTAATCATTGTAATTTAAAATCCGACCAAAACACAAACCAAACCATTAACATATGCACTATGAAAAAATGGTCAAAGTAAGATGAAAACTGCCAAACAGAAATGTACATACATGTAGTTGACCTACTGCTTAAAGAATCTAATAAACGGACCTTATCCGTAACTTTAAAATTTTGATCACTGATCCTTGAAATAACGTCGAGGTTAGTTGAACCTGTTTGACGAACATGTAGAGGATAAAAGGAACCCATACAGAGGCGGATCCAGGATTTTGAAAAGGGGGGGGGGGGGGCAAAGTTTTTAAAGATCGCCGAACGCGAGGCGAAAAATTTTTGGGACCTTTTTAAGGCTAAAAATATAAAATAAGTGTAATATGCACTTTTAAATGGTTCCTGGCGTGGGGCATGTATAATTTGTAGTTGCTGTAAAGTGTAAGGGTTGGACATTTTCGATGCTGTATTCTCTCTTTTAACTGTCTATCATAAAATGATTGTATGGATCCAAAGCTATGAATTGATATTTGATGTGGGACTTGTCAATAAAAAATAGACATGGAAAATTATCGCCGTTTTGTTATAAGTTAAGTTATCATAACCTCACAGATTTCTTGTTGTAAACAAGATATACGACGAGTTTTTCAATGAAATTTACAATACGGCGGCATCAATTAAAAAAAAAGACGAACAAGCAATTTCTTATCCAAATGTTTGATTGATATGTTTCACCCAACAAAATTAAGGGAAGTGAGGGCTTCCAAATCAACCAAAGGCTACGAATGAGTATAAACTGACAACAAAGGAGTAAGTCCGGTAAGGACCGATTTTGGCCTCAAATTTCAGTTTCATCTGACGAAAGATTTTGACCACTTTTTAAACACTAAAGTGTCTATTTCATTTGATTCAATTAATTTATGTGAAAGATTTTAACTAATTTAGTCATTAAAAACGCTCCGATTCAAGCTCAAATATGAAAAATCTACCAAATATGCCAAAAAATGCCACTTTTCAGATGGTTTTTATCAAAAATGAAAGTGGCCGCATCCGTGTTCATCCTGAACCTTTATATATGTTAAGTATTATCATCATATACGACTTACATTACAATATTTTGGATGAACACGAATGCGGCCACTTTCGTTTTACACAGAAACCGTCTAAAATTTAACAAAAATGCTAGAATTGTGAAGATTTCAGTAATTTAGCATGACTTAATTGTGCTAGTACCCGATATATCTGCATTGTATTGTCAAAAACAGCCCATATTTATGTAGCAGAAGCATTACTATCCAATAAATAACTAAAAGTTAACATTTGAACAATTTTGTAAAACTGCTATATTTTGGGGCCACAAAGGGGTCTTACTGGACCTTCTCCTTTATGAATGACTGTCGACAAATGGAGACATAAAGGCCACACCCATCAGGCAGGTTGCAGTCTGGTCTTGAAAAAAGTATTTAATATATCAGTTCGGCGAAACAGACATTCCGGTCAGACATGCGAAACCCTGCCACAAGAAAATATGTCCGTTTTTATTCATCATGTTCATTTTATGCTAAATAATTTTGTTTATTGGAAATTTTTGTTTCTAATAGCAAAAACAGTGGACACGATTATTGTTTTCAATCCAAATACAGCCACAAATTTTGTTTAAGGCAAAAATCAGAGTTATTTTTTTTCTCTCAAATATCCCAGACTGTCATCAAATCAAATGTTTCGTACCTTAGACGTTAAATATATCTAGAGCTTATACTGACTGGGGATCATTATTCAGCTATGTTATTTTAAAAAAGGCTGGGGCGTTTGGGGTTAAACATGTTTTCGTATGTAAATAATATTTCAGTTAAACTTTTTTTCGTGAGAGTGTAATAGTCTATAAAGTCTTATAGTGTTTGGTGGAATAAGGAAATTGAAGTTAATACGTTTTTGCTCAATCCTGCATGTGTCGCTTTAAAGGTGTCATGATTGTCATCCTTAGCCTAAGCAATGTACTACTGTAATTTGAATTTCAAAATGACTAAGCGACGATATTTTCGACGCACTGGTCAACTCTACCATAGAGAATCACAGGACTTTAACAATCAGTAAATTCTAGCGAAAAATATCTTTATAAGTAAAGAACTGTCACATAAAATTAAATACTACAGTACACGGGAAATGGTAAAGTTCACAAAGTCTAATAATCTGATTAATCATTTTCTAAAACTATTAAAGTGCACTTGTTGCGTACTGCAATAATTACATTTATGTTTTTCAGACTAGGAAAATCAATTAAACGTTATATCAGATAGATACGTTAGATCAGATCCTAGAAATGGAATTCTACTGTGAAAAATATAGGAAGTAAATAGGTTTTAATAGCCAGCATTCTCTTTGAGTATCAGTAATGGACAACGTATGATAGTTGTGTTATGCTTTATGTTAGAATTTAGTGGAAGCACGCGGTATTTGCTTTATAATCAATTCATTATACTCTGATATAGCAGATTAAACTTAAACTTAAATGGCTGATGATAAAATTAACCATATATCGAGTTTTGATACTTGTACTGTAAACTTTAGTATTAAAATTATTTTGAAATAGCTTAAAAGATTTAAGCAGTTGTAAATGAGTATGAGCAAACAGTAAAAGCAGTTACTGTAGTAAAATGCATAAGTTTACAGTGATTCTGAAATGACGGTCGGCATTAGGTTTATAAAGAAGAGAATACATGGAAAAATGTGCATAATAAATGGTACAAATAATGAAAAAGGGAGACACATAGGAAACAATATGAAGAAAGTGAATAATGGGTTGGTTAATCAAAAAGAATAAAGAATTATAAAGGGAACAGTTGTCAAAACGGTAAAGAATAAAGAGAAGAACACACTCTTATATTGAATCATGAGTATTATATATTGAACTGGATGAATTATAAACCAGTGAGAGTAAAAAAATCTATTTTCCATATTTTCCAACATAAAAGTTATACTAAAAAGTATATATAACTATCTTTTTGATTATTTCTTTTCATACAAACATCCTGCTGTATTCAATGGTTTTTCAGTTATTTGTTTTCCCTTATTGGTTTGTTAAATGAAGCAAAACAATTATGTCAGAACATGCAATTCCTTGATCTAAGAAACGAATGTGTATGATTAAGATAGCATATGAATATGCTTTAAATGTCACAAAACCAATGTGACAAAACAATTAAGATATCTTCCCATACATGCCAGAGCTACAGTACATGTGTACACTCAGTGATGGCATGAATTTAAGGGAGAGAAAAGAGACACGGAAGTGCAATAGTTTCATCATAAGTTTAGTAAGTCGCACATCAACAATGAAAATGGAACAAAGGCAATTGCTTCCGAATTTCGAGCAGTAAAGTTCTGTTCCTGTTCCAGCAATTAAATGTAGACATAAGTACTTGGTATGTTGCTCGTGACATTTACATCACGTGACGAGGCGTATTAAGTAAATTCTGCTCATTTTAGAAGAAAACACGATTTTACGGAAAAAATCGGAACTTCAAGAAATTCTATGGAACTTCAAGAAAATTGAAATCATTTGCGTAAACGTTGGCTTCGCCTTTGAAGTTCAAGATAATACCAAAAACTTAAATGTATTTAATGAGGGGTGTAAAGGTAGGATATTTACACGGAAAAACGCGAAATAAAATTGCCATATCACGATGAACGAACAAGTAACAATTTCGTGCACGTTGATATTTTTTTTACCGATTTCACGACACACATTAAATAACGAACCTTTTTCACGACAGCACGTGAAATAAAAATGGCAAAACACGTTGCACGACAATAACCCTTTACTACCCTCTTTAATGTGTAATTCTTTATTTTCAAATCAATAGAATATATGAAATGAAAAACTAATATTGACATGTTTTAATTATGTTGTTAGTGTCTAATTCCTGCTTGTACCTTTAGTACTATTTATTTCACATGTAAACAACTAAGATACTGTTTAATAGGGACAATTTAGATACGCTATTGAGTACAGTGGTTCGAAGGTAAACATTTCCTTATCAGATGAAATTGATAATATTGTTCACGTTATGAACATGTTGAGTTCATGATCGTTTCTGTTAAATAATGTATCACTTTGTCTAGATTCGGAGCGAATTGGATCTAACATATGATTCTTCTTGTTTTAACCCTAATCGAGAGATGTCTCCATCTGCAAGGATTGTCAGTTTTCACACCGAAGGTCGTCGGAAGAAAAAAAGGCTATTATGTCAGGGGAATAACTGAAATAAGTGATTTATAATTTTGTCACAAATTGCGATTTTGTAGATTTATCAAAATTTTGAATTAGATTTTATTATAAGTAAGAATTAAAATTAAAAAAAACCCAACACTTTTGCTTCTTTCAATTAGCAAGGTTAATGTCTTTGATGGAATCATTTAGCTATAATTCTATATTTGGTCCTCAATACTCTTCAACTTCGTACTTTATTTGGTCTTTTTAACTGTTTCGGATTCGTGCGTCACTGATGAGTCTTTTGTAGACGAAACGCGCGTCTTGCGCAAATACAAAATTAAATCCTGGTTTCTATAATGAGTTTATTTAGCGATAAATTCTATATTTGTTGAAAAAATGCTATGATGAAGGCTTTACATAATGAACTGATACTTTCTTCCCAGTAGTGGCAGTATGTTCAAGGTTTCATTTTGCAGATCATGTAATATAATTTTGCTGTTTCGGGGATGTTGGAATTATTTGGGATAATTGCAACAATAATTATACTAAAAGAAGTGATTTTCAGGAAGGAAATAGAAGTACATTGTACATGTATGATACGTAAAGAAGTAATGTTTATGTCATTATCCCAGATTCAGTATCTGTAAGGTCATCACCTGAAATGACCGGTCATCCTTTAAATACGGATGTTAATAATTATTAGTCCCTGGAGCATTATTATTGTTAAATTAAAGCTATATGTCTACACTAAGTTGTTTATTTGAACCACATCAATAGGTTATCATAAGAAAAAAAGACGAATCTTTTTTTTTTATTCAACAATATATTGCTTGCTGTTAACAATTTTCTACACTAGTCCAGCATTCTAGTGAAGGGTGTCTTGTTTTCTACAAGAAATCCAGGGTTTCTCTCTGTTTAACAATAATACATTACAATTTATCTAAACTACATTATAAATATTTCATTTTCAATAGTAAATAGATAAGTATATATGAAATTCTTATTTATCAATATGTATAATCTAGCTTGTTTGGAAAGAAAAAGTTTCCGGAAATAGTTCACACTTGCCATTATCGATTTACTATTTTTGTATTGATATCTCTTCCTGATTTTGAAATTACCAGTTTTAATAGTGATTTAAATATGATTATTATAAGGTATTGACAGGTATGTATAAATAAAAATTTCAATATGTTTGTTTCGATTCTGAAATAAATTAGTATGTAAATAATTATTTTCTTTTTTTTAACGATAAAAAACTGAGGATAACTACCGTTATCCACCACGCCTATCGCGTGATACATACAATCAATTCTCTAAAAAGACGAACCTTACTTCCACCATTTGTGGACAAAATGTAACTTGAATGAGTGATTTCGAATGGATTTTATAAATTCAGTGTCCCTGACTGTCTACTAAAAATAGCCCCTTAGCCTAGTGTCTGCGCTTAAATGTCCCTTAGTAGTTTAAAATGTTTCGCTAATGTACTGCGCCCGCCAAAGAGGTATACAATTGTTTATCCTTCAAGTTTTCATTTGTTTTGTTTATTGTTGTTGTTTTGTTTTTTAAGTATACCACAAAACCACAAACACTTCAATGCACGACATAAGTATAGGTATCGTGTTCCTAAGTTCCAGAACATCACGACCATTTAAGTGTTTGCCTGCATAATTGATCTATATAGAATGATGTAATGATATAGTATCTGTATTAGCTGCAATGTTATTATAAGTATCAAGGGATTATTTATAAATGTTAAAAGAGTATTCCGTTTACGCTAAAAGCAGTGAAAATGGATTCTTTAACTGATAGGATCTTTCACGTTATCTTTATTAGAAACAAAGGAATATGAACACAGTGTGTTTGAGCAACTGCGCTTTGAAGACTGTTGATTTGTTAAGTTTTAAATATACACTTATCTTTCGTATCAAAAAGAAACTGTCAAACTATTTACACTTGCATATTACAGTAAAGTATATCGATAATGATTTTATACGATTATAATATTTCCAAAATATGTAAATTTGAAATAGACAAAAATACATCTGCCATCATATATATTTATATGTAGCACTGTAGATCATGTGAAGAAATCCCCTGAGAGGTTACAATATCTTTACTGCTCGCTAACAAGGGGAATATGTAGTAGAATCAATAAAAGATTTCTATTTCATTGTAAAGTTATCAAATATTACTGGTACGCATGCTTTTAAATAGCTGATGTTTTAAAATTTAGTATTACACTCCGGATTTGTAATTTCTTTTAATATACAAAAGTGTTGGAATGATATTCTTAATTCAACACACCTCGAAAGAATGCTTTGACGTACATAAAGTTATACTGCATGCACATTATGTATGCCATGTATCACACATACATTTAGCCCATATAGTAGAGATGTTACAAGATAAATAATTTGTTATATATAACAATATTAGCATCCTGTGAAGATATGATAGTAATTATACTGCACAATATGTGCATTTCTTTAATTGATGACTCTTCGTTTATGCTCGAGACAAAATATTGGAAAATCAAAACCTTCTTAAAAACATTGAAGAATTGTTCGTTATTGAAATGTATTTATTAAAGTCATTGAGTTGATTTGCATTTTTCCATCTTCATGTGCAGTAATATTGTTTAAGGTAAAAAAAAAATTAAACAACGGTATGTGTAGAATAGTTGTACTATTAACCCGAAACACAATGAAAGCAGTAAATATTTCGATGGCAATATAGTCAATACACTAACGTCTATACCAGTGAACACTAAATATATTTAACGAATTCAATTATAAATCGACCAAAGTATAGACAATATCAGAATGAATTTAAAAAATATATATAAAAACGAAAGAGCTGCTTACAATATCAACTTAATTTCTTGACAAAACACTAAGGAAACCATTTATGACTTTGGAATGACACTGTTGTTTTGTAAAGCAAATTTATAGTAAAGATCAAGTTGGAAAAGAAGTCTTCAACAATACACAAGTGTCTATACCAGTATGATATATTATGAATAAATTTTAAATCGACTAGAGAATAGACATGCAAATGATTTTATACATATAAGTATGTATGTTTTCACGAACATTTAAAACTGATTAAACCCTTGTTTTAGTTTTTTCGCTATAAAGATATTTTCTTAGGAATTGAAAATAAAAATCTGCTATTGATCTTTTCATTTACTACGACTTGACACGTTTAACTTAGGGTTTTTTCCTATTTACGTTCAAATCAAACTTCGATGCTTATAATTACTCATATAAAAACAATCTTGTTAACAAACATTTTGTGTACAACGACAAGAAAGTCTATAACACACAATACAAAAAAATACTCTTACCTTTTAACTTTTAAGTGTAGATTTATAAATTCACGATAACTTCACCATTGTTCACAGGAAATATAAGTACCGACATACCATTTTATCATCTTATATTATTCTACATAGATATATGTAATTCTTCACACAACATATAAGATATCACTGGTCACTATGAAATAAATAACACGTGCGTCTTAAGGGCATACGATACAGTTACAGGGGAGGTAATGACGTTGCTAACGTAAAATGTTATTTTCGCGACGTCAAACTGTGACATATCGGGAAAAGATGCATTTTTCGACTGATTTTTATCATTCAAACTGATTTAATTTGAAAACGAGTTCATGGACCCCTATATTTCAAAACAGCAATTTGTTTCATTTTGCAGGGAGATTATGTGACCCAAATTTTATAAAACTGTAAATAGAGGAATTTTTTTTATTTTGATAAACATGCAGCAAAAAATGACGTATTTTCCTCGATTCATGAACATTTGATAAATATGAGTTATTTCTGAATAAAAATTGCATAATTTTTTAGAATACTTATAAAATACAGAAATTACCGATTATTTAACAAAAAACAATTTGTGTTTATCTTTTATACCAAAAAAGTTATGTCTTTCTTTCGAAAAAGAAATTACGGCCACAAATCTGAATTTTGAGCAAATATACAAAATTTCGACCTCATTTTACTCAAAAAGTAGCGCATGGAGGTATATTTTTTATTACATATTTGATTTAATCAGGTAAAAAATAGCCTATATGCAAATGTTCACGAACTTGTAAATACAGGATCAAAACTGTATCGTATGCCCTTAAAGCAATACTTATTGTATTCTAGACTGTTGGATAAATATCAATTAACAGTTGCATGTTATCAATTCTTTACCTTTACTCGCGAGAAAAAAAACCGTGTATAGTACATCTGTGTCATACTGACGATAACTGATTTATTCAACATCATTTCAATAGTGTAAAATATCCAGTGTATTTAATGATCATTACCGTTATTCACCAATCAAATCTTTTAGACACAGCACAATAAATCAATCAGTGTCTTACGTTAATTGGTTATTTCATCATTCAATTACACTTTATAATTGATTGTTATTTGCTTTACGTCCAGTAGCGAATATTTCATTCATGTTGAGGACAAAAAACAATTCCTAGGTGGAAGAAATATTACCAGTAGGAATTGTAAATTTGTAAATTTACCATTTAGAAAAGTCATACAAAATAACCAGTGAGTGATTTTTTTTATAAAGATTTTTTTCATATGTGATTCAAAAATATAGTCTTCTTACACTGTAACTGTTACGTAAAGAACCAAAAACATCCATGAACTGTGACAACCATTGACGCACATACTTTGGAAAGCTTATACACTGTACATGCTTTAGACCTATACCAGTTGTACATGTGACTAATGTAGGTTCTTGTGATTGTGATTAAATATTCGGGAAGAAAGAAAAAGTCATAATAATCATTACAATGAGACAGTATTGTGTTTACAAGGTCAACACCTGACGACCGGTCATCCTTTAAACACAGATGTTGGTTCTGTTAATTTTACCAACATAATTAGTCCCTGGAGCATTATGATTGTATATTTGAAACAACAATAAAATTAAATCACTTAGGCTAGACTAAGTGATTTAGTTGTATCATTTAAATAGTTGAATATTAAAGAAAGACAACTCTCAGACTTACTTCCAACATGTGAGAACAAAGTGTTACTTGAATCAGTAATTTCGAAATGATTTTTTTTATAAAGTCCCCTGACTGTATACTAAGAAAGGTTCGTTGAAAGTTAAGGTAAACATCGACAAACAAAACAAATCTTTTTACCAAAGAGGTAATAATTGTTTATCATTCAACTTTACATTTTGTTCTAGTTTTTTATACCACAAAACTACAACTACATGAATGCATGACCCGAATATATCTAACGGGTTGATAAGTTCGACAAGATCACGACCAATGTACGTATATGCATACTTGTTTTATATAGAATTATGTAACCATAGTATCAGTATAAGCTGCAATGTTATTCTAATTATCAAGGGATTATGTTTAAATATTAAAAGAGTATTCCATTTACCCTAAAAGCAGTAAAAATGAATACCTAAACTGATAGGATCTGTTGTTTTTTTTATCATTATTAAAAACAAAGGAACAATAATAACAGTTATTTTTGAGCATTGAGCAACTGCGCTTTGAGGACTATTGATCTGTTTAGTTTACCATATCCTGGTGATGTGAGAGGCTAATGTATCGGTATTAAAAAAACAGATAGTCAAAATATTGATACTTGCTTTTAACTACAGTATTCCAATAATGATCTAGTACGATTTTAATATCTCGAAAATATGTAAATTAGAAATAAAACGATATTTCACACGTCTTGCATTATTTATTCTGTAAAAATCACTGTAGATCATCGGAAGATATCCCTCAAGTGGTTGCAATATCTTTACTACTTGCTTACAAGAGGAAAATATAGAAAAGTCAATTAAAGATTTTAATTGCATTGTAAAGTTATATAAGATAAGATAAGATAAGATAAATTTTATTTTCCAAATTAGGTCCCCAGGGGGGCATATACACATAACATATATGATTGATACAACATACAGTATTTTACATATAACATTGTAAAATAAACTATTGAAATAGTCATACAGATATTATTTGTTAAATAAAAAAGTATTTGAGAGTTGCTACTCCAGAGATGTGGCAAACCCCATTTATTTATTTACTTTTTTTTCTCACTTGATTTTATAATATTTTGCTGAAAATGTATAAATATAAAATATAAAAAAAAATGATTGTTTAGCTGCAACAGACACCAAGGGACGATGCTCTAGGATTGTGATCTTAAAAGCTCTAACAATCCTCCTCGTATCTGATGCAGAAAAACAAACACAAATGAAAAAAGTTTATGTTTATTCACAGCAAATAACATATACTGCAGTAAACAGGTATTGAGAATAGTGTAGGTTTCCCTACTGCAACAGACACCAAGGGGCGGTACTCAAGGAGCTGTGGTATTTACACAGTCCTCCTCGTGTCTGAAGCAGACAAGAAAGACACATAATTAACAATTTTTCGAAATAAATTTACATGCAGCAGTGAGAATAGACTTATCTTCTGTGTTCATAAGCCATATCAGTTTATCTCTTGCGTTAAGAGTTAACTTTTAGTTATCTCTTGAAATAGATGATTGCGGTCATCATTAAATTTAACACATTGGAATAAAAAATGATATTCATCCTCCACATCTCCGGAGTTACAACGAGTACAAGTTCTGTCATTTAGGAGAGTACCCTGATACCTTCCAGACTCAATTCTTAAGTGGTGTGATGAAATTCTGAGCTTTGCTAAGCTTCGTCTCTGTTCAAAATTCCCAATAATGGAAAGATATTTTTCTCTTCCAAAAACTGATTTAAATGTAACATAAGTTCTAAGTTTACCATCTGAATGCTTTACCAAATCAGTGTTCCACAAGTCTATAAAATATGATTTTAATATTTTTTTCATATTAGCTTTGAAGCTATTAATTTTTTGTAATGGTGAAGATAGATGATTGATGTCTGGGATCATTTCAAGAATTGACTTCATAGATCCATACCAAGATGGTTTTTTTGAGTGAGAAAGATTCTGTGATGTTACATAAGCATCTTTAAGAAGAGAAAATTGAGAATCAAGATTTTCCAAGCGATACCAGTAATTTAAATTTATGGATTTTTTATGAACACCTAAAACCAGTTTACAAAATTTTATATGTAGTCGCTCACATTTTAAATTGGAATAGATTTTTTCAAATGGTAAAGTTCCATTTCTGAATCTTGCTGAGAATGGATTAAAAGTTCCCCATATTTCAGACCCATATAGGAGTATTGGTTTTATGGTATGATCAAATACATGTAAGCTGGTACTTATGCTTGGATTAAGTGATAATAAATTCTTGTACAATTTATAATAAGCCTTCAAGGACTTTTTATACAGTTCATTCTGAGCATATGAAAATGACCCTGATGCACTAAAGTGCAAACCAAGATATTTATAATTATTAACACTCTCAATCAACATATTTTCATAAGTAAATTTTTCACAAATGTGTCTGCCTGCTTTGTTGAATATCAGAACCTTTGTTTTGGTGTGATTTACACTTAAACACCAATCTTTACAATATTTTTCTAGGATGTTTAGTCTTGTTTGCAATCCTTTAGCAGATGTTGATAAAAGGACCAAATCATCTGCATATAATGAGCAATTAACTGGTTTCTCATTAAGTATAACAGGGTCTTCACTTTCTTTTAAATACTCTGGCAAGTCATTTATAAATAACTTAAATAGATTGGGACTTAAATTGTCCCCTTGTTTAACTCCAAGTTTTATTTGGAAAAAATCTGTTACTCTGGATTGAATTTTAACACAAGATTTACTTGATTCATACATGTGTTTAATAACATTATAAAATGAAGTACCCACGCCCGCAGATAGTAATTTCAACTTAATACCAGTATGAATGACTGTGTCGAAAGCTTTCTGAAAATCCACAAAGCAGGCATAAACCCTTCCATCCTTTGAATTACAATATTTATCAAAAATACATTTAATAATAAACATGTGATCTGAAGTTCTAGCTTTTTTTGTAAAACCTAATTGACATTCATGAATTAATTTATGTTTCAATAAAAAATCATCAAACCTACTATTTAGAACACTATTAAACACTTTTCCAATGGCACTGGTCACTGTGATTCCTCTATAATTGTTAGGATTTGTAATATCACTAGATTTGTGAATTGTTGAGATGTAACCACCACTCCAGCACTTGGGATAAATTCCAGAAGAAAGACAAGTGTTAAAAAGTTTTTTAAGAATAGGTAATAGAATTGATTGACCATGTTTTAACATATTGTTTGATATGTTATCCATCCCTGGACTTTTGTTAGGTTTTAGTTTAGCTAAAGCTTTTGATATTTCAGTGTCTTTTATGGAAATATCAAGCTCATTAAAGCATTTTACTGTCTCTAATTTATCTAGCTGTTTTTGTAATTCTTCCAGGCGTGCCTTGAATTTGTCCTGTTAAGTATTCAGATTTTGAAAATGTGAAAACCATGTAGATGAATCAATTGTAGAATAATTTTCATCATGTTTTTTGGTGTCCTTCAAGTCATTTATAAGGTTCGAGTATAGTTTTGGATTGTCTGAGTGTAAAGTTTCTAATTGATTAAGCAAGGATTGTTTGTATTGTCTGTATGTTTGTTTCCTTGTTTTATTGTACTGACGATAAAGTTTGTAAAAATGATTTTTAACAAGTGGGTCTTTTGGATGCTTTGAGTATATTTTCCCATAATTTAAAAGATGCATTCTCATATTTTTTAGGTCCTTGTTAAACCACTTTTTGTGTTTTTTATGTTTTTTACTGTTTATTTTTGGTCTTTTTAAAGATTTGCAAGCAGCTAAGTGTATAATATTACTTAGCTCTTGACATGTGTCATCAACTGATATTTGTGATTTGTGTATATAAGTATAACGGTACGAATGCTTTTAAAACAAATCTTGTTTCAAAATTCATTTGGAAAAAAATATAGAATTTCGTTTTATGCACAAAAGTCTAGGAATTATTTTCCCAATTCACCACGCATAGAACAGATGCTTTGGTGTATATAGAGTAATACAACATGTAAATTAGGGATTCCATGTATCCCACATATATTTGTCACAGTTGGTAGAGATGTTACATGATAAATGATGTGTTATTTATAACAATATTAGCATCCTGTGAAGATATGACAATAAGTATACCATGTATACTGCACATTTCTTTAATTAATGTCTCTTCATTGATGCTGGAGGCAAAAACTATTTGAAAATCGAAAGTCTAGTAAGAAAAACGTTGAAGAATTGTTAGTTATTGAAATGTCTGTTGATCTAAGTAATTGAATTAATTTGAATTTTTCCATCTGTATGTGCGGTAATATTGTTTACGGTAAAATAAAAATAGAACAATGGTATGTGTATAATAGCTGTACTGTTAACCCGAAAAACAATGAAAGCAGTAAAGATCTCGATTGCAGACTAGTTTTCAACAATACACAAGTGTCTATACCTGTATGACATATGTTTAAATTATAAATAGACAATTTGAGAATTAGTTTAACTAACAAGTCGGAAAACGAAAGATCTGCCGTCCATATTATTGACCACTTATTTCCTTGAACAAATACTAAGAAAACTATTTAACAACGTTTATTACTTTGGTTAGACACTTATTAATTCGTAAAGCAGCTACATGTACATGCTCTTAGTTATATTACACCCTCCCTTTTCACTTCACCAGCGATCAAATGTTGGAAAATGTAATATATGGAAAAAAACAACACATGCCATATCGACAGCCTAATTATAACCATTAGTTTATACTATAGAGAGAACATGAAAAGAAGCTGTAAGATCATTACTGCATGGCGACAGCCAGGTCAGACATATATCGTATTACCTGGGGGAATCTCTTGTTGTACCAAAAGATCAAACATTAATTATAGGTGTTAACAAACTATGCAATGCCATGTGGTAGAGAATGGGAATATATAATAGATGAAGCTTGTTATGGCTGTGTGTTCCATTTGTCATGAAGTAGATGACACCCAGATATGACACAAATGTAACCTATATTATTCAGGTGAAGGTCAGTCTACGTAATGTGCTTTTGTATTGCGATATATTGCATGTACATCTGGTTTTTTTTAAATATTTTTATCATTGGTATCAGATATTTTCCGCAGGCATTATGAATTTAAAGATTAACACATGTTAATAAATTACTGATTTTTCGCTAAAGATAAAACTATTGGTTTCAATATGAAAAGCTAGTTTGATTAATTTTAAGGTTTTTAAAATTCACGAAATACAATAAATAAAGAATTAAAATTTCATCATTTGAAGCTATTTATATTTTCAAGAACATTTCAAACACTGATTGAACGGTTTTGTTACAGATTGTTCGCTATATGTATTTTCTTAGAAATTGAAAATGTATATCTGTTTAGGATTTTTTTGGGTTTTGCTTGACACGTTTAACTTCTTGTCTTCTCCTATTTGCGTTGAATAAAACTTCGATGCGCGACATACTCAATAGAAATATGAAAAAAAACTTGTTTACAAACTGTTTGTGAACAACAATAAGAAAGTCAATAACACACAATACAAAAAAAAACCTCTTACCTTTTTACTTTAAAGTGTAGATTTATAAATTCACGTTTATATCACAGTCAATATAGCTACCGACATAACCTAATTCATTGAATATTATTCTACATAGATATATGTAATTCTTCACACAACATATGAGAAATCACTGGTCACTAGGAAATAAATAACACTTGTGTCTTAAAGCGATACTTATTGTATTCTAGACTGTTGGAAAAATATCAATTAAGTGTTGTATGCAATCAATTCTTTACCTTAACTCACTAGTGTAAAATATCTAGCGGATTTAATGCTTATTACCGTTGTTCACAAATCAAAACTTTTAGTCACAGCAGAATTTACCAGTAACAATGTCTTTACGATAATTGGTTTTATGATAATTCCATTACACTTTATGTTACCTCTGCGCCCAGTTGCAAATATGTCATACATGTTGAGGACAAAAGCGTTTTTCTAGGGTCGAAGGATTTTTAACAGAATAAGTTTACAAAGGAAATGTGTATTGAAGCCATACCGATTTGCCATTCTATTAATTGTTTAGAAAAGTCATACAAAATAACCAGTGGATGCTTATTTTGTTTTTGTGTTTTATAGATTTTAAGAACGCCGAGGTTTTGCCATTACTTGTCGTCCGTCGTTATTCATCGTCGTCCGTCCGGTGTAAACTATTGCAAACATCTTCTGCTCTGAAACTACAACAGCTAATATAACATGGGTTCAAAGTGTTCATTACATGAAGTTTTATCAGCCCTGAATTTTTCAGATGAATCTATTTTTTTCAGATGAATCTAATTAACTATTGTTGGGTTGCTATCACTAAATTTGTAATTTTAAGGAAATTGGCATTTTTTCAGATTGACATCGGTAAACGCAAAAAAGTTTAATCTTGCATGCATAACTACTGATTACCACCAAATCATATTGTGTCCAAAAAACGTACATCATGTTGTCCTTCTGCTGATATGATTTCTTTGCTAAATCCAATAAAATGTAGAGTCTGCAATCAACTTTACTCGTTCCTAAAATTATGTCATTGACAGATTTGCAGACATTCTAAAACTGTTAAAGTGCACTTGTTCCGTACAGCAATGATTACATTTATGTTGTTCAGACAAGGAAA
Source organism: Mytilus edulis (assembly GCA_019925275.1). NCBI lineage: Eukaryota > Metazoa > Mollusca > Bivalvia > Mytilida > Mytilidae > Mytilus > Mytilus edulis. The sequence goes on along the minus strand of CM034361.1, from coordinate 32,814,331 downwards.
ATCATTTAAACGTTATATAAAATAAGTTTATATAACTTATCAAAGGATAAACTGTAATCACAAGTCCATTACTAAAAGAATAAACGATACAAAGTGTTGCAATATTCGTCTAAAGTATTCGAAGTAGTGATTATCAAATATGCAAAATGAGAAATGCGCATTCCCTAGAAATGGACCTCTAATGTGAAAAATATAGGAAGTAAATAGGTTTTAATATCCAGTACTGATCTTTGAGTATCAGTAATGGATAACGTATGCCGGTTTTGTTTTTATTTATTTCATAATTTAGTGGGATAACGCAATATTTGCTTTATAATCAATTCATTATACTCTCATATACCAGAGTAAACTTAAACGAAAACGGCTGATGATGAAATTAACCATAAATCAAGTTTTGATACTGTTCTGTTAACTACAGTGTTAAAACTATTTTGAAATAGCTTAAAAGATAAAAGCAGCTGTTACAGTAACCGAGTATCAGCGAAAAGTAAAAATATAAGTAAAATGCATAAGTTTGAAAATATTCGTACTATATTTTCACATTTTAAGATGTGATTTGTTAGGTCTAGTCAATGCATAAAATATTATGGTGATTCTTAAAGTAGGCTCTGGATGAGGGTTTTAGAATAGAGTAAATAGCAAAACGTGCATAATTAAGGACACAAATAATGAAGAAGTAAGAAAAATACGAAATAATATGAAGACATGAGAATAATGGGTTGGTAAATCAAGAAAAATAAAGAATAATGGGTAAAAACAGATAAGGAATTTTAAAGAAAATTTGTCCAAAAACTAAAGAATACAGAAAAGAACCTCCTCTTACATGGTTTACTGATACATGTTATATGAATCATGAGTATTATATTGAACTGGATAAATTTTAAACGACAGTAAAATTTATTTTTAGATGAAAGAGTCCATTTGCAATCTAATCCAACAAGATAGTTAAAAAAAAGAATTACAAAAAGGTACGTTTACCACAATTTTATCCTTTTTATTGTTTCTTTTCATGAAAGCAACTAACATCCTGCTGTGTTCAATGTTTTTTTCTCAGTTTTTTGTTTTCCTTATTGATTTGTTTAATGAAGCGAAACAATTATGTCAGAACATGCAATTCCTTGATCTAAGAAACGAATGTTTATGATTAAAATAGCATATGAATATGCTTTAAATGCCACGAAAATAATGTGACAAAACAATTAAAATATTTCCAATACATGCCATAGCTAGACTTAGACTGAGTGATGTCATGGATTTAAAAAAAAAAGAAGAGATACATTGTACGGAAATGCAATAGTTTTATCATAAGTTTAGTAAGTCGCACATCAACAATGTAAAGTAAACAATGACAATCGCTTCCGAATGGTCAGCAGTACAGTTCTGTTCCTGTCACTTATTAGTACTTGGTATGTTGATTGTGGCAGGTACAACTCCCATGACGAGGCGTATCCAGTTATTCGAGGGATGATATGAATAAAAGCATGTAAGTTAAGATATCAAATCGTAGAACTAATTCATCGTAGGACAATCATTCCTTATGGAACAAACCTTAACTTTTAACCTGGCATATTGGACCAGGTCATTTGAGAAGAAGACAAGATTTTGTTATCGAAAAAAATGGAAACTACAAAAGGAAAAATTAAAATCATTTGCGTAAATGTTAGCATCACGTTTGAAGCTGAAGATAATACCAATGCTTCAGGTATTTCACATCCAATTTTTTATGGAAATATTCTTTATAAAGCACAAAGGTGTCAGTATTCACCTCAGAAACTTACAAAACCTTTGAATAGACTTATTAAGAAGGGATATAATAACGATACTGTTGTCAAGTCATTATAAAAGATTGCATATTTTGGCGTTAATATTGAGTCACTGATAAGGTCTTTGCATCGGAACTAAACACATTTATTCTAAAAACAGTTGTTGGCATGACACGGGTTATGTTCTTCTCATATATGTTATGATGGTATGATACTAAACCCCTAACGGGAAGGATTGTGCCTGATGTTCATATGATTAAATCATAATCTTTCAGTCAGTTTAATTGAAGTCTGGAGCTGGCATGTCAGTTAACTGCTAGTTGTCTGTTGTTATTTATGTATTATTATCATTTTAATTATTTTCTTTGTTTACATCTTCTGCCATCAGACTCGGACTCCTCTTGAACTGAATTTTAATGTGCGTATTGTTATGCGTTTACTTTTCTACATTGGTTAGAGGTATAGGGGGAGGGTTGAGATCTCACAAACATGTTTAACCCGCCGCATTTTTGCGCCTGTCCCAAGTCAGGAGCCTCCGGCCTTAATTTTAGTTTCTTGTGTACAATTTGGAAATTAGTATGCCGTTCATTATCACTGGACTAGTATATATTTGTTTAGGGGCCAACTGAAGAACGCCTCCGGGTGCGGGAATTTCTCGCTACATTGAAGACCTGTTGGTGACCCTCTGCTGCTGTTTTTTATTTGGTCGGGTTGTTGTCTCTTTGACACATTCCCCATTTCCATTCTCAATTGTATTTGATTTATTTAAGTTACATGTATCATGATCCTGTATTTCAAAATCAATAGAGTATATATATATGAGATGAAACACGAACATTGACACGTTTTAATTAACATGTTACTTTTTTATGTCACAATGTAGTGTAAGTTAAATTCGTTTCACATGAAAACTTAGTTACTATTTGAATAATGACCAGATACGCAATTGGTATAGTACAGCTGTTTTAAGTTAAAGATTTCTTTAACAGATGAAATTGACTGATTATTTTCACCATTAGGAACATGAGTTAATGGTCGTCTTGGTTAAATAATTTATTACTTTGTCTAGATTCGGAGAGAATTGAGTCCGTCATATGATTCCCATCTTTTTAACCTGATTGAGAGATGTCTTTAACAAACTGACTGGTAAGGATTGCCAGTTTTCACACCGAAGGTCGGCTGAAGAAAAACTGGCTTCTTTGTCAGGGGAATAACTCAAATAAGTGATTTATAAAATCAATAATTTAATTAGCAAATTTTAAATGTTGTCATAAATTGTGATTTTGTAGTTTTAACGAATTGTAATCATGTAACCTTTAGGTTATAAATGTCTTAATATTAGTATAAAGAAATAACCTTTTGCTTATTTTAAGTAACAAGGTTTATGCCTTTGATGCAATCATTTAGCTGTAAATTCTATTTTTGTAAAAAAATGCTATAATTAAGGCTTTCCATAATAAACTGATACTTTCTTAACAAATTTCCCCGCAGCAGTGGCAGTATTCTCCCTGTAAAACTCAAAGTTTCATCTTACAGATTATGTTATAAAATTTTACTCTTCGGGGTGTTGGATTTAGTAGAAATAATTAAAAAACAATTATACTTATAGCAATTATTTTTTGGAAGATGATACTTAAAGAAGTAACTTAATGTTCATATCATTATCCCAGATTCAGTGCAAGGTCATCACCGGACATGACCGGTCATCCTTTCAACACGAATGTTAATAAGTCCCTGGAGCATTATTATTGTATATTTAAAGCTAAAATAAACTTAAATCTCTTAGTCGTGGTTTATTCGAACTACATCAATAGGTATTTGTTTTGAAGAACAACCTATCTTACTTCCAACATTTGTGAACAAATGGTTACTCGAATAAGTGATTTCGAAATGTGTTTATTACCCTGACTGTATACTAACAATGGACTTTAGGATCTACGCCAAAGTGTCCCCTTGCACATGTAGTTAAAAGTGTTTCTCTAAAATGTCCTGCGCCCGCTGAAAATTGAGGTAAACATCGACAAACAAAACAGATCTTTTAACCAAAGAGGTTTATAATAATTGTTTATACTTAATATTTTCATATTTGTTTTTGTTTTATCTTTGTTTTATTTTTTAGTACCGCAAAACCAAAAATATTTTAAATACGCCATGCATATATCTATGGTGTGCAAAAGTTCGAAAAGATCACGACCCTTTCAGTGTTTGCCTGCATAATTGGTCTATATAGAATTATGTAATAATAGTATCTGTATTAGCTGCAATTTTATTATAAGTATCTAGGGATTATTTATTGATAACAAAACAGTTGAAGGACGCCTCCGGGTGCGGGAATTTCTCGCTACATTGAAGACCTATTGGTGACCTTCTGCTGTTATTTTTTGTCTATGGTCGGGTTGTCGTCTCTTTGGCACATTCCCCATTTTCATTCTCAATTTAAGTATTCCATTTACGCTAAAAGCAGTGAAAATGGATTTTGTAGCTGATATGATCTTTCATTTTATCCTTATTAGAAACAAAGGAATATAATACAGTATGTCTGAGCAAGTGCACTTTGAAGACTATTGATTTGTTAAGTTTGATATACCCTGGTCATAGATAAGACTCATATATCATATTTAGAAAAGCAATAAGTCGAATTATAGATACTAGAATTTTACAGTAAAGAGTATTTTGATAATAATTTAATACGATTATAACATCTCTAAAATACGTAAATTTGAAATAAGACAATAATACATCTGCCTTTATATATTTTTGTAAATATCACTGTAGATCATGTGAAGCAATCCCATGAGAGATTGCAATATCTTAACTGCTTGAAAAGAAGAGGAAAGTGTAGAAAAATCAATAAAAGATTTCTATTTCATTGTAAAGTTATCAAATATTCATGGTACGAATGCTTTTAAAAAAACTCATGTTTTAAAATTTAGTAATGCACTCCGGATTATTTTATGTAATTTCGTTTAATATGCAAAAGTGTAGGACTAATTTTCTTCTTTCAACATACCTCGAAGATACAGATGCTTTGACGTACATAAAGTAATACTGTATGCACATTATGTATGCCATGTATCACACATACATTTAGCCCATATAGTAGATATGTTACAAGGTAAATGATTTGTTATTTATAACAATATTAGCATCCTGTGAAGATATGACAGTAATTATACTGCACAAGATGTGCATTTCATTAAAGATGTTGATGACAATATAGTCGTCGTCGACAATACACAAGTGTCTATACAAGTAAACACTTAATATATTTAACGAATTCAATTATAAATCGACTAGAGTATAGACAATATCAGAATGAATTTAACAAAATACTAAGGAAACTATTGATGACTTTGGAATGACACTTTTTTATTTTCGTAAAACGAATTTCTAAGCATGTAACTTTTATTATTTAATAAGGTGAAGACTTTTAGTCTAAGTGATGTCGGTAAAGCTTGTTATGGTTGTTTGCCTCATGTGCAATGAAGTAGATATGGCATACATGTAACCTATATTGTTTAGGTGAAGGTCAGTCTAAGCGTTGTTCCATTGATATTTTTTTGCAATTATTGCAAGTACATCTGTTTACGTTTACCTTGTAAAATAAAACAAATAAAACCTGATGTTGTAAAAAAAGTCGATGTAAAAGCTTTAATGGAACCAAATTCCGTATTGAGCTTTATTTTTTTTTTAGGTTAAGTGACAGCATGATTTTTTTTTAATGTTTCAATCATTGATATCACATCTTTCCTGAGTTATCATGAATATAAAAATGGACACATGCAAACGATTTTATACATTTAAGTTCACGCTAAAGAAAACTATATTTTCTTTCAATATGAAAATGTTTTTAAAATTTACGCAACACAATATTTAAGATTTTTATCATTTGAAGTTACGTATGTTTTCATGAACATTTAAAACTGATTAAACCCGTTTTGTTAGTTTCTTCGCTATACAGATATTTTCTTCGGAATTTAAAAAATATATCTTTTATTGATCTTTTTTTTTATTTGATACGACTTGACACGTTACCGCCTTGTCTTTTCCTATTTACGTTGAAATCAAACTTCGATGCTTATATATCATGTATATATCATGTATATACTCATATGAAAAAAATCTTGTTAACACACTTTTCGTGTACAACGACAGAAAATAACACACAATATAAAAAATCTTACCTTTTTACTTTTAAGTGTAGATTTATAAATTCACGTAATACCGACATAATTTTTTATAATCGAACACTTCTCTACATATTTATATGTAATTCTTCACACAATACATAAAAATAACTGGTCACTAGGAAATGAATAACACGTGCGTCTTATTGCAATACTTATTGTATTCTAGACTGTTGGGAAAAATATCAATTAACTGTTGTATGCAATCAATTACTAACATTAACTCGCGAGAAAAAATGTGTATAGTACATCTGTGTCAACTGAGATTTACTGATTTTTTTCAACACTGGTCTACAAATGTGTCACTAGTGTAAACTATCCAGCTAATTATAGTTGTTCACCAATCAAATGTTTTAGTCACAGCAGAATCTACCAGTTACAATGTCTTTACGATAACTGGTTTAATGATAATTCCATTACACTTTATGATAGAATTTGTGTTACCTTTACGCCCAGTTGCAAATATTTCATTCATGTTGAGGACAAAAGCCTTTTTCTGGGGTAGAAGGATTTTTAACAGAATAAGTTTTCAAAGGAAATGTGTATTGAAGCCATACCGATTTGCGATTCTAATAATTGTATAGAAAAGTCATACAAAATAACCAGTGAATGATTATTTTGTTTTTGTGTTTTATAGATTTTTAGAACGGCGAGCTTTTGACATTACTTGTCGTCCGTCGTCATTCATCGTCGTCCGTCCGAGGTAAACTATTTCAAACATCTTCTGCTCTGAAACTACAGAACTAATTCAAACAAAAATTTAGCTGAATGATCCTTAGGGTACCTGGAATAAAGCTTGTGTTTCATTTTCTGTTTCGCCAAAAGAACATGAACGTCATGGCTAAAAAAGAACATAGGGTAAAATGCAGTTTTTGGCTAATATCTTAAAAACTAAAGCATTTTGAGGTCAAAGTGTTCATTAAATGAAGTTTTATCAATCCTGATTTTTTAGATGAATCCATTTTTCCAAATGAATTGTTGGGTTGCTGCCACTTAATTTGTAATTTCAAGGCAATTTTGCATTTTTGTCAGTTGACATCGGTAAACGCAAAAAAAGTATAATCTTGCAAGTAGAACTACTATAAATCCAATAAAATATAGTCTGCAATCAACTTTACTCGTTCCATATATTATGTCATTGGCAGATTTCCGGTCATTTTAAAACTGTTAAAGTGCACTTTTTCCGTACAGGTGGCACGGTAGTATTTCCTGGCCCATAAAGGATAATGATAGCCTTTTTAGAATTTTCACCACTTTCTTACACTGCAAAAAATTCTACATTCAGAGTTACCTGAAGTACTTTCATGTTACTATTCAGAAATGAATTTGAATGTGTAACATGACCGTTTACCTTTTTTGCTATTTTTAAAAACATAAGGCCATTAGTGCTTTTAAAAAAACTGTTTTAGGTCTTTTATCATGCAAGTTTAGATATCCAATAGTAGAACTAATTCATCGTAGGACAATTCGTCAAATCTTGTTTATAGTAGGTTGATGCATACTGGCCTAGGTCATTTGAGAAGAAGACAAGATTTTGTTACGGAAAAAAGAAAACTTAAAAAAAAACTAAAATTGAAATCATTTGCGTAAGTGTTGACATCGTTTTTGAAGGTCAATTTAATATCAATACGTAGCTTTATTTGATGTATAATCCTTTATTTCAAAATCAATAGAATATAATTTTTGTCATGTATATGAGATTAAGAACGAATATTGACACGTTTTAATTATGCTTTTGTGTGTCTAATTTCTGCATGTACCTTTTGTCAATACTGTCTATACACAAAATAATAATGTTCATTTCACATTAAAACTAAGATACTATATGACAATATCGATACGCAATTGGTTAAGCTGTTTGGAGGTAAATATTTCTTAAACAGATGTAATTGACTGATTTTTTCACCCATAAGGAACATAAGTTGAAGGTTGTTTCGGTTAAATAATTTATCACTATGTCAAGATTTGTAGCGAATTGGGTCTGACACATGATTCTCAACTTTTGAGAGATGTCTCCAACTATAATCCTGATTGTCAAGGATTGTCATTTTTCACGTCGAAGGTAGACAGAGAAAGTCTGAGCAGAGAAATAAATGACCGCTTTACCAGTTATGATAATTACTAAAATATGTGATTTATGAAAAAAAAAACGTTACAAATTGAGATTTTGTTATTTTGTAAATTTACCAAACTTTTAGGTTTTGAATTAGGTTTTATAATTAGTAAAAATTAATTTAAAAGAAAATAAACCTTTTGCTTCTTTTAAGTAGCAATGCTTATGCATTTGATGCAATCATTTAGCTGTACATTCTATATTTGTTGAAACAATGCTTTAACTTAGGCTTTAGATATGAACTGAAATCTCTTAATAGATATTTCAGCAGTGGCAGTATTTTTACTGAGAAATTCAAGGTTTCATTTATACAGATTCTGTAATAAAATTTTAATCTACGGGGGTGCTGAATTTAATGGGGATTATTTCAATAATAATACTTATAGGAGTGATGTTTTTGAAGAAAAAGAGGTTATTGTATTACTTATTTTACGGACGCCATCACGAGTTGGTTGACCGTTATGGAATAACCGTTTCACAAATGATATCGGATATGTTCCTTACGTCGTAACTACAATCCCCTTCCCTTTCATGAATATGACCTACCGAATTAGACTATTTACCGGATTTGTAATCACATAAGCAACACGACGGGTGCCACATGTGGAGCAGGATCTGCTTACCCTTCCGGAGCACCTGAGATCACCCTTAGTTTTTGGTGGGGTTCGTGTTGTTTATTCTTTAGTTTTCTATGTTGTGTCGTGTGTACTATTGTTTTTCTGTTTGTCTTTTTCATTTTTAGCCATGGCGTTGTCAGTTTGTTTTGGATTTATGAGTTTGACTGTCCCTTTGGTATCTTTCGTCCCTCTTTTAAAGAAGTATTCTTCATGTCATTACCTCAGATTCAGTATAAGGTCATCACCTGACATGACCGATCTTCTTTTCAACACGGATGCTAATAATTATAAGTCTCTTTAGCATTATTATTGTAAATTTAAAGCTATTAGTCTAGACAATGTGGTTTATTTGAATTACTTCAATAGAAAATTATTAATAAAAGACTAATCTTAATTCCAACATTTGTGGACAAAATGTTACTTGAATCAGTGATTTCGAAGTGATTTTATAAAGTAAGTCCCCTGACTGTGTAATAAAAATGGGCTCTAGTGTCTGCGCTAAAATATCTCCTAGTATTTTAAAATGTTTTGCTTAAATGTCATGCACCCGGTGAAAGAGGAGATTATTCATCGTCAAACAAAAGAGATCGTTTTACCAAAGAGGTATACTTGTTTATCATTCAAGTTTTCATTTGTTTGTTTTTGTTGTTTTTTTTCATTTATTTAGAACCGCATAACTACAACTATTTCATACACGACATGACTATCTATCGTGTGCATACGTTCGTGAAGATCACGATTCTATGAGTGTATGTCTGTTCTATATACGATTATGTAATAATATTATCTGTATTAGCTGCAATGTTATAATAAGTATCTAGGGATTATTAATAAATATTAAAAGTGTATTCCATTTACGCTAAAAGCAGTGGAAATGGATTCTTTAACTGTTAGGATCTTTCGTGTTATCTTTATTAGAAACAAAGGGATAATAATACTGTCAGTATGATTTAGCAACTGCGCTTTGAAGACTATTGATTTGTTAAGTTTCCAATATTCTGGCCATGAAAAACACTTTCGTATTAAAACGAAACTGTCAAAATATTAACACTTGATTTTTACAGTATTTCGATAATTATTTAATACAGTCATTTTATCTACAATTTGAAATAAGTCAAAACTGCATCTGCCATTATATATCTCTATATATATCACTGCTGTTCGTCGGAAGAAATCCCCCAAGATGTTGCAATATCTTTACTACTTGTTAACAAGAAAAAATTTAGAACGACCAATTAAAGACTTCTATTTCATTGTAAAGTTCTGGAGTATTAACGGTACGAAAAACATGCTTTATAATACTGTACATGTACATGATGTATTCTATGTATCATATATATATTAAGCAATTACGATAGAGATGTAACAAGATGAATAATGTGTTATTCATAACAATAAAACATGTAGATGCATGGTGGAAGAAATAACAACCAGTTTACTGCACAAGATGGGCATTTCTTGAACTAATTTCTCGTCATTGATGCTCGAGGCAAAATAATTGAAAACTAAATCTACAAGAAAAACTTTGAAGAATTAGGCGTTAATGAAATGTTTATTTATTTAGGTCATTGAGTTGATTTGCATTTTGTCATTCTCCTGTGAGGTAATAATGATTACGGTAATTTTACATAAGAATGAAAATAGAATAATGTGATGTGTATATCGATGGTATACTTGTTGACAGGAAACATAATGATAGCAGTAAAGATCAAGATGACAAATTAGTCTTCGACAATGCAAAAGTGTCTATACCAGTACTATGTATATGATTCAACTATAACTCGACTAGAGAATAGACAATTTGAGAATTGGTTTAAACGAAAGATCTGCTGTCAATATCAGTGACAACTTATTTCCATTGACAACAATAGTTACTTTGGACATACATATGTTTCATACAGCGAAGTTAAAAGCAGTTACTTAATGATTCTAAATCCCCGACTTTTCACTTGTTTATCGACAACAGATAGAAAAATGTAGAATACGGAAAAAAAACACAAATTCTATACCAACATATCAACTGCTTAGTTATGCTCATTTGTATATACTATGGGGTAAACCACGAAAAGAAGCTGTAACATCATTACTGCAATATGAAAGCAAGGTCAGACATTGTATCATCTGGGGGAATCAGCTGTACCAGTTGTTCAAATATTGATTATATTTGTTGACAAACTATGCAATGCTACGAGGTAGAAAAGAGAAATATATAAAAGACAAAGCTTGTTCTGGCTGTATGTCCAATTAGAGATAAAGTAGATGACACCGTGATTTGACAAACATCTTTCAGGTGAAGGACAGTCTAAGTATTGTCCCTATAATAGTACATTAATATTTCATGCATGTACATCTGTTTAAGTTTACCTTGTATAAATAAAACAAATAAAACCTGATGTTGTATAATATTGTCGATGTAAAAATTGTAAAAAATACTTTAATGGACCATTATTTCATATTGAACTTTCTGTCTTTTGTGGTTAAATCCCCACAAGTCATGACATTTTTTTTTTTATTATCATTTATCTAACATATTGACCGTCGTTATTATGATCGACACATGCAAATAACTTAATGTTTTCTCGTTGAAGATGGCAATATTATTGTTCAATATAGAAAGTTGTGATTGATTTTAAGGTTTTTGAAATCTACGAAACACAATACTATCAAGGTTATTAGTAGTTGAAGTTAGACATGTTGTAGTGCATTTAAAGTTCATTCCATATATTAAATACATATATAGTCTTATGCATTTAAAATGTACAGCTGTTATTGATCTTTTTGTCATTTGCTATGACTTGACACGTTTAACTTCTTTTCTTATCCTATTTACGTTGAAATCAAACTTCGAAACGTGATATACTCATTCGTACCACGATAAATAAGTCAATAAAACAAAAGCCAAGAAATCTTACCTTTTTACTTTTTTTAAATGTAGATTTAAAAATTCACGTCAATCCACAGTGAATAAAAATAATGACATAATTTTGTATCATCCGACGTTTCTTTACATATAAATATGCAATTCTTCACACAATACATAAGACATCACTGGTCACTAGGACATAAATAACACGTGCGTCTGAAAGCAATTATACTTATTGTATTATAGACTGTTGGATAAATAGCAATTAACTGTTGTATGTAATCAATTCTTTACCTTAACTCGGGAGAAAAAAAATCCAACATGTATAGTACATCTGTGTTGACTGAGGTTTAATGATTTTTTTTAACACTATTCTACAAGTTTCACTAGTGTAAAAAATCCAGCGGATTTAATGCTCATTATAATTGTTCGCCAATCAAATCTTTTAGTCACATCAGAATCTATCAGAAACAGTGTCTGTACGATAATTGGTTGTATGAGCATTCCATTATACTTGATTACAGAATTTTGTTTACTTCATTGCCAGTGGCAAATATTTCACGCATGTTGAGGGCCAAAACGTTTTATCAGTAGGAAGGATGTACAACAGTGTAACATTTCCAATGGAATTTGTGCAATTAAGCCATACTAATTTTCTATATGTAAATTGATTTGAGAAGTCATACACAATTATCAGTGATTGTTTAATGTTTTTTTTAAAAAGATAATTGTGTCGTTTGCGATTCAAATAGATATAAAGTCGTCATACATTGTAACTGAAAAGTTGAAAATGATGAAAATCAGAAAGCAAAATTATTGCCTATACATGTATACCCAAGATGCATTAAGTTAAAGAACATATTAATCTTTAAAACATAAAACGCTTGCATGTTTCTTGTTAACATGATTTAACTGAGATAATAATCCTCCAATTTCTATAAAAGAATCTGTTGTAGAATGAAGCAAATGTCGATATTCGTAGGATACATAACAATAGTAAGTGTATACGAAAACTGCCGACGCATGTGAGAAGAAAATATTAAACATTCAAGATTATCTTTTACAGGGTTTCATGACAAAAGTGTCACAGTGACTTCCCACATTTAACATTAAAGTAACAACCTCCAAACAACAAGGAACACATATAAGTTGACAAAACATTTGAGTAAACGAGTCCTAAATAGATACCAGATATGATACTAAGGAATGAGACCATTTATTAATTTGCAAATAAATTAATACACTAATGTATGATTACAATGAAGAATATAAACCAATAACTTGAATAAACTTATGATTAAATATTTAGAGGAAAAAGAACACGATGCGGTGGCTTGGGAGGTTTAAATGGTTTCACGGGCAGACTCAGCATAAAGTTACATAAGGTTAAATCGTTTTACTGAAGAAAAACAATAAAAAAAATTACCCAGCAAAACCAATTAAATGCACCCGAATAATATAATGTTTCTAAATCACTTAAATTGTTTACCCCCTTATAACGCTCAAATAGACATTCTTTTTATTGTTTTTGCAGTATAACAAACTAATAAAATACTAAAATAAAATATGATGTACCTTATCAACATTTTGAAAATTTGTTTAAAACCGGTGGATATTGATTTTGAATTTAAAAATTCTAAAATTGTCAATTACTGTGAGGACACACAAAATGTGAGAAAAAAAAACGCCTGAAAACTACACATCTGCAATAATCTTTGGAACGTAATACTTTTGACGTCTTTTTGCAACTAAAAAGCATTTACTAATTGACAATAGATATAAGAAGATGTGGTATGAGTGCCAATAGGATAACTCTCCATCCAAGTCACAATTTGTAAAAGTAAAACATTATACGTCAAAGTACGGTCTTTAACACAGAACATTGACTCATACTTAACAACAAGCTATGAAGTTTTCAAAGCTGCTTCTTTCACTACACATGAAACAGCTATCATGGATAGCAATACCTTAGCTGACCTCAATCCACTTGTCGTAGCGTTGACATTTTAGTAGTAAAACGTTTTTTTATGCAGAAAATTCACATAGTATTATATTCGTAGCAACATTTTGGAAACCTGTAGGTATCTAACAATTAAAAAATGAATTTACATATCAAAAATTAAACATTTATTTCCAAAACTGTGCAAACTTAAAGATCACTCACAGTTAAAAATTGTTAAGAAAACAAAAAATCAAAACGATATAACAATCTCTAATCGAAGCTAACATTTTTTTTTTCTACAAGACTTATCAATTAACTGTGAACAGTAATTTCCCATGAGGCTCTGTTGAATATACGAGAAGGCATTGACGCCATATGTGCCACTTAATCAATTCAAAATGAGACGGTATCTAAATCATCATTTCTTAATAGTGACTAATTAAACAACCAGTAATTGCATTAAACAGTCATTCAGCATCATTAGATTAAAAAGATATATTGTATTGTTGTAGCTGAAGACCTTTCATAAGTAAAATCTCGGAAGGCTGGTGCTGCTTATCTGTAGGCTTTCAGAGAAAACAGTATTGAAATATAATTTCCAAAAAGGTTTTACCTAGCCCAAGTCCCTAATCCCATGAATCAGAAACTTCAAATTAAATCTCAAAGTTAATTTAAATTGCTTCAGTGTTATCATGTAAATGAAATCAAAATATGTAAAAAAAATAAAAAAAAAAAAAACACCAGACAGTACCTTCAATAGAAATATTCCTCAACTTTGATTTTGCCTCTTCAATCTTATTTAGTGCAACGACTGATGACGGAATACGGAAATGGCAAAAATAACAATTATTTCAAAGTGATTTAAAATCGGACAAAAACTCAAAGCTTCTAGGGAACAGTCAGTTGAAAAGTATACGTTTCTATTAACTTTTCATATTCACTATAAACGCATTAGATGTGCAGCTTTTACTTTTATCAATCACAAGATTACTTAGTGATAATATGCTGTTTATTGTTTTTGTAGATTAGGATTTTGATAATAATACGATCTATTTACACAATCTGACCACACATAAGAGGCTATTACTCGAACATTCATACTTACAAATTGAAAAATTATTACGTATTTCAGAGTGAAAAAGTTTTAGGGTATTTATAGCATATGTAAAATACAACTTTAATTTGTGTTTATTTTTCAATTGGGCCTTTTAGATATATTAACCATTCACGTCGTGTAGTAATATTTCTACATCTGATTTATTTGGCATATTGATATATACTATTAAAAACTAGACTAAGTGTTTGAAATCTCAAGAAGTGGATATAATACAGACATTGCAATATTCAAAAAGCATGACACGATACAACAAGATATAAAATCGCATTATTGGTAAAGTAAACCGTTTTTAGCGAACTTACTTCAATGCTCTGAAGTACCGTATATACAAATTAACCATGCATACGACGTTAGACACAAACACACCATACCACTATTTATTTTCTGATATAAAGCGTATGTCTGAAATTGATTTTGAAGTAAAATAACACTGGTATAACAAATCCTGACTGAAGATATATAAAAAAGATCAAAGGAAACAATTTATTCGTGTTAATAAAATAATTGTTTGAGTAAATATTTTTATAATTAATGCAGCAGATATTAATCTCTTTTCCTCTCTTGTTTCGCATTAAAACGACAAACAAATTCTTGCACATCGGATTATTCATTAATATTGATATCGTCTTCAAATGTATAACTTGCTACAACAATTACAGCAATATGTTTTTCATGTAGGTTCAAACATGAAATATGCATTAACAATTCTCGCAGTTCAGAATTAAACGTGAGTCGTTCGTTTTGTCATTCACTGAAAACAACACCTCTATAGATATACTTATTAATGTGCATTTGAGTCAGGAGCGCCAACTTTATCTCAGATCTGCACTATCGTATTTGACAATTAGTTATAATACTGCCAGTATCAAATCATACCCACGGAATATGTGAAAAGTCTTGATTTATTTCAGCTTTTTTGTTTTGTTTTACAAAAACAGTTATACTAATAAAACTTTGTTGGTTTTTCATATACTAATTGACGTTCCTCGAAATGTTCATATCATTGTTGACAATGCTAAGAACGTCAGGAAAATACGCCCCTCACAAATTTGTTTTTCTACAATGCAAAAAGCAATTAGGATGTTTTGGATTTTCGGACAATGACCAAAAACGCGATGTAAAAATTTGGCTGGAAAGTCTTTCGGGTTCATGTTAAGGACCTTAGTATTCATACGATCCGATAATCAGTATTTTAAAAGGGACCTATTAAAAATTTCTTCTTTTACTGTTGTGAATCACGATCCTACAGTATTTTCTCTTACTACTAAAAGCCTTCACTTAGAGCAAATACAGAAAGTAAAAGTCAAAGCGAACACGAAACACAAAATATCTGTTCTTTTGTTAACAAGTGCCGAAAATTCGATATGTGTTGTTGATCAACTCCACGCTAGTCTACAGTATCATGTTTAAGTCGAAATATATATCTTGTTAAAATCGCTATACTAGAATTGCCTTCATCAGAGACTCTCCAACCCTGTAACCTGAGAAAAAAAAAAGAAATGACGAATTGACACAAGGATTGAGACTTAAGGATGTACTTAGGTGAGGTTTTGGAATTTGTGTCAAATGTTCGGACTCCTTGGTGTTTTTCTATACAATACAATGTAAAATATTGTGCCCATACACCCATTTATTTTTTCATATAAGACTTGATACATGTAGCTCATGAAAGGTCATTTACCAAAATTTTAGAAGATTCTTGATTTTTTTTCTTTTGTTTTGAGCCCAAATAATACCAATGCAAATATAAGGTAAAAGTTCAAGTCAGTCTTTTCCCGACATATTTTAAATCTCAAATATCTCGATAAGGAGGTCCATGACCTATCAATATTTTAGCTTATCTTTATCCTTTATTGATGCTCTACCAGCTTATAGTATCAATTTTATTTTCTTGATTTATTAATTTTTACCTAACCTCACCTAAGTACATCCTTAAGCAGTCTCCTTTCTACAGCACTTAATAGGATTATAATGTCTGAAAATGATTTACATCTTTCATGAGTTTTCACAAGTTCATTGTACTTAGACTCATTTATAATTCATGTTAAACAATACCAAAGTAATTCAAGTTCTCAAAGATACACGAAAAGATTGCGACCAAAATCTCAAGTGGTATCCTAAAGAGTGTTTTGTTTAATAATATATATTTGATAAGCAAAATTGCTACAAGTTTCACACTTCGTAATTGACAAGGAAGTCATAAACCATGTTCTGTACATTAATTCTACAGAAGGAAACTCTCACTTAGTTTTGCTGAAACACTTCTTCGCCGGCAAAACAATTAAGATGATAAATAGAAGTTCTTTCGATAATAATACAACGTGTTATAAAGCATTATTTATTGGAGATAATAAAGTGATCAATATTACGTCAATGATCATTTACTATCATCACAGAAGAGTGAATAAGAGAATAACGTATTAAGATATTTAGTAATTAAATATATATTGTATTAGCGCGTATCACTTGGTATTATGGCATTATAAGATAACTTAAAGTCTTGTATATAAACACATTTACCCTGGTTTGTTTCTTCCAAATAATCACTGTATCGTAGGAATTCTCTTGATTTTTTAAAAAATACGAAGATGTGGTAAAATTTACAAGTAGAAAACTGGTCAACAGAGACCAAAGGGACTAGATGTTTTCAACTATATTATAGGTCACAGACAGACCTTCATCAATATAGCACAGTCCAAATCGGATAGCCAGCCATAAAAGACCCGAGTTGACTTTTGTAAAACATTGCAAGCGAGAGAAAACAAAATATAGCTCGAGCATGTATGCCACTATCACAATCTACCAAACACTTACAAAAAAAACCAAAAAAAAAAACCCAAAAAACAAACAAATCTTCCAAGAGCACAATTATAACCCTGGACATAAAAACGAATTATATTTATCAATTTTGCAGACTAAATGATATAATAAAATGATACATTTAACACAATAAGGAGATATGTAAACGTCAATCTTAAGTGTCCCACATAAACAAAATACTAACATATGCATTGAACGTTTTCGAACATAGGTAATTGCATGATGATCTCTTTGGTTTTTCTTTGGGCATAGAATGATGTGATGTCAACAAGATCCGCCTCATTATTTCCTGACGTATTTTACAATGTATCTGCATTATCTGCAATCGATAATGTAGAATAGCCGTTATGTAATGGTTAGTGCATCGGACTACTAACACAAAGGTTCCCTGGTTCGATTCCCGTTCTAGGATGAAAATTTCAGGGACTAAATTTTCGGCTATCTCTTGACAACATTTGCGAGTATGGTCTTGAGGAAACGATGAAAGTCCGTCGGAAAGGGACGATAAATGATTGGCCCGTGTTAAGAGAGATCCACATCTCTTGCACGTTAAAGACAACTTTTAGATTTCGAAAAAGAGCAGGCTAATGCCACTACAAGGGAGCACTCGCACCGCAAAATGGAAAGGGATTAATATTTATATAAAAAAAAAAAGTTGCAAAACTTGTTTCCCAATCCACTATAAAATATTTTCAGTAACTGTCAAGACAAATAACAGTAAAAGCATTTCATATTTGATATTACAAGTTTAACATTATGTTTACCAGTAGAAATGCACAACCAACCATTTCTAATGTAAACAACATGTTGCAGAAAATGGTATCCTTTTGTCAATATAATAATCGTCCGAATACATTGACACAATATTATTGTCGGAAGATTTGGTTCTACGAATCTGTTGTCAATAATACACACAGAGTACCCCTATCCACCACACAGAAAAGCAATAAATTTTATACATTGCATTGGTTGGTATATGTATAAACAGGATAACATTGATATTTCAATGCATCCGATCTCTCTACCTTTGAGTGGAAAATAATGCTCAATCTATATGTTAGTGTTTTTGTTTACCTTGATTTGTCCTCTTCGTCGTGTTATGAATATCAAACATTTATATGTTTTGAGTAAAACGTCTGCAGAAAATTTCGTCATACCTCCTGGTCACATTTCCGAATCTTCGATTAGACCCCTAGATCCTGCATGTTTAGCGGAAAAGTGGCAAATTCAAACTTAAAGTGAACCTTTTGATCAGTGGTTCTAGTTGGTTTGGTGTGGTTCTTAAATGTTTCTCGCTTCCTTGTTTTTTTATATAGATATGTTAGTTGGTTTTCTCGTTTGAATGGTTTTACATTAGACAATAATTTTGGCTCCATGTATACATGTAGCTTGATTTTTGGTGTGAGCCAATGCTCCGTGTTGAAGGACATGCATTGACCTTAAATGTTTTACCTTTACAAATTGTGACTGGGATGGAGAGTTCACTTATTGGTTCTCATACCATATCTTCTAATATCTAATGATTAAGTCAAGACATTTACTTATTCATGACTGGGATTCGGAACCTCGATAACAGAGGAGCTATCATATTAATTTAGTAAATAGACAGGTTTTTCTATCTTCCGCTTCTACATCTAAAATCACGAATCTTGTAAAATGTCGTGTTTGTACAGTTGTACTTTTTATCCTGCTAAGTTGAATTAAAACAATCGGCAACTATTTAAGGAATGCTTGCACATGTAATATATTATTATCTAACTGACATCTAGTTAACACTACCATGGAAGCATTTTGTTAATGTTGTGTATTTATTTGGATACGATATTCTACATTTTGCCTAAATCACAAAAATACTTTAAACAAAATCTAAATAGAACAGTTTATTTGTACACCAAGTGCCAAGAATTTCTATGAAAGCTTGATAACTTTCCTTCGTCGTGCATTGGTCTGACTGAATCTTTTAAATCACATTTGTAATAATGTTTATCTGCAATAAATTTGTAAAACTAGATTGGCATTTTTACAAATAGCGACTTTTCTCTGATATGAGAGGCCTTCATACTGGAGATTCTGAAACATTAGTTATAAAGCTGAAATAATTAGAAGCAGCTGATAAAATAGTTCATATAATGGTGGTTTAGTCTGAGGTAGATGATCACTGTGTACTGAAACAATTGCAATATCCCGAAGATTAAACAGTTGTAATTATAGACATCTCAGAAAAACGTTTTTTTAATACATTCTTGCAATGTTTGGCACATTAGTTCTACTATTAGGCACACTACCTGCCAACATCCATAGCAAGGGATTTCCCCTGTTTATTTCAGAGGTGTGATTATGTCTTTGCCAATAACTAGAGATATTATATGACGTCTGCGTAACAACAATGTGACAACTAGAATCATGTTTTAATTTGTTCTCACGTGCTGCGAAATGAACCATTCAATAAGACGACTATTTTATCTACGATTTTTTTTGCAGAAGACATTTTCTAAGTTTTTGTCCTTTTTATATTTTTGAAAGCCTCTACACAAAAGAAAACAAACATAAGTGTATTATACGGATACAAAGGTGAAATAACTTTATATAAAAACCGTATATTATAAATAATAGCAGTCCATGACCATGCAGATTATAAGGGTAATATAACAATCGCCTCCACGCAGATTTGTTTTTATATTCATATGCAGTTGAATTCTTCAAGATTCTCACATATCACACAATTGCAAACTTTTATATCTTAGCAGCAACATAACCTTTGCTCCATCAGTTACTACCTTCATCAATGTTATTGTTCGTTAAACTGTTAAGCCGGTGTTTGTTTACTATGTACATAATTACAGTTCTGATCTAAAAGTTGTCTGCCCGAAAAAAGATTGCACCTACATTTGTATGTATGAGGCAGAACTACAGAAAACTATACTATCAAACATGTTAAAAACTTACTGTCACCATCAGGCGTTTGTTGATTGACTTGATTTTTTTGTATATCAATTCACTGACCACACATTGTAACGGCGTTTAAATGGAGATCTGTAATTGACCAATTGTCTCATTTAAGATTGTGTCATATATGCTGAGATGATGTGGATTTCGATTGGAGTTTATTCAAACGTGTTTAAGTCTGTATTGTTCTATTATTAATTGTTTATCATAAATAATATTCGTTTTAAAGATGAAATTTGCATTAAAGGTACGAGTTTCCAGATAATAACTATTTGTGTTCACTTAACCACAACTGATTGCCAATCTAGCCTGAGCACATAAGATCATCCAGTTTGTTTGTTTTGGTGTGTGTTGCTTAGTCTTTAGTGTCCTTTGATGTTTGTTTGTGTGATATTGTTTGTCAATTTTTTTCTATTTTTTTCTTCCTTTGGTATTCTCAGTTTATTTTTGAAAATAACAAATTCTTAATGAAAAAAAGACATATCATTGATTATGATGTTACGTTATTTTTTATGTTTTAAACTTATTTTCATAACAGCTCCGATATAAAATTTCTTCTAAGCAAAATATTCATTGCAGGCATAGAAAAACCAAGCTTACAAAGACTTATCAACTGAGAGATACACGTTATATTTTATAGATTACCAGAGTAACATATTGATTTATGATAATTTGTATAACGAACAATATCGAAGATTTCAATTTGACCTTCACGTGTCACGAAACGTACCATTATAACGAACAATATTAAAGATTTCAGTTTGGCCTTCACGTGTCAAGAAACGTACCAGTATAACGAACAATATTAAAGATTTCAGTTTGAACTTCACGTATCAAGAAACGCACCATTATAACGAACGATATTAAAGATTTCAGTTTAACCTTCACGTTTCAAGAAACGTACCATTATAACAAACAATATTAAAGATTTCAGTTTGACCTTCACGTGTCAAGAAACGTACCATTATAACAAACAATATTAAAGATTTCAGTTTGACCTTCACTCGTCAAAAAACGTACCATTATAACGAACAATATTAAAGATTTCAGTTTGACCTTCACGTGTCAAGAAACGTACCATTATAACAAACAATATTAAAGATTTCAGTTTGACCTTCACTCGTCAAAAAACGTACCATTATAACAAACAATATTAAAGATTTCAGTTTGACCTTCACGTGTCAAGAAACGTACCATTATAACAAACAATATTAAAGATTTCAGTTTGACCTTCACGTGTCAAGAAACGTACCATTATAACAAACAATATTAAAGATTTCAGTTTGACCTTCACGTGTCAAGAAACGTACCATTATAACAAACAATATTAAAGATTTCAGTTTGACCTTCACGTGTCAAGATACGTACCATTTTACATCTTAATGGTAAAAGGGTATTAGTTATATTAAATCATCTGTTGACAATTATTGTTCGGTTGCAAAACAATTAACTTTTTGTCGTATTGGATCAATGGTCAAGAGCAATGATGGTAGTCACATGTACCCTTTGAAAAACACAGTTAAAATTTGTCGGTATTATAAACATTTCGTCGGTACTGATAAGGTTTGTAATAAACCGTTTTTAAATTGTCCGATTATAAATCTACATGAGGATGTTCTTTCGACGTACTGTTGGCAGCTATTTAAAACAAGACAATCTTATTCTAAAAAATAAAAAACCTCCACTTGTAAAATATAAATCAATTCAATTGAAAAAAATTACTTTTGGAATAATTAAAAACTAAAACTCATATTACCATATTTATTTAAAACATATCTGTTATAATTGTACTGGGATTTTTTTTTATTAACATGTACAAGTCATAACAAGGTATGGAAAACTTTCTTTGAAATATGTTAGAATGATTGATAATGTATTGTCAGGAATTCATCTATTGGTTTTAACAAGAAACAACATGATATAATAAATGAGTTGCGGTTATGATCAGAAAAACATAATTGAGACAAAGCAGGACATATAAACTGTTATTATTGTAATATTGATAAATTATTGACTGTGATATAATACCTCAAGTAAGCGGAGAAATATCTTCAAGGGTGTTTTTAAATTGATTATATAACAACATTAGATACAAATAGAGGTAAACACGAAACCTGAGGGAAAAGGAAGAACTAAAAAACGGATTAATATCAGGTGCATTGACTGTGTATGCGTCTCCAGCTATGCACAAATTAACAGCCAAGCAAATCCACACTCAAAATTTAACTATGGGGATGTAACAATACGAAAAAATGTCCCTATAGCATTGATATTTCACATACGTATTTAACAGCAAACTATATAATATTCCGTTTTGCATGAGCTGTTATGTATAAATATGATGTAAAAAGACTTGCATACTGTTAAAGACTGTTTAAATCAATCTCTACCTTTTTTTCGTGGTGTATCTAATGTTGTTATATAACTAAAAGTATATATTTCAAATGCAAGGACGATCCGTAAAATACTCAAAAGATGTAATAAAAATAACATTTTAATATCCTTACTATATCTTACATCATCAAAGAAAATGTATGTATTGACTGATATAAAAAAAAGAAGATATGGTATGATTGCCAATGGGACAACTCTCCAGAAAATACCAAATGACACGAACATAAACAACTATACGTCACCGTACGACCTTCAACAATGAATAAAGCCCATACCGCATAGTCAGCTATAAAAGGCCCCAAAATGACAAAATTTAAATGATGATTCTTTGATTTACTTCAAGGCAAATGTTTGTTTTTTTATTAAGTTTAAAACAATATTCACAATATTTTAAAGACATCCCGCTAACATGTTTAACCCCGCCACATTATTTATGTATGTGCCTGTCCCAAGTTAGGAGCCTGTAATTCAGTGGTTGTAGTTTGTTTATGTGTTACATATGTGTTTTTCGTGTATTTTTTTATATAAATAAGGCCGTTAGTTTTCTCGTTTGAATTGTTTTACATTGTCTTATCGGGGCCTTTTATAGCTGACTATGCGGTATGGTATGGAACGCCGGAACTGTCTTATAGTGTAAATATTTAATGTGTTTTGTCGATTTGCCTTTACGTCCTGTCATTTCTTCTTTATGTTATGTGCAGATGCCTTTATTTCCTGACACGGCACCTCTGTGTTATGTCAAATTAGTAATTTGTTTGGTCAAACAATTGTAAGATATGTCATTGCTAAACTTTGTTGTGTAAAATATGCATTACATTATGCTGTAACTACTATATATTCTGTGAATACTTCGAAACTTTATGATCAACCACATTTACATTCTCTCATATATTATCTATGTTGTCTTTATTCTTCTTTTACGTAAGTCAGTTAATAATTGCGTCCTGTCTCAAGTGTTATTGTTATGTCAAATGTTCTGAAGGTTTTGTTTTGGTACACCTTTGTTCTATGTAAATCTCATGATATTATAGTCTTTTGACGTTATGTTGTGTTTATACATATGTATCTCCAGTGAAAAACACAATACATCATGGTATAATTCATATGCGTTTTGCCGAACAATTGATACTCTCTGTGAGCATTCATTACGTCATGTGCAAATGCCTTTTACATTATGTGCAAACCTCGTTTACCTTATGTGCAAACATCGTTCACCCTGTGTGCAAACATCGTTTACCTTATGTGCAAACACCTATTACGTTATGTGCAAATACCTATTAAGTTATGTATAAAAACTACATCATTATGTGCAAACACTATTACGTTATGTGCAAATACCGCCTACATTATGTGCAAACACCATGTAAGTTATGTGCAAATGCCTATTACATTATGTCCAAACATCTATTACGTTATGTGCAAACACCTATTACGTTATGTCCAAACACCTATTACGTTATGTGCAAACACCTATTACGTTCTGGTAAACGCTTTTGTGACACAGATTAAAACAAAACGCATCAATGATATGCATTTTGAAAATGAAGAAAATTAAAAGTTTGACCTTTCTAACAAACTGTGGATTTTTATATTAATTATATTGATTGGTGTAAAAATACAATATACATACAATGTATCTAGTTTTATGGGAAATTATTTTGCTCTACTTTAAGAGTGTGCGTTATACATCCATGCTTTGAAAATTTGTTCACTTTACTTGTTGAAAATTATAAGAAATATACAGACACGACTCTAGTTTTCAACCGAAAGGAACAATACGACATAAAAAGGAAGATGTGGTACGAATGCCAATGTGACAACTCTTCACAAGAGACTGCAGAATGATTTGTTATTACCCTCCCAGTAGGGTTTTCATCTAGCGAGAAACTTGTACTAGATTAATGCTACAAATGTAATGACGTCTCCCACGATTCATGTAGCAGCTAAGGAATCCTACAAAATGTTTAAGATTTTATTTTCGTTCATTTCCTTTCACAGTTGTGAATATTATTCTGAATAACCTTCCCGCAACTTAAAACTCCAGATAATGACTTTGATTTATCAGTATTTGGTCCGATAACTTTTCGAACCGTGTCATCAAGAACGATACTAAAAAATACATATTGTAGTAAATTGTACCTGTTTTCTTCTATTTTTTTTTTTTGTGTGCATATCTTTTTTTTTTACACCATTTAATTTTTCACCAGTTTAAAAAAAAAATGGTTACAGTTAAGTAGTTCGCTTTTATCCTGCAATTAGCTAGTTATTGTATACAAATAACAGGTAAACAACTTTTTTTTTGCTTTGTTTATACATGTACATATATGTTCCTGCTACCCGCTTCGATGTTGATCAATCGGTAATATGGATATTTCTTTCTGGATAATAGTTCATTTTTGGGTTTTCTTCGAGTCCGCGTTTCAATAATTGTAAAAATCAGAGACACTGGTTAAGATTTAAACAACTTATGCTCAAATACCAGGTGTAAATTTTAAACAATATATGTACATTGTCAGAAATATAAAATGTATTAGTTCTCGCTGCGAAACAGGAGAAATTCGGCAATTTCGTCCTGTTTCTAAAGCTCGTACACATAAATTTCATGTTTACCGACATTTACATTTACATTTATAATCAATACATTATTCCACAGTGTGTTGATATGAATTTATTTTTTGTTCAACATTTCAACGAATATCGTCGTATAAATAAGAAACATCAACCTATTTTCCGAACGGTGAGTCCTAAATTCAATGAATAATATGAGGCAGGCATTACCTGTGAATGGGGACGAAGTTTGTTTAAATTATTTTTTTTTGCAACTTATATATTTGTTAAAAAAAAGAAACGGAAATACCGTAACGTTTCCGATTTTGGTTCTGTTGTTAGGGGTTTTACTTTTTAAGTTATGACGTCATGTTCAATGTAAACAAAGAAACGCAATGCATCAGGTAACGTTTATTCATACCAAAGACAAAGAATGATTAAAAATGAAATATTGGTATTGTGTTCCTTGAGTTCCTATATTTTACTAGACTAATCAAAGTTTCACGACAACAAGACCGGAAGAATGAAGTAGAGTTATGTGTTCTGCGCAGATCCGGAATTTAAAAAGTCGACAAAAAAAAAAAATTGAACGATTTTGAGTTCATTAGTACAATGAAAAATTCGGGAAATTTTCCCGATTTTTTTTTTTTTTTTTTTTTTTTTTTATTGAATTTTCTACTGTAATTGGGGACTTCGTTCCCATATTATTGAGGGATAAACGGTATAAACGGTAAGCTTCGATGCGTTTAGTTATGAACGCGAATGGTTCGATAAATATAGCTAAATTCACAATTAAGCCAAATGTTCATAAAAGGGATTGGCTGCACATCATTATTCTGAGAAATCTTATTTTAAAAAATATGAAATTTCCTATAAATATATTCTATTGGATCTAAATGTTATCATTCTAAAATATGTTTTGACAGTTTCCGTTAAATATTGCCATTTTTAGATAGATCTGTCCCCCTTTTCTCGGCTACTGTTAAAGCGAGACGTGTTTTTTTATTAATAGCTAGCGAGGAATGAAGTTCATATGATTCAATCCAAGTTATCCTTAAACAATAAAATGCGGAAACAATCTTGAATTGATGCAATCATATTCGCCTTGAAATCGACGAAACATATTTAGTCAAATTTCTTTAAAAAAATCACCTATATAACGAAAAGAAAACTGTGACAGACTTTAACACGAAAGGGAAGGCTTAAATTTTTCTGTAATTTTCCTGCTACTGAATTTAAATTAAGAAAGTTCACTTGTCATGTTTTGTATTGATGGAATTTCGGAAACCTCTTGTTCATCCGTTTAAAGCACCATGAAACAATTGCCAGCTAACTCCCAGTTTTCAAAAATCTTTAAATGTGCAGTTTGTCATTGATACGATTTGAGTTCTCAAAATGAATCAAGATAGAATAAGGATTATAAGACATTTGTAAAAAAATATAAAACCCTTGTTATGTTTTATTAATTTTTGAGAACAGCTTTATGTTAAAGATATGAATCAAAGTACTGAAGTACTGAACATCGGATGACATCGGAAAACCAAATCACATCCCTTTACCTGAAGGTGACGTTAAAGTACAGATATATATTTTTCTGTGGGTGGATGATAAATTCAACCTCATCGTAGAAGTGATACAAATCAGTAAACTATGTTTTTTTTTGTTATACATTATTTTAATATTTGTAAATTACTGTTACATGTTTATATAATTTTCATCTATTTGTATATCATTCTATTGCACTATATTAATTAAAGTGCTGTGCAAGTGAATGGTGGACACTCTTCTGTAATAATTCGATTTTTCTGATAGATTGAATTTGAGTGGGCATTCATATTTTTCAGCAAAACATTCAATGTCCCACGCAGAGAGAGGGAGCAAAGATAGATAACTCTGCATGGGAGATTGCAAACGTTCTTGAGATATTCTTCCGCATGCGGTAACACACTTTTTCTGTACGTGTGTATAAATATTAAAGATCTTTTACTTTATTTATGTTTCTAACGAGTTTAACGACATTTTCATATTATTAATTTATGTTCCAAAAAATTTATTTTTAGGAGTATCCATTTGAAATGAATTAAGAACAAGTGATAAGGAATGTAATTTTGCACTCGATAATGTCCGCGTATTTATTATTATCATGTTTATAGATGGGTTACGTAATGGAAATTTAGGCGACAGCAATACACATCAATGCCCTCATGGTCATCCGATATAAAATGAATAGAGAAGTTGTTCATTAAGATATCATTATATAAACAAACACACGGACCTAATTTGTTTTTCTTTTTTTGATTTCTCATTCAATGACCAGTGGCGGAACCAGAATTTTTGAAAATGATAGAGCTGCGTTTGTTTGTTCTATAAGCAGTTTGATTAAGAGAGGGCTCGGGACTCAGTTTTGCCAAAACTCCCTGCTAATTAAAAAAAAAATACAAGTTAAAGAGGTGGCGAGAAAATATCTTCGTCCTCGGTCAATATAATATGAATAGACGCATATATAATGTTTGACCTTGTCAAAAGTCTATAATTCATAAATGTAATTCGGCGCCTTCCAAAACCATATGTTATGATTATGTATGCAAGATATGGCGACTTATGAAATGACCCGCTTGGTGCAGATGAAAGAGAACATTACATAAATAAGACCGTTAGTGCTCTCGTTTGAATTGTTTTAAATAATCTTTTCGGGGCCTTTAATTGTTGACTATGCGGTATGGGCTTTGCTCATTGTTGAAGGCCGTATATACAAAGAATGGATGTATAACGCACACTCTTTGAGTAGAACAAAAAACTAAATATTTATATAGATTACCTTAGTTGTATTTGGCAAAACTTTTAGGAATTTGGTCCTCAATGCTCTTCAACTTCGTTTTTTATTTAGCCTTTTTAACTTTTTTGGTTTCGAGCGTCACTGATGAGTCTTTTGTAGACGAACCGCGCGTCTGGCGTATATACAAAATCTAGTTCTGCTATGAGATTATTTACTACCACTGGGTCGATGCCACTGCTGGTGGAGATTTATTTCCCCGAGGGTATCACCAGCACAGTAGTCAGCACTGACATGAATTATCATTGATATGGTTAAATTTATAAATTTACTGTTCACAAAATTTTGAATTTTTCAAATACTAAGGATTTTCTACCTCAGGCATAGATTACCGTAGTTGTATTTGGCAAAACTTTTAGGAATTTTGGTCCTCAATGCTCTTCAACATCGTTTTTTATTTGGCCTTTTAAACCTTTTTTGGATTTGAGCGTCACTGATGAGTCTTTTGTAGACGAAACATGCGTCTGGCGTATATACAAAATCACTGATGCGTTTTGTTTAAATCTGTGTCAAAAAAGCGTTTACCAGAACGTAATAGGTGTTCGCACATAACGTAATTGTTGTTTGGACATAACGTATAAATAGGTGTTTGCACCTAACGAAATAGATGTTTGGACATAATGTAATAGGCATTTGGACATAATGTAATAGGCATTTGCACATAGCGTTATCGGTGTTTGCACATAATGTAAGCGGTATTTGCACATAATGATGTAGTTGTTATACATAACTTAATAGGTATTTGCACATAACGCAATAGGTGTTTGCACATAAGGTAAACTCTGTTTGCACATAGGGTAAACGATGTTTGCACATAGGGGGAACGATGTTTGCACATAGGGGGAACGATGTTTGCAGATAAGGTAAACGAGGTTTGCAGATAAGGTAAACGAGGTTTGCACAAAACGTATAAGTTGTTTGCACATAATGTAAAAGGCATTTGCACATGGCGAAATAAATGCTCACAGAGAGTATCAATTGTTCGGCAAAACGCATAGTAACTATACCATGATGTGTTGTGTTTTTCACTGGAGATACATATGTATAAACACAACATAACGCTAAAAGACTATAATATCATGAAGTTTACATAGAACAAAGGTGTATCAAAACAAAACCTTAAGAACATTCGGCATAACAATCCCATTTGAGACAGGACGCAATTTTTAACAGACTTACGTAAAAGAAGAATAGACACAACATAGATAAAATATGAGAGAATGTAAAGGTGGTTGATCATAAAGTTTCGAAGTATTCACAGAATATATAGTAGTTAAAGCATGATGTAATGCCTATTGTACACAACAAACTTTAGCAATGACAAATCATACTACTGTTTGACCAAACAAATAACTAATTTGACATAACACAGAAATGTCGTGTCATGAAATACAGACATTTGCACATAACATAAAGAAGAAACGACAGATCGTTAAAACAAAGGGACAGAACACATTAAATATTTACACTATAAGACAGTTCCGGCGTTCCATAGTATGGGCTTTGTTCATTGTTGAAGGCCGTACGGTGACCTATAGTTGTTAATGTCTGTGTCAATTTGTTTTTGTTTAGGACAGTTGTCTCATTGGCAATCATACCACATCTTCTTTTTTATAGGCTCTGCAAAACAGATTTATAGAAATATATATTGTTTCCAATTCCAGAATGACATTTTGTCGGTATGGTGCAGAATAACCAGGAAGATCCAATGACCCTTAAAGAGAATTTCCAGTCAAGTGTTTGTATGATGACGCTTTCCAATGTATCATCAAAGTTAACGCCATGAATCCAACCAGAAGTTGATCATATATTTAAACATCATTTATTATAGCTACGTTGTAAATGGCTTTGCAAATCAATTTCCCAATTTTGGAATTCTATCAGCTGCAAAAACAATGTGTTTTATATGAAATTTTGAAAAAGTAGAGATTGATTTAAACAGTCTTTTACAGTATGGCGGTCTTTTTATATCATAGTTTACGTTAGAATAATAAATAGCAAAATAACAATAAGCGAATAAATACTTAAGCAACAAAGAATGCGATGGTTTTTATTTCTAAATTATCACAACAAACTTATCATCCTTTTATATGATGAATGCTTTATATCGATTAGAATTATTTGACATCGGTTTGTGCATAGGAATACCCCAGAATACTTTCTAAAAAACATTTCTGGGAATTACGTCAAAATTACCGAAGGACACACTGGCTTGTATGCCTGGTACGATGATGAACTACAAACATACATACAAAACTAAACTATTTTCATGCAACGTATCACATGTTTTGAATTGTCACTGTATAAATATACAACTGATATATTTTAATTGAATTGATGTCAGTTATAAGTAGTTTGAGAGAGAATATTAGGACATCAGATGTTGTGCATAAAGCCAAGCAGTTGTATATCATTTTTGTAAACTTATTGATCGTTATTCTAATATGAAATATGTTGACAGTGGTTCACTTGTGATGAAATATCGCCAAAAGATTAAATAGATACAAATCTTAATTGAGGAAACGCATGGCGATACCACGTTTTTTTTTAGGAATTTGTTTAAGTAGAAAACGATGGATTAAATCTGGTTTTACAGCTAGATTAACTCCTTACATTGTGTTATAATCTGGAATACTAAATACTATTAAAAACAACTAAAGAAATATGTGAACAAAGAAGCACAAAAAGGCATATAGTCAAAGCACATAAGCAAAGAATACAACAATTTATAATAACACAATAACATAATGACAAGATGTATAAGTACTGAGTCACGTAGTGTGTACCACAGAAACACAAAAAGGCATATAGACAAAGCACATTACCAAAAAATGAAAGTCAAGAATACAAAAGTTAGAACAATAACACAATGAAGGGATGTATAAGTACAGAGCAACATCATATGCATCAAAGAAACACAAAAAGGTATATAGATAATGCACATTAGCAAAAACGAAAGAAGCGAATGCATCAACTATCATAGAACAATAACTCAATGACGAGATATATTAGTACAAAGTCACGTCTAATGGATATCACAAAAAAAAGACTAAACAGTAAACATATTATTTATTAGGACAAATAAAAGAATAATATAACACGCTATAAAGACAATAAACAACGTCAGTACCCGGAATCTACATTTGTATGCATCAAGACCATCGTATATTATTTGTAAAGTTGATACGAAATATTTATCAACAAGGTCTTTGTTCCTTACGATGAACTTTTGAGAACAAGGACGAGAAATTCTTTGACATACCCTTGATTCACCAACCTTCTGTTCAGACACTGTTGACGTTTTACAAAGTCTGAGTAGGAGTTGCAAGCTTTTGTATATCAAATAGGTTGGGAATTGTATATCCCATATGTCGGTGAAGTTGTCATGTTGGGTAATTTCAAAATAATAATTGTTTATATTGGAATCCTGTACTGAGTTGACTGTGAATTTCAAAATCGAGATATAAGTCTAAAAGGAGGAAGCCGTGTCTGTTGTTTCTTTAATTTCTAGTTCTGTGAGATATGTTAATGGAACCCAATCAGAAAAGTTCTGATTGTTAATGGAATGAACATAATTAATATATTTGAATGTGAAAGTAGATAAACTGGCTTCTGTGATCTTCTTGTTTTTGACAAGTGTCTGAAGGACGTCCGATTCTTATGAAAAAAAGTAGAGGTTGGCAAGTAGAGGCCCATTTAGGAATGCCGACAATCTGTTGAAAATGTGTACCTCAAAATTAAACAAATCTGTCGTCAATAAGATACTCCAGCATACTGATACATGTACGTGTTCCTCTGTATAGCATGTCTTATCCTTCCGTTCACTATTAACAAATTATGCCGTATGGTATATCAAAATAATAAAGTTATAGCGTATGCTACCATTTTTATGTTGAAAAGCAATTTGAATTATTTCTTTTACACGATTTTTCAATTTCACATGGGGAATGGGGAATGCAATTTAAAATTACGAGTTTTAAATGCTATGAAGATCAAATTTAGATCCTATCTAAACGACCTGTATGAATATCTGCGCATACTGATGGTTGGTGATTTAAATTCGAAGAACAAGATGAAATAGTTGAATTATTAACGGTTATCGTTCAACACGTGGAACGTTGAAGGTAATCATGATCTGACAAATAAATAAAATCGTATTTCTAGACAATTCAATTTTTTAAGTTTTAATTAAGTAAAAGATAAAATAACAAAAAATTACGAACTCTGAGGAAATTCAAAATTGAATGTCTAAAACGGCAATATCAATAGCGCAAATAGTTCAAACGAATGGGTAACAAAAGTCATATAATAATTCCAGACTTGGAACAGACGTTTGTTTGTGTGTAGCAAATGGCAGTTTAAACCTGGTCTATAGCTACAATTAGATAAACCTCTCACTTGTATGACAGTCGCATACAATTTCATTATACTGATAACGATGTTTAATCAAAACAAACATACATAATAAGAAAAATATCAAATATATATCTAGAGATACAATAGTTAAAACATAAATCAAGGTAACCAGCACTCAAACAGAAAAAAAGTCACATAGTTCGGCTGTTCTTTTTAAACATGTATAGTTTAAGCACTCTGATATGTTTTGTGGATGTTGTTCAGTCTTTCTTTTTTCAGGAAGTGTTCTGCAGACTTGTTATTCTGTTTGATCTATGCGCCATTAAGTATGTTAGTCTCTCTGCGATTAAAAAGCATCCCTTTTAGTATTTTCCGTATCATTTAGCAGATTTTGACTCGTATTATTGTTCTTCGAGTAAACATGATGTTGTGATAAAAGAACAGTGAAGTATTGGAATAGGTAGCGTACGTTTATACTGAATACAAATGCTACCATCATATTACGATATTCAGGAAATGATTGATAAATTGCTTTGAAGAAATGCTGAAAATTTATCATACCGCGATAAAAAAAAATGTTACTTGTTACTAAATACATGAGGATTTAATCATTTTATTAATTTCCCACATGTTTCGCACTGAAGTAAACCTTATTAACACGCGGTTAATGACCAACAGATACATTATTTGTTTTTTTGTATATGAGAACATTAATTATTGGATCGGATAGTGTTTAATTAAACCTAGACGCATTCAATAATATAATAAAGTGACAGGTTTTCAAACAAATTAACAAGTGTAATTACATTTGAATAAATTGTTATGAAGCTTTTGTATTTATATCAATATTGTATTTTTATGTTGAGAGCAGATAAAAAAAATATTGATATGTCCAAGTCTTACTTGCAATATCCTGCAGTAAAATATTGGAACGAATGTCCTTCACATTTGTTTTTTGCTATAACGTATTAAACTGTTATAATAGTGTTTCACATTTGACTTATTTAAAAAAAAAAATATAATGAAATGAAACATTTAAAAATACGGGCAAATTTGATGATAATACAAAATGTACCAAAGGAAATTTTGATATAAATAAGAAAATGTGGTATGAGTGCCAATGAGACAACTACATTCCTCCGTGTTCGTGGCCTTATTCAGGATAGTTTGGTTAATGATAAATAACTTTAAATTTAATAAATAGTGAAAAAAAATCTATCATCATCCATACGCATTTACTTCTCAATTAAAGAAATGAGAGCTACAGTTCGCGACACGATAAGAAATGTGTTTACTTTTATGGTTTTGTGACAATAGACCACCTTTTGTAACTGTACATTTTCCCACATAACTTCAATGAAAATCCATCGACTGTAGAATCATATCGGCTATACTGTCCGTCTAGATCTGTTCGTCAACATAATATTTACAATACAAGCTATTGCTGGTCAATAAGCCTATTAATGTAAGGAGTACAAAATTCTAGACTAGAAATAAAGAATGTATAATTTTTTAGTTATTTTTTGTCCATAATGTTTTCCGGGAGCATATATCCCTTTTTTAAATTCATAATTTCGTCCAATCATGTCCTAGCCCTAGTGGAGCGTCCTTTATGTCAAATACAGCAAACAAAAACTACTGAATACTGACTGTGACAGTAGAGAACGACTCAACGAAATGATAACATCAGCACAACAATACTTTTGGTTTTCTTTAATGATATTTAATTTCAATTATTTAATTGTATCGATGCTAATGGGTTCGGCTCAGCCTCAATGGTTTCCTGCCAAAACATATGATGGCTCATACGTTTATTTTTGTAATTTGTATACTTGTGACATAAAGACAGAATACAGCACGATTGTTTTCATGGTACAGTGCGTTTCAAATATGGCCTTTAATATATTTCTATTAAAATTCATTTTATTAAATCAACCTTAAATAGCAGACATATTAATATAATGGCTAATACTTTTGTCCCTATAAAAACACGTTTCTGGCATACACATTTTAAATACTCGTGTAGTGATACAAAATAGATGGGATACTGTAAGATAACAACAAAATACAAACATGACATAACAATAATTATTTACCCTTTTTTCATTCAATATAATTGTTAATAAATGTGTTGATTTTGAGTGTACCTCATGATGAATGATTATCCGCAAAGCACTTGGTACACACGAGCTTTGTGATGTGTAATTTTCGATTATATGTTTTTTTTTATCAGAAAACCTAGCTTTTATCAGCTGCACATAGTGTTTTAGAAAGTTTAGTGTGAGTGTGACCAATTACTTAGATGTAAAATTTACTTAAACATTGATGTTTAAGTTTTAATTCAAATATTCATGATGGAAGCATTTGAAGATGAATATTGAGGTTCTGTAAATTTTATTTTAGATTTTGTTTTCATATGACTCGACGTCCTGGTGTGATGGAAGTCAAGTCAGTCTTAATTTGTAAAAGTTTATTCAGTTTTCATTCGAAAATGGAATAAAACCTACTTATAACAAGAAGAAATGCAATTGAAGTTATTTAGGGCACAAATACTCGAAAACGTCAACTAATAGTACAAATAGTCAAAGCTACCACGTTAAAACTTTATAATTTAAAACACCAGACGGAGTGTCGTCTACATAAGACTCATCGGTGACGCTCAGATCAATATGACTCACGAGGGACGCTCAGATTAATAGATTAAATAAATCATACATTGAATTCTCTTTTCTAATCAATTCATGGGTTGAGTGGTGTATAAAAATATGATGATCTAGACTATTTGTATCAGAAAAACAAAATCATGCAAATAAATTTGACTATGCATCATGTATGCATTCCCAACAACTTCCTGTACGAATTAAGGGCGTTGAAATAGAAACAATTTCACGTATTTTGTGCTGCAAAGAAGACTACCGTATATGGACTGGATTTTTGCCTATTGCCGCAAGTCGTAGAACAGTATTATCCAAGTCATTTTGGATATGTTCAGTAGATTGTTACACTCCTGTTACCTATATCAGATTAAATGCAACACTGAAGTATTTCCCCTTAATCCTTTGCTTAATTGCTTGATTATTTCATGTTTTTATCATCTAACATGTCTTATACACATTTCTGGAAACAGGTGGTTTATGAATCCTGCAAAGTAGGTTTCTTCCTGATTATAACTCTGTCGAAAGACAAAAACATATTTTTATCTATGATTGCTTTTTCATTCTTATGCTAAATAATTTTAAGGTTCATCTTTAAGCATCTGTTAGCGATTACATTGAGAACCAAATGCACGAGTATTATAAAATGGATACCCTTTACAATACTTTGCCAATAAACTTTTACCAACTGCAGCTTATTAACTATATCAAAAGCTATGGGTACACCAATTAATAAAATACTGAAATATGTTAGTAATACATTGTTGACAATCATAAGCATAACTTCGCAATATTGTGGAATTTATGTTGTGCTTTAGCATGTAACATGAAACCAAGCATCCGACTGCATTTAGAAATGTTCTCATTTTTGTTTCTGTTGAAATATCACTAGTGACCAACATATTTATTCTTAAAGCAACCCTTGCCGGAAAATTATAGATTGAATTTTTTATGTACTACTGCCACATTTAATACAACAAGTTCAACATCTAGCAAAATAGTTTATTAATAAATTCCGAGGAGTGACATTTAGTACAGCTTACGTATTAAAACAATTGGCGAAATTCATTAAAACAAATGAAAATGTTTTTCATTCTTTACAATACACCATGACATTGTACATAAATGATTGTTTTGCTAATTAATATTTTTTTCATTAGAACGACCTTGTAACAAGCTATAGGATACATTTACAGCTAATAAAATTGTTTACACATTTTACATCAACAGAAGTTTGTTTTGATTTTAAAGGCAAATCAATAATAATCATTGGAAACAGTAAAAAGTCAAATTCCTGTTTACTTTAATTAAAAAAGAACGCTTCTTACTTAATAGTCATTGACAAAATTGACATTATCGTGATATGAGACTGCCCACCTGCGAGTGGTATTGACTACGACCGTGATAATGACTGAGCCGTAGGCGAGGTCATTATTGCTGCCTGGATCATACCACTGTCCTACAGGCAGTCCATGCATAACGATATTGACCAGTTCTTCAATAACTCTTATATATATTCCATTGAGGAACCATGCTTTTACAAACTCTCATAAATTAAAAATGTTAAAAGCAAACTCGAGTTATTGTACGATTTCAATAGAAAAGAGTGAAATCAAAGAGTAAATGCAATTTTTTAGTACATGAATACTTAATAAAGTTTTTTTTTATTATTATTTTACAATCTACGAAAACATATTGTAAAAATAATGCAACAACTTAAAGATCAAATTTAAAGCAGGAAAATGTGAAAATTTATTAAAGGGATATCTCTGTAAACTGAGAAACCACTCCTCATTGGTCATTTACAAAGAAACTATGCCCGACCGGTTATTAACATGTGAAAGTCCGTTAACGACCGTTTTTCTGGTCCGTTTTGTTCTGTTTAAGACCGATGGAATTTATTACTAAAAAATAAAGGATGTCATGTGGCCCATTTCTATCCAATAAGAGAAGCTAATTCTTAACCGATATGAAACTATACATGTTAATAATGATCTATGGCAAAAAGAGCATTAGCCTTTCTCTTCACAATATTTAACGACCAAATTGAATACTTTTTTTTGTTGTATACATGTTTTAATACATATGATTTTCGAAAACCTAATTTATTAAGTGTCTGATATTGTGCCTTTTGTCTGTTATTGCTTTTTATCCGACAAATTAACTTTTTGTCAGCAACTTTTGCTTTCGGTCTGTTTCGCATTTTGTCATGTGTACTATTGTTTGTCTGTTTGTCTTTTTCATTTTTAGCCATTGCGTTGTCAGTTTATTTTCGATTTATGAGTTTTACTGTCCCTTTGGTATCTTTCGTCCCTCTTTTAATAGAACTATCGACCTTCTGGAGCACAACCAGGAACACTAAAAAAGAATTCGAATAACTACCGTCGAACACATCAGCATGCACTATCGATCTCATTAATGACTCAAAAGTGATTACGATAGGTTAATTAATTACATTGATAATACGGCTACCAAAGACAAATAATTAGTGCCAAATTGTTACTAAATTATAAAACATTTATAGCTTACTGTTCGGTGTCAACCAAGGCTCCGTGTTGAAAACCGTTCTTTGACCTATAATGGTTGACTTTCACGGAGAGTTGTTTCATATGCACTCATAGCACATCTATTTATATATATGTAAAGATTGCCAATATGTTTATGTATGTTCAATACATCTTATTTATCCGATTGTTGATTGAAGTGATGATAACAAATAGTGGTTGCAACAGGGTCTTAGTTATTTTCCCAAAATCTCTAAGTAGTGATAGAAGGTGTTGTAAATAAACACGAGTTCGTTGAGTTTATTTATTATCAACACTTGTCTAGTTTTTGATAGCAATTTGTTGATAGAATTTCTGAAGGTGAAGGTCCTTCGCATCAGTGTTTGATTAAAACTGATTTCAGGAGGAGCGAAATATACCATATGGGATAGGCAAACTCATGCATCGCAAATAAACTGACTAAGTCATGGTTAAAACAAAAAGAAACAAACAGACAAATAATAGTACACAAGACACAATGCAACATAGAACACAAAAGACAGATGAACACGAACTCCACTGGGGTGATCTCATGTGCTCCTGAAGGGTAGGCAACTCCGACTTCACATGTGGCAGCTGTCGTGTTGCTTATGTCATTACAAATCCGGTAAATAGTATAATTTGGTAGATCACATTCATGAAAAGGCAAGGGGATTGTAGTTAAAAAAGCAACAGATCCGAGGTCATCTGTGAAACGGTTATTCCATAACGGTCAACCAAAACGCGTAATGGCGTCCGTAAAATGTACGAAAGGATGATTTTTGTGTTTATAATTGACTACAAGTGTTAATCATGCTGTAACCGTGACCACTAGCCCTTTGTGATACAAAATGACTTTGAGGTATTTGTTTGGTATATAATAGATTGAGTTCTGATATTTACACCAAAAAATATTGCTATAGAAACAAGAAAAGATAATGGTTTCCTCAAATGATTTTTACTAAAATATACCTTTAGAACTTGGAATTTTACGCTTTTGAGACTTTGACGAGCCCATTCTGTACTATTTGGAGGTAGATAATGTATGGCGATTTGATTCATTACAGATAATACATTGAATTTTAAGTTTTATTCTTCCAAGTAAACCTTGGTGTTTTATAAGTATATCGGATATGTTCCTATAATCTTAGCAGAGACAACGCACGCATAGGATATCCGTTTAGTTAAATCAGTGTTTTAGTAAGGTTTAAAAGCGTATGAATTCTATAATAGTATCCGTTGTCCGTACTCTCCCGGCGTACACCGCATGGTAGGATATTATTTTCCTGTATCGCCAGATAGCATTACATATTTTTTGAGAGATCATCTGTTGGTTGCGTTCATTTTATTCTTGTGAGTTACTATCTGTTGATCTGGTCTAGTTTATTCTCTGATGGTTTGTTTAACGGCTTCTAAGTCTGGTTTCTGTCACTTTGCATCTTGCTTGTGAATGTTTTTGTGAAATATACGTTACCTATATCATGAATATTGGTTATGAAGCACAAGCATTTGTAAGAGGTTATTGATATGCCTAAACCGAAGTATAAAGTTCGAACAGATACAAAAAACACAACATGACAAAAACATTGTATGTGAATATAATACATATTAAATTTTGTACTTTATGTCAGTGCCCATGAATTTGCATGTTATAACATAATAATGTGTTAAATGAAAAATGAGTTATACAAAACCCTTTAATAAGAAAAAGAACTGTTTTTTGTCAAAGATATTTATTATCTCAGTGCACTCGACACTCGTATATGAATTGTATGATGGAAAGTGTCAGAGCTCCAAAATCAGAATAACAAATTGAACGGACAACAGCCGAGTTCACTTTTCACAGAGAATAATGCAAACTTGGCACTCAAACTAATTATATACAAAAAGACTATGTAGATAATCATTTCAATCACATTTGCTTGTTGTCGATTAGTACTTAGAATCGCTGTCTTAGAGCAACGGCCGTATCAAACAAATGTAATTATTAAGTTCTAAGATTGTGTGTAATATTGTTAGTTAATTACATGACATATGCATGTGTGTGTCATGTAATCTGATTGCCTGGAAACCTAGTGCAAAGACTAAAATGCTCTGATTATGTTGAAACAATTCCTGTATGATTCTAATTTATGCCATGTTAAAAAGTATAAACAACTTTCAATTGCAATGAAAAATTAGAAATTAAGGAATTCCAAGACAGAGATTTGGAATAAATATGTACTCATTGCAGACAGAAATCATTTATAAATGTAAATGACTATCAAGCATGCCACAGATAGGAGAAATTCATCTATTATTTAACGTTTTCAAGAAAGCACTGTCATGGTATAATAAATCAATAGGTAGTTTGACAAAAAAAAAAACTTGAAGGCGTATACACATGACTTTTACTATAAGTCGGCATCATATCTTGACTTACATCTAGATATTGACAATGAGGGTCGGTTGAAAACAAAACTTTACGACAAAAGAGATGATTTCAGCTTTCCAATTGTGAACTTTCCATTTCTAAGTAGCAACATTCCAGCAGCACCTGCATACGGGTATATATCTCCCAATTGATAGATATTCCCTTGCTTGCATTTCCTATCATGATTTTCTTGATAGAGGGTTGCTGCTCACATGAAGCTATTAAACCAAGAGTTCCAAATGGTGAAGTGGAAATCATCCCTTCTAAATTTTACGGACGCCATCACAGTTGGTTGACCGTTATGGAATAACCGTTCACAAATGATATCGGATATGTTCCTTACGTCGTAACTACAATCCCCTTCCCTTTCATGAATGTGACCTACCGAATTATACTATTTATCGGATTTGATATCACATAAGAAACACGACGGGTGCCACATGTGGAGCAGGATCTGCTAACCCTTCCGGAACACCTGAGATCATCCCTAGTTTTTTTGGTGGGGTTCGTGTTGTTTATTCTTTAGTTTTCTATGTTGTGTCGTGTGTGCTGTTGTTTGTTTGTCTTGTCATTTTTAGCATGGCTTTGTCAGTTTGTTTTAGATTTATGAGTTTGACTGTCCTTTTGTATCTTTCGTCCCTCTTTTACTATAGCAGTGGCATTTAAGTCTTACACTCCAAAAATAAATAAGATAACTGCAGCAACCTGTACGTTTGCTATTAATCGGAATAATACAACAATTTGAAACAGTTTTGTGACACATAGCAATGATACAAAACTAAACGAAAATTCATATTTGAATATATTATAAGTTATAGGTAAAAAGAATAGAGTTGCAGCCATAGTAAATATGTATGTTGCATTTTAACGTAAGTTCCATTTGCTAGACATTTTTAAATATTTGGAAATATTTATTTCTATGTGTCTCAAATTCCTGAATTTAAAAATCAGATGGTTTTATGCTTTATGTAAAATAAATGTACAATTTAAGTTTTTTTATGTAAATGACGATTGAACCCCTTCTTTGACTTACGCTGTAAAAGACTACACCTTGAAGGACATTTGTTTCAAAATATAAATGTGTGCCCTTTGTGTACTTTTTACTGTTAGCTTTATGATATATTTGCTCATAAAGAATTATACATCAGCAGACTGAGTGTTTTGTTGGAATTTCCAACCACAAAAAATTGTACGAGGATTGATTTGGTTAATGCGTTCAAGCATTTACACTTATTAAGTTCAATACACTTTATTCTGCATACTGAATCGATTGAATAATTATGACACTGTTTTCAATGTGTTT
The DNA here is from genome assembly GCA_019925275.1 of Mytilus edulis. Classification (NCBI taxonomy): domain Eukaryota; kingdom Metazoa; phylum Mollusca; class Bivalvia; order Mytilida; family Mytilidae; genus Mytilus; species Mytilus edulis. The sequence continues at coordinate 32,772,941 of CM034361.1, read as the reverse complement.
CGTAGTTTGTTTTTTTTTCGAATTTTATCTATCTTTATTTACTATTCAATGTGTATTTGTATCGTTTTAAATATCATTACATTACTATAGCATGTGTCAAATGCAGATGTTTAAGTTTACTATGATTTGTCTGGTTGAAATTGAAAAAAAAACCACAAATTGTCAGTATTCGTATGGGAACATCATAAACGTTTACTGCTGATTTTCATATTACAAGCTAAGGGTACATTATTTATTAAAACTAATGTAAACTATCAAATAAAAATTTTTGGCATAATTTTTGCAATATTGTGGAGCTTATGTTGAGCTTTAGCATGTTACATGAAACAAAGCATCCGACTCATTTAAAAATGCTCGCATTTGTTTCTTTTGAAAAGTATCATAGTGACAAGGATATCTATCATTTGCATAGAAAAATTATGAAGCGAATTTCCAAGATACTACTGTTACATAAAGTACAAAATGTTCAACAACTATCAAAATACTAAGTAAGTAAAATCCAGTGCATGACATTCAGCACACTATACGTTTAAACGTGACGAAATTTCATTAAAAAATATTTTCATTCTGGAAATATTATCCATGACTTTGCACATACATGATTATTTTACTAATCAATGCTGTTTTAATCAGAACGACTTGCAACAATCTATGAACGAATATAACATACATAACTATATTTTTGTTTACATAATTTGCATCAACTGAAGGTTATTTATACTTAATGATCAATACTAATCACTGCAATTACCGAATGCCAACGTTTTGTTTCTAAATTTGGGAAAAGAAACTACAACATTATTCAATAATGATCTATCGAGCAGAGAGCATAAGTTTGCATCTCATATATGATAACAAATATGAAATAGTTTCGTTTAAATGATGCTAATTAAAGATTATCAAAATGCTTAATTTATTTAGTGCTTTACGGTGGTTTTTGCCATTGTTGCTGTTTGTTCACAGTAAGTTTTCTTTTTGTCAGCAAATTGGCTTTCGTACTTACTCTTCTTCGGCTTCTTTGCTTTTCGTCTGATAAATTTGTTTTCCTAAAGACACTATTACATTTTTGACCTATGACGTTGAGTCGTTATGCTTTTGTCCACCGATGCATTGCTTGAGACGGATTGCAATTGTTATATGGAAATAGTGATTAAACCATCGGAATCGATATTCTAGACCAAAACAAGGAACGTAAGTTAATAAGACCTACAGTCGAGCAAATCAGATGATACTAACATCTCAATATGACTCATCTTAGTAATTACTGTAGTTAGCGTGTCTGGGTATACAAAATTTTAGTCCTGGGTATCTATAGTGAGTTTATTAATTACTATAATCACTCGGCTTCCCAAGGCCTTTCATTTAGTGTTAAATTGTTCATAAATGGTAATAAAATCATGTAAAGATTACCAAATAATGTTTACGTATTGTTGATGCATCTTATTTATCCGATTGTTGATTGAAAAAATGAAAACAAATATTGTTTGAGATGGGACCTAAATTATTTCCTCATATGTCATAGTGGTGATTGAAAAAAAAAAAAAAAACAAACCTTGTGGTGTTGTAAAAGTTCGATGAGTTATATATTATCAACACAAGTCTATTATTTGATAGCCAACTGTTGATAGAATTTATGAATGGGAAGGTCATTCGCAGTAGTTAGCCAATTGTGCGTTCGGTCCGTATCGCTATTCGCATTTCGTACGAGACTTTTGCTTTTTGTCCGTCTAGTTCGGTCCGTTTTGACCACCCCTGATGATTGCTTAATGACCGATTTTAATATGTGTATATGGGTATATTGATAGAACAATCGAACTTCTGGAGCAAAACAAGGAACCCTAATACATAAGAACTACAGTTGAGCGAATCAGTATGAAATTACATAGGGATAACTATAGGTTAGTTATTTTGATCACTTGTCTACTGAAGGCCAAATGTTTAGTGTCAAATTGTTAAAAATTATAATACAAGCATATATACACAATGTCAGTATGTTTATGTATTTTTAATACATCTCATTTGTCCGATTATTAATTGATGTGTTTACAGATATTGTTTTGAATGGGGTCTTAGTTATTTCCCCAAATCTTTAAGTGGTAATTGAAGGTGCTGTATCACATTTCTAGTACGTGATAGCCATCTGTTGATAGAACTTCTGAATGGAAAATTCGTAACAGTCTGGAGACTAATACTGATTTTAGAAGATGACTTGTTATTCTTTTAAGTTTCTTATTAAGATTGCAATTAAATAGTAGTATTTTTTTGATGTTTTGTCTTATAATTGGCTACAGGTGTCAAACATATGCATGCTGTAAACTGGATCACTCGACTTTTGTTATAAAAAATACTTTTAGGGATATTTTTTGGTATAGTAGACTGAGGTCTGATATTTCACAATAAACAAAGCTATTGTTTTATAAAACCAGAAAAGATAATGGTTTACTCAAATGATTTTATTAAAATGTAACCATTAGAATTACCTTCATGCAGTGTATAAATTGGTGGAGTATTCTGACAAAGTGGGTCTGTTACAGTCATATTATTACGAAAGACAACACTTGTTTATAGGCCGATACATCTATATATTTACCGTAAATTGATTAAAATATCACATTATTTGCAAGACTGTTAATTGGAACTCAAAGCATTTTAGAGTTTGACGAGCCCATCCTTTACTCTTTGGATGTAGTTTATAGAGATCTGTATCACCATTGATAATAAATTGTATTTTAAGTTTTATTTTATAAACATTGGTGTTGTGATAGTATATCTGATATTACCTATAATCTTATTAACATGTACAGCTGTGCAAATAATACCTGTATTGTGCATGTTTGGTAAATGTTAAACATAGATTAGCGAATGTACTGTTTTGTAAGCAAACAAATCGAATGTAGACATAATGGCTTTATTATAAAACTGTTGCCGAACGTACATGCGCATGTTAGGTCCCAAAACGTCTTATTTTATACCGAACCTTATCATTCTACAAACATATCTCTGCAAGAACCTATCCGACTAAAATATGAATGAACAAAATGTCAGACAATTGGGATTCATGTTCAGCTTTGAAACCAGGTTCAAACCTCTATTGTAGTCGGAAAATGCTTGTACTTAGTGCGGATAATGGCAGTTATTTTTCAATTTATTCGTTGATTGATAGCTTTTGATTTGGTCAACTTTTAACTATTTATTTATAGTGGATTGGGAAACAAGTTTTCCAACTTATATTAATCCCTTTCCACTTTGCGGGTTCGAGTGCTGCCTTGTAGTGACATTAGTCTGCTCTTTTTCGAAATCTTCAAGGGTGTCTTTAAACTTCAAGAGATATGGCTCTCCCTTAACACGGGTCAGCCATTTATCTTCCCCTTCCGACGTAGTCAGTTTTTATTCACTTCTCATTTTAGAATAACATTGGGGTAAAGTATTTTTGTTCAACTTTCATACTATTGGTGTTTTTTTGCCAAAATTGTCTTACTTTCATATACTTATAAATAATGGACAAATACACTTTATGTTTACTTGTGAACAAATTTATATATTTTAAAGATCTAAAAGTCTTTTCTTCTCAAAATGTAACGTTTGTAGATTTTGACATATTTTGAGCAGTTTTATACCCTTCCATACTTAGGTTCATTTTGTGTATGGATGTACTGCATTGTAAAGTTTAAAAGTAACATAGACCTATACCATATGGTAACATCCATTTTGTAAGAACAAAATTTTGTATATTTTACAAAATAAAAAATTGAATTTTATTAATTTATTTCAATTGGTTGCAAAATCTTTCGAACGAAACATGACGTATATTTAGATTCATTTCTGTTTTTATCAGTCAAGACTAGACAAGAAGCATCTGAGAAGCGTTCAGATTTATACCTATTGTTTGAATAATCTAATGAGAAATATTGCAAACTAAATTAATGTATTATTTAATCAGGCACTGAAAAGTTGAAACCCAAGTTAATTATCTATACATTCAAATTGTCAATCCTGTACAAAATACGTAATGAATAAGTAATTACAATCAAATTTCTAATTTGTTTTTATTAAATAGAAACATTCGTCTTATGAAAGATACGTGATTTGAAAACTATTTCTCAATGGAATTAAACCAGAAATATTTAAATGAAAAAAAGCGTTGTCTTCCTTGAAATGAATGCGATAAGAATCAATATGTTTTAATGAATTTTTAATTCAACCTTATAATGAATTTTTAATTCAACCTTACATGCTTTATTTAATTCATAGGTGTATGGTTAAGCTGTATTTTTTACTGATATCAGCAATGCAGAAGTTTCTGAAAATGAAAAACCAATTAATGTTGAGATTAACGCTTTTTGTCGGGTCCTCAATGCTCCTCAACTTTGTACTTGTTTGGCTTTATAACTATTTTGATCTGAGCGTCACTGATGAGTCTTATGTAGACGAAACGCGCGTCTGGCATATTAAATTATAATCCTGGTAATTTTAATATCTATTAATGGCCCCAGGTTTAATCCACAATTTTCTACTGTACCAAATCATGAATATGACAGTTCATATACATGTACATTCGTTTGATGTGTTTAAGAGTTTGATTTGGCAATTTTATTAGGGACTTTCGATTTTGAATTTTCCTCGGAGTTTGGTATTTTTGATGTTTTACTTTTTTCGATGCCCTTAAAATGTGTTAGTGACAAAATAAGTCTACACATCAAGTTTCTATCTTCTTTTATGTACTCACGAAAACGTCGAGTTGAAACCCCAAAAAATGTTAATCTTTTTCTCAATTGACACAAATTTTGTAATTGTTCTTCAAAAACGAATTTGTAGTGTTTTGAATATCGCTCTACAAAAAAATTAAAATAAGACCAAAGCTTTTACGAGACGTATACATTCTGTGTGGAGGAATTGCAACATAGCCACAAAGAAGGTTTCCGTTCAACAGTATGAGCTGTTTATAATTTATTAGATAGAGACATATATATAGCTCAAATATTATCGTTTTTGTGTGAAACACTAAGAAGGATTGGCAGATTATCGTTGATCGAGTATTGATGCATGTTTGTATTTCAATGAAATGTCGCATTCGAGACATACTCTAGATTTGTCAACCAGATTTAATAAACGCTTATTCTGAAAACTTGCACCTGATTTCCGTTTGCTTACATTCCGTATAAATGTACATTAAATAGTAGACGGTGAAATTTAAAAACAAAATCAATCTTGCACAAATGCCGTACAATGCCAAATGCCATGCCCAAAGCAGGGAACAAATAAACAAAAAATAGCCTACAAACATATATATACATGTAATTAAAACTGAATATGTAGCAAGACTTCCCCAAGAATAACCGCACTTGAAATCCATGGTTTAAAAATTAAATGAAATGAAATTAAAATCAATATATGACCATATATCTAGTAAATTCAAATATCAATAGACAATACAGATTTAATGACAGACAGACATTCATATAAAATCTTACGTTTAAGAGAGACGAAAGATGGAAGAAGCCCTAAACAAACTGACAACATTGCCAAAAAAAAGAAAGAAAAAGACCAACAGGCGAACAAAAGTACACAAAACGCAACATAAAATAACAAACAACTGGACAACACGAACACCACCAACAACTTATCCCATGCACTCAAGAAATGTTAGAAGATGCATTTTCACATGTAGCGCAGGTTGTGTTTTTAATGTTAGTACAAACCCAATAACTAGTCAAACACACATTCTGGAAGAGTAAACGGGGTTGTCGTTAATAAGAACTTTAACATGTCCACTATCAATTGTAAACTGAATATTACATAACGATCAAGAAACTCGTGATTGCATCCCTAAAACATATACATTCGACCATAAAAAAGACTAAGTTACAAACAATTAAGTCTACATTTAAGAGAGGGTAAATCAGACTTCTCTTCATGAACCAGAGATCATCCCTTGTTCTTGATGGAATTCGTGTTACGCACTGTGAAGTTTCCATGATGTGTTTTTGATTCTGTTGATAGTCTTTTTTGTCTTGGTGTTGTCAGATTATTTGCAACTTATGAGTTTGACTTTTTGATATCTTTAACCTCTCAAATACGTTACACTAACATATCTCTTGCAAATCAATATAAAGTAAAATATCATACAATGATAGAAAACAAGATGCAGAATAAAATTCAAGCATATTTATTTTGACGGTGGTCTATTCCACCTTTTCACAGATTTTGTCAAAAAAAATTACCTGAGAACAAATGTTATTTATTCTTTTTAAAAAATGTTAATGGGAAAACAAATGTATCTGCTTTTAAAAATTAATTACTTACTCCAATATTGTGCTCTGTAATGATATTATCGAATCTTAATTCACTATTAAAGGAATACTTAAATGTATTATACCATTGTCATATACCTGCCCTTGAACATTTAAGAAAAAATAAACTGTATTCATTGCATTATACCATTTTCATATACCTGCCCTTGAATATTTGCACACTTTCTTTGAAGAAAAAAAAAAAAAAAAAAACCGCATCCATTGTCAAGTAAGTAGATTATTCAAGATCAATTGTGATCACTAGTTGATGTTGATTGTCTTGCTTTACCAATGCAATAAAGGGGATATTTACTTGTGAATAATCTCTCAAAAAGTAGGAAACATTAGACTCCAACACTGTTATAGCCATGTTAAGTAAATTCAAAATCAAATTAATTACTCGCTAATAGGTTTTATACCTATTTCACCATAAATATTCCATAATGTTCTTTTGTACTATAATTCCCATAAAATACAAGCGGAAGGTTATCTTTCTGACAAAAATCATACTTAATTGAACAGAAAAAAAGTACATAACTAATTGATTAAGTCATGAAGAGCATCTTGGTGAATTAAACAAGAGATTAAAAATCTGGTAAATATATGCAATGATGCTAATTATTTTATTTTACTTTATTGAAATCTGTTATGTTTGTATTTTTCTTATTTTTTTAGTTGCAGTTCTTTAGGTCTTGTTTTGATAATCATTGTTTACTGTTTACAGCTTATATCAACTAAGTTTTTGAGAAAAAAATATCATAGTTTAATGGCAGTGAATCCTTAAATATTTGTGACAATTTTTCAATGTTGTCTTACTTGCAGATATTTTTGTTGTTGCTGGGATTTGTTTTAGTCTTTTGAACTTCTATAGAATATGACAAAAATACAAAAAAAAAAAAGATTCAGGGAGATACTTTCTATAATGACTATGTTGACAGTTTCGACCATGATGACTGATTTAGCTGAACATTGTTTTACTGGTTTCTCAATATCTATTATATAGAAGCAGTTTGTACTTGTTTGGCTTTATCTATAATACTAAAATTACGAGGTCCAATTTGTCAGCCGTCATCACGTAAAAACGACGAATCAAAGAATTCAAATTTATATACAACTAATATAGTATAAAGGTGTAGATTAAAAATTACACCACTCCAGGCCCTTTTGTTTTCCGCGTAATTAATATTGCCAATAATTAGGAAGTTCCGGGTCGAGTACGATACCGATACCAATAATATAATCACCTGTTACCTATTACCTTATCTGTACGTTCCGCATCTGACAGGCGCACCACCAAACGGTGTATTCAGGATTAATATGCTATATACACGGGTCATAATCACAGGGTTGACACTACTAAATTGTCAAATTGTTACCTATTGTAGTATTTTAATCTGTAAGACTTTCTAAGACAACAATACGAATACTAAAAATCTGGACTAAAAATAAGCTTTAATTTGTTAGCGGGCATGACGTAAAACAGCGAATCAAAGAATTCCACTTTATTTATAACTATTATAGGACAATGCTGTTGATTAATAAATACTCCTTTCCAGGACCTTTTGTTTTCCAAATAATTAATATTACCAATAATTGATAAGTTCCAGTTCGACGGTTTCAAACAGAAAGATTTGAAAGCAGAGAAAATTGTGTATCTTATAATCGGCATGACTTTATCAGATGACAGTACTAATACTAAAATAAGGCTTGCGCATAGTTATATACTTTAATTCAGTCACGGACCCACGATATCACGGGTGTGTTCTAGTATCTATATATATCTATGAACGTCACTGATGAGTCTTATGTAGACGAAACGCGCGTCAGGCGTTTTAAATTATAATCCTGGTACCTTTGATACCTATTGTGGACAAAATGCACTAACATAGATAACAAATGATGTATTAAAGGACAATAACTGATAACAGGAGTCACTTGGCAATCTTTGCTGTTCGAATTTTCTCTCAGTCTTATGCGAGTGTCATACAAGCTATAAAGTCATGATTTATTCATCATTTCCTACATAAGGAAATGCGTGTACAAAGTCAGGAATATTCCAGTTGTTTTCCATTCGTTTGTGGTTTTTGAGATTTTGAATCTGCCATTAGAAAAGGTCTTTCCGTTTTAATAAAATCTTTGGAGTTCGGTTTTTCGGTATTTCGGTATTTCGGTATTGTATTTTTGTCTTATAATTACTGCAAACCAATGACAATGATGGATACAAGTCTTTTAAGGTCAATAACTCATATAAACCTTCAATTCCAGATTTCAGTTTTTCAGGATCAGTTTTCTCTATTAATTATACCTTGTCCGAAATAGTCTTTCAAAAGCAATGACTCAAGTGGTGGTTTATATTTTGAGAACTCAATAATCACGAATAATGACTTATTGTAGATCTCATTGTTCTGGTCGTTTTTTTTTTGTTTGGATTTTATGTTCTCATTGTTACATGAACATAAATAGCAAAATGCGCTACTAAACGACATTCGAAAGGCAAAAGGTTCAAAATTGGTAATCTGACATTTCTTTAAAATTACAAATGGCCAATGATCTGCTGAGTCAATTATATCCACGTCAGATGCTCCAACTCATTTAAATTGAGAGATATAAGCCAAAAAAATGAAATCTAACAAAAACAATAATCCAGAGGTAATAACTCAGAGGCAGATTATATGATATTTCTGAGATTTCAAAGAAGATAGATATTGACCACCTTATCATCTCTATCAACGTCAGATAACTGAATAATTATTTTAAAGATACATTTTCAAACAACTTTATTTTTTCCATTGATTTATATTTTATGCAAACAGCTTGCTGCCATGATTGTTTATGGATCAAATATTAAAACCAAGTACAATATGAATCATTTGGATAAAGTTTTGAAACATCAACTTGGTACTAGTACCTATCACAAAATATACTTAAGAAAATTTTAAGACGACAGACGGACGGACGACATACCAAAATTGGTCACAAAAAACATGGTTTTTAAAATAAACAGATAAAACAGAAAACAGCTATATCAAAGGTACATTCAAACTCTCTTGGTGCTTTATGTGCGTTTCTGTGAATATGTGTTTGTTTTGACATTGTAACACAGTGAGGACAGCTGTAACCATATTTTGACTATTTTACCTTTTATGTCTGTTTTGTTCACGCATCGTCGTAAATATAACGGAATTTATTTAATGCTACTGTCAGACAAGTGATAGGTTTGGCGTTATAAAACCAGGTTCACTCCACTATTTTCTACATTTGAAAATGCCTTTTCCAAGTCAGGAATACTATAGTTGTTGACCTTCGTTTGGTGTGTTATATCATTTGATTTTGCCATTTAGGAGGCGTGGCTGGGATTTTTTGTGTAACAAAATGTTTGTATGAAGCTAAACAGATGCTTTGTGAGAAGGTTGCATTTCTGTTAATATTGACCATGCAATTTTCAATAGGAACTCCCTTTACGGCTAAAACTGTACCACTTTTACTATGAAGTTTTGAAAAAAATCTTATCCTAGAATTGAAAGATCATATGCACTACAATTTTTTTCAAAGGTCAAAATATAGGACTGTGTGTCATATTTTCAACGTTTACATGCCCTGAACTTTTCAGAGTTTAAACTAACACTAATTTTCTTAACTACCCCTACCTCAAATGAAGGGTTACCACAGATTTCAATGTTAACAATATGCACATGGATATTTACTGGTAACATTCCAAAGTTATGTCTCTATGAGATGGAACACAAAGAGCATAACTGGGAACCAGTATGTAAACAAAATTAATTTTCTATGAATATTCTAAAAGAGGCGTGGTTTGAGAAACAGCTGTATTTACAAAGTGCAACCTATAACGTGCTGATCACCCCTAGTTTTTGGTGGGGTTCGTGTTGTTTATTCTTTAGTTTTCTATGTTGTGTCGTGTGTACTATTGTTTTTCTGTTTGTCTTTTTCATTTTTAGCCATGGAGTTGTCAGTTTGTTTTAGATTTATGAGTTTGACTGTCCCTTTGGTATCTTTCGTCCCTCTTTTCTTTTACACTCGTGAGAACAAAATACACGTGATAGTAATAATTCTAAACAAAAAGAGGCGTTCCTAAATGTAATCCAGTGTAAGCAGACACTTTTGAATTATAATACAAACATATTAGAATCCAAACAAAAACAACATACGCCAGTAGCCTCAATTAATTTAATTATCTGATAAACAATAATTGCTATTATTGATGGTGTCATATTGACTACTGGGCTCAAAATACCATAGGTGACTACGGGTAAGAGTCTACCAGCATCAGTAGGGATCCAGTTCTAAAAGAAATTTAAAAAATCCTTTAAAAGTAGTACCTCTGAAGCTTTTTTCTGGATTTACTTTCATAGTTAAACTTTAAAAAATAACTGGGTTGTTGGCATGACACGGGTTATGTTCTTCTCATATATGTTATGATGGTATGATACTAAACCCCTAACGAGAAGGATTGTGCCTGATGTTCATATGATGAAATCATAATCTTTCAGTCAGTTTAGTTGAAGTCTGGAGCTGCTAGTAGTCAGTTGTTATTTATGTATTATTGTCATTTTGTTTATTTTCTTTGGTTACATCTTCTGACATCAGACTCGGACTTCTCTTGAACTGAATTTTAATGTGCGTATTGTTATGCGTTTACTTTTCTACATTGGCTAGAGGTATAGGGGGAGGGTTGAGATCTCACAAACATGTTTAACCCCGCCGCATTTTTGCACCTGTCCCAAGTCAGGAGCCTCTGGCCTTTGTTAGTCTTGTATTATTTTAATTTTAGTTTCTTGTGTACAATTTGGAAATTAGTATGGCGTTCATTATCACTGAACTAGTATATATTTGTTTAGGGGTCAGTTGAAGGACGCCTACGGGTGCGGAAATTTCGCGCTTCTCGCTACATTGAAGACCTGTTGGTGACCTTCTGCTGTTGGTTTTTTTTTTCTATGGTCGGGTTTTTGTCTCTTTGGCACATTCCCCATTTCCATTCTCAATTTTAGATTCACAGGTATTGTATTTTTATATATATTCTTTAGTGAGTATTATGACGACCACATTCTCTAAATCTATCATGGTTTTACCTTTTTTGTTTTTGCATCTTCATAAGTTGCATACTCGCTTCCTTAAGATATGTACAAATCATGGCTTTTTTCCTCTATGTACTGTATACCACAGCCGACTAAAGTTGAGGTCATTGTATGACAAGACGTCGGACAAAAAATCTAAGTCTGAACTTATAACAACATTATTAATTTGCACTATTTACCTAGAACTATTCTTGTATGCAATGATTTACATTGAATGTTAATCAACGGTCAAGCAATGGGTTCATTTATGCAAAGGTGAACAATTATCGTCCTATTGTGTCAATACTAACGAATGTGCGCGTTATAGAACAGACAGTACCTGTGCAGATGTAATGGGTGTGTCTTATGCTGGATCATTCAAGTGCCTAATCTAACACATACAGACAATCAAAAACACTATTAGTAGACATGTCAATACGTGCATGTATTTTTTTGTTTTTGTAAATTATAACATTAACATAGTGATTCATTTGATACAAAGTACAAAATGCATGAACACGTCGTGTTCACATTTATTATTCAATATTTGACGAACATTGTCATTAAAATTAAATACAAAAATCTTATTTTTTTAATAACGTTATGAAATGTACGCGCATATTGCCTAAAACAGTTAGTTAGGGGTTAGAGTTAGCATTTTTTGGCTAAATTTCTGTGCAAAGTAAAACAAAACAGAAAACTAACATACTTTAAAAAAAAACAAAAAAAACGAAAAAACTAACAAAAAGTTGATGACAACAACAGGATTGAATTCATTGGAGACATTCATCATGATTGATGATTTTAAAGTTGATTCATATTTCCATCGTTACTCATGTGAAATGAAAATTGTAATGTACTGTATAAGTTGTTCAAACACAGTTCTGACAAATGACTTTTCAGTAATCGCTTGACCATACAAATATTAGATAATTCAATCGAACATCTGAATAGTTATACTTTGGAAAATATGTGATCACCCCCTGTTTTAAGCAGGGTTCGTGTTACTTAATTTTAAGGGGTTTATTTTGTTGCGTTTTGTGTACTGATGTTTGTCTTTTCATCGTTTTTATAATTTCGTTTTGCCATTGCATTTTGGGTTTGTTTTCACCTAGCTAATGAATCAAATATCACTTTGTTTTATTTCTCTTTCGGTAACAAAAGAGAGATGAAAGATACCAGAGGGATAGTCAAACTCATAAATCTAAAATAAACTGACAACGCCATGGCTAAAAATGAAAAAGACAGACAGACAAATATAGTACACATGATACAACATAGAAACTAAAGAATAAGCAACACGACCCCCACCAAAAACTAGGGTTGATCTCAGTAGACAAGACAAAAGTAAACCATAAAAAACACAAGGCACATATTACAAGGTTAGAAGAACTTGCAGTTTGTTAACGCTATTTCAAAGCCAAAAACAACTAAGAAACACACCATGCATGCTAAATCAATACACATCCAACGGAATTGGCGTAAATACAGTCAGAAAGAAAAACATGACCCTGTGACCGTCTCACTATATCATGTATATTTCTTAGTTGTAATAATTGAAATCAAATAGGTCAATAGTTTAACTATCACAGTGATACTATAGGTTAAAATAGCTTTACAACAGCTTTACGTACTCAGTTTGGCTTGACATTTGTTTTTCTTTTAACTTTTTTCAAATTTATTGTGGTAGACAAAATTAGCATGAAATACTTTGCTATCATATCTTCCCTCAACTGTTCTAAATAGTTATATTACAATTTTTACTTTTTTAATTAAATAGATGGTTGATAATCAGGTTATTATAGATACATAAACAAAATGAAAAAAATAGCCTAGTTTAAATGACAAGAAAACATGCGTTCCTGTTCTTTCCCTGTTAATTAAATTATACAAAGAGAAGATAAGTCCAATACTCCATGTATAATGATATCTCAATACAAAATGTTCAAATTCTCTTTTAAAAAAATTGACCACAAATATGTTCATAATTCAGTTCATTACAAAATAGATGATATGAAAATAAAAAAAATAAAAAATTGAACCATTGATGTCGTTTTCAGTGTTAATGGACTTTACCAAAATAAAATTTCCGTTACAGAATGATACATAAGATGACATATTTTACAATTATATCATTCGTGTATCTTCGGGACGTAGTCGTAGAGTTGACCATAGTCTATTCTATAGGAAATTTCAGTATCATTTTTGAAGATATGCGACCAAATTACTTTATCATGAACCATAAGCCTTGTTAGTAAACAGATAGTTCTAACCATATAGATTATGATGATGATATGTTTCTGAACATATGCCTGCATAAAAGAGGCGAAAGATACTGAAGAGATAATGAAACTCTTAATACTTTTCAAATACCTTACTGTTATTTCTATTAAAATGCAACTTAAAGGAAATATCGTTATATTTTACAATTTACAATCATTATTTTTTTTATTTTTTTTTTATGCATGGCGTATGCGCTTGAATGCGTAATTTCAGACTATATATTATTGAATTAATGTTAAAATACTTGCAGTGTCATCTACTGATTTACTTTTTCAGTTAATGTTCGGAAAAGTTTTATCATTATAGTTATTTCAGAAATTGTTTACAGATTAAACAAATGTGTAATTTCCTACTTTCAAACTCACAATTCAATGAAGAACAAATAATACTGAACAACTTTATTACAATGTATCATAGTATATTTATTGAAAATCATTCAGCAAGCCCCAAATAAGAATTTAGTAGGGTATTTGTCATGAAAGATTGACATTTAAAACTTTTCGTTTTATCAAATATCAAATAATTTGATACTAATATAGTACTATTGCCATCACGAGAACATATTGTAGTCGTTTGTAATTTTTAATTGTTTTAATTATAAGTACTCGAATGTATCTGTGTAAGTTTACTTGTGTCACGTATACAATCATTAGTGTGTTCCCATTTCAGACATAAATTGAAAGGTCATGGTAGATTGTTGATAAGCATTATTACAAATTGCACTTGACATATTTGCTGCTCAGTATTAAATATTAAATATCATATGGATTTTTCAATATCACTTCTGTATCAACCCGATTCTCCAATGTAATCCCAAATAGCTGTGCTGTGCTCGAAGGATTATATTTGTTTGGGGTTTCGAATATTTTAGACTATTATAGATTTAAGTTGTAATTTAAAGAGTAAGCTGGAATCCATTCTGATAAAATAAACATAAATCAAGATAAACATGAAGTAAAATTGTTATTATAGTCACGGAGTATCTTATTTTCCCTTCAATAGTATCGTTTAAGGACATTAACTTGGACTGAACTTAACACGTTTTGGTTTACCACAGGAACTAACGAGTCTTCTCATTGATATTGTAATGTATACCTTGAAAGCATAAGCAAGTTATGATTGTAAGACATACCCTTAGGAAATCTTTTATTTCGATTGATTTAATTATGATTTGTAATAAATAACATATTTCTAATGTTACCATTATATGGTATTTAATCGGAAACCTTGTCATCCGATACAACCAATTACAATTTGTATTAATCTTTTTGTATAGAGTGTTTTGTAATTCAGTTTAAGTTTCATTACCATTTGTTCAGTATATCAAATAGATATTGGAAATGAGTCTTCTATCTGCGCTCTGTTGAGTTCAAAAACTATATCTATATATCTATAATATAAAAAAAAATAAGAAGGTATGTTATGAATGCAAATGAAACAACACCCCAAGCACTCCAACAGAGACAAAATGACATAGAAGTTTCTATGACTATAAGTCAACGTACTACTTTTAACAATGAGCAAATAGCATACCGCATACTCATCTATAAAAAGCCCTGACACTACAAATGGAAAAAGGATTCAAACGAGACAACCATTTCTAACGGCCGGGTTTATGGGCAATAAAAGTAAACACAAATATTATATACATCAACAAACGACAACCACTGTACTATAGGCGTCAAAATTGGGACACAGACTGTTCCAAACCATCATCATAACCTGGGGCAGTTGGGTACCATTATAATATAAGTAATAACTGTTTCTACAGATTAAACAGCATAGGATAGTTATAAGTAGATGCGTATGTATTCACCCATATACAGAACAATAAACTCTCAATATTGTGTTATTGCTGGAATGAAGAGGTCTAGAGAATTTTGATGTGACTATATCCTGATCTATCAACATTTTGGATTGTAGGTAGCATGAAATTTTAGATTGCTGAATTTATCATAAGAAGCAACGGTTCGTTATGGAGTTTTAACTTGTGATACTGACAAATAAAAATACAAATGTCATTTCGTTAAACATTTGTAATATCCTGCTAGAATTGTCTGAATACATTAGCTATAGTTTCACCATAACGTACTATCCCAACATATATTTAAAATAGTACACATAGGACAAAATGGTTTGAGGAAATCACAATCCATGTCATGTCGTATTCGTATTCGTCTTGTCGTTATAAAATTTGAAATTGAATTCAGTACAATATCCAATAAAAATGCAACTGTAGTAATGATAGAAAAGACTGTCATATTCCATTTTGTAAGAGACAAACAATAAAGTAGTAACAGAATATCCAGTAGTATGTCTTGCTGTTTATAATTTGCCCCTAATTTTAGATAAAGTAAAACGCCTTCTTTATGATAAACACACATCATAAAACAAAGAACTGAGATGATCATTTGAGTTAGGTATATTACAGTTATACACAATAATGCCGTAGAATCTTGTTCTTCGGTAATGACGTCTTTGTTTATGATACAAATAACTATGAATACAGAAACATTGATGATCATTCCTGATATGAGGCGAACATAAAACAGTACACCCCTGAAATAAGACGTCATTTCGTTGAAAGAATTCCTTTTCGTAAACAGACAAAACATGAGTAACAACGAAGATGAAATGTCCAAATAGAATTCGAATGGCATATTTACTGGTATCAGGACAAATCATGCACACACAAACGAATGTAAAGATTGTTTTAATTACTTGTAAATTAATGCTTTCATACAAGATTGTCACAGGAAGGGAAATGTGTAGTTGGTAATTGAATGAGTGACATGGCAAATAATGTATTTCCTGTATGTACATGTATATAAACATTGACCTTATAATATTCGAAAATAAAATATCAAGATAAAGGTCAAATAAAAAGATTTTGAAACTTAATGCTGTATCATAGGGTTGATTTTTATTAAAATGCGCTACAAATAAAAATCTTTTTTTTTATTGTTTCATGTATTGAATGTAAAGACACTACTTATAATTTAAAGAACGAACAGTTTATTTTGTTGATGTCCAGTTTTTATGAAAATGTTAATGAAGCATTTTAGTCGAGACATAAATAGAATGAAATGGATATTTTTTTTGTTTAACCATCAATAAAATTTAAAAAAAGTAAAATGATAATTAGCTCTTAGCCGCAAAGTTCGTTTCATTTTGTCAAAAATAACAAAACAAAACATTGCTGATGAATTATTAACATGCTAGTTAATTATTCGATCTAATCTAATAAGTTTAGTTTAAACATATTTCATTTGCTCAAAGAAACAAGGATCGTGCAGATGCAAGGGAAACATACTTATAGAGTCTTCTTCACAATACAGCATATCTTACAATACAAATTGATTGTGAGCAATCATTTATATAATATAAACAGCATATATATTACTATAAAAGAGGGGACAACAAAAGATAGAGGATAACAAAAATGTACAGATTCATAGATTAATATAATGTTTGCCTTTTTGCTCAATTAAAAAAAAAAAACTGGGTATCGCAAAACAAATATATCAATTTTATGGTTTCTGAAAAATGCTGTCGCTGTAATTATTGCTGTCTGAACTTAACGGTACCGATAAAACTAAAAAATAGATAAAGTTTTGTGACAAAAACGACTAAACTTCAATCTCACTCGCATTTTGGGATCTTGCAGTAAAAGGGGAACAGTTAAAAAATACACAATATACACATAGTACCATTACAAATATATATGTACATCTACCTTGATTATATAAATGGCTGTTCCGTTTGACAAATGATCTACGAAAGGGTACAGTTTCAATAACATGAATAATATGCTATCAGCATACACACGAGGATATGAATAGGTGGATCTATATATGATAAATAATACAGCTTGTGCAGAAATTGAACGTGTCCTTATGCATATGTCTGAATCATAGTCATACGTTTGACGAATAAAATTGATCAAAGTGAGATCATGATATCAAAGGACAAGGTACGATTAGGCCAGATTTTGACCCCCCTATTTTCTCATTTTATAAATTTTGTAGTGGAAAGCTACTTATCACGTTGAAATATTCCGCCGAAAATGGGTGAGGCTAGGAGGTTAACATGGCATCAAAAACGTCAAAAGAAGGAAAAATAACGATTTTTGGCCATTGTTTCTTAAAATTAAACAGTGTGCGCCTACGTGACCTAGAAAAAAAAATGAGAAATAGAGTTGGACAACAAAAACAGTTCTCAAGACATTAGAATAAAAAGAATTCCTGGGTCACGTTGGCGCAGGAACTAAAAAAATAAAAATGTGTGGTAAAATTACCTGCAAAATGAAAAATAAATACAATATTTGAATTACAGAAAGTTAACCCCCCTCATCACCTCACCGAATTACCCGAATTACAAGTATAAACTTTACTGTATATGTAATTTTGTGACAGCTGGTCAAGTTGCATTCAAATGTTCCACATGCTCTGAATATCGCTACAACGAACTAAAACTAAAAGTCTAGTATGTCTCAATTTCGTTTCTCAAATTTAATTGAAGAAGTTGAAATCTACAGGGAGAAAACGACGTTACCAACATGCATATGTTACGACCAGTCTAGTTGTCAGCACTTTGGTGTTGACATGACTATCAAATATATGGTCAGTTTTATAAATTTCCTGTTACAAAACTTTAAACTATTTTGATCTGAGCGTCACTGATGAGTCTTATGCAGAAAAAACGCGCGTCTTGCGTATTAAAGTATAATCCTGGTACCTTTGATAACAATAAACACCACAAGTATAAACTTTACTGTATGCGTAATTTTGTGACAGCTGGTCAAGTTGCATTCAAATGTTCCACATGCTCTGAATATCGCTACAACGAACTAAAACTAAAAGTCTAGTATGTCTCAATTTCGTTTCTCAAATTTAATTGAAGAAGTTGAAATCTACAGGGAGAAAACGACGTTACCAACATGCATATGTTACGACCAGTCTAGTTGTCAGCACTTTGGTGTTGACATGACTATCAAATATATGGTCAGTTTTATAAATTTCCTGTTACAAAACTTTAAACTATTTGATCTGAGCGTCACTGATGAGTCTTATGCAGAAAAAACGTGCGTCTTGCGTATTAAAGTATAATCCTGGTACCTTTGATAACAATAAACACCACTGGGTCGATGTCACTGCTGTTGGACGTTTCGTCCCCGATGGTATCACCAGCCCAGTAGTCAGCACTTCGGTGTTGACATGAATATCAATGATATATAAAAAAGAAGATGTGGTATGATTGCCAATGAGACATCTATCCACAAAAGACCAAAATGACACAGACATTAACAACTATATGTCACCGTACGGCCTTCAACAATGAGCAAAGCCCATACCGCATAGTCAGCTATAATAGACCCCGATAAGACAATGTAAAACAATTCAAACGAGAAAACTAACGGCCTTACTTATGTAAAAAAAAAAATGAACGAAAAACGAATATGTAACACATAAACAAACGACACAACCACTGAATTACAGGCTCCTGACTTGGAACAGGCACAATACATAAATAGTGTGGCGGGGTTGAACATGTTAGCGGGATCCCAACCCTCCCCGTAACCTGGGATGGTCATTTTTATAAATTTTGTATTACAAAACGTAGAATTTTTTGAAAATCTAAGGATTTTCTTATCCCAGGAATAGATTACCTTAACCGTATTTGGCACAACTTTTTTGAATTTTTGGTCCTTAATGCTCTCCAACTTTGTACTTGTTTGGCTTTATAACTATTTTGATCTGAGTGTCACTGATGAGTCTTATGTAGACCAACACATTTTTTCAACACATGTCCTGTACCATTTCGTATCATAATTAATAACATGTATAAACCGACAATAAAATCGGCTACAATTAGGTATACATGTCAATATATATGTTCCTGCAGTCATACCTGCCAACTTTTGCCCAAAATGCCCATGCAGGTTTTACGTTCAAGCTGGCTCTGATAGTCCTACAAAACCTTCAAGTGGGCTTTAAATATATATTAATGTTGTTTTTTGGCTTCTCCATACTTGTACAGGCCGATAGCCATTGTAGAATTAATTCTTTTGTTTAAAAATTGTGTACAAAATTGCGCTTTCAAAATTTCCATTGAGGAGCCACAAAAGGGGAAATCCCCCGCAAGTAGGGACAGTTAAAATTGGCAGGTATGTTCGGTGCATAAAAAAAGTTATAAATATATTTATTTATTCATTCTGACTTTGGATTCAGTTGCAAGATATTTTTTCAACTTCAAACTATTTATATGGTTTAAATTGGTAATTCATTCAGTGGTAAAATAAAAATTCACACCAGACACATTATCTTCATTTGTAATACATAAATACATGTAGATTGTCACTAAATACAAGGATTTGTATAGTAGCAAATCCTTGCTAAATATAAAATGGTTGCAAAGTACTTTTTTATTGACCAATACATAATACAAGACGGAAATGGATTGTCGCTAAATACTTAGCTCTATAAAGAAAAGATACAGTTTTTAAACTCTACTTATTTAATAAATGAAAAGTCTAGTGCTCTATAGCAGGTCTTTTAGTTTGACAAGTGTTTTTCTACACCAAACAAATTGTATTTATTAATTCTAGAACTGAATGTGCTTACACTTTTACGTTACAATGTTTATTAATTCTAAAACTGAATTTGCTTACACTTTAACGTTACAATGTTTATTAATTCTAGAACTGAATTTGCTTACACTTTAACGTTACAATGTTTATTAATTCTAAAACTGAATTTGCTTACACTTTTACGTTACAATGTTTATTAATTCTAGAACTGAATTTGCTTACACTTTAACGTTACAATGTTTATTAATTCTAGAACTGAATTTGCTTACACTTTGATGAAACAATTAAAACAATATGACAATATTACAATAGTTACCAAGTATCTGCCTATCTTAGAGCGTTTAACACTATTTCAAAAGAGAGAAAAAAAAGTAACTTTTTTTTGTTTTTATATTCATATATACATATATACCTTTGCTACCTCAAACGTAGAAAGCTAAAATAATAATATAAAAAATATAGAATGAAATCAATATCGGAATCTTTCCGGAGTAATCGGTTAGTGAATCAGTTTCTTAGATGAATCTCTATACACGTTGATGTTACGTACGTTGTTTGTCACTTTTAGAAGCACAACACAGTTCAAATTTATGTTAAAATTGATGTCTTTAATCAAATTGAAGGATACGGCGTTGCAAACAACACTGTATGTAAAACCGAGTACATCGGGATAACTTGTGAGTTTAACATTTTCTTAAAATGATTTCATTACCCTTAATATCATTACCAGCTGACAATATGAATAAAGGCAACAGTAGTATACCGCTGTTCAAAATTCATAAATCGATAGATGACCAATCCGAATGTCATCTGGATATTTCTGTTTTGTTTCTTGTACTTAAAAATAAACTAATTAGAGATGTTTGAAAATGATTTTCTGTAAATTCTGCAAAATTTTATTATGACGAAGGCAGAAATGTTTTCAGGAGGAACATTACGAGCGAATTTCGTTTAAATTTGTTATCAGTACTAAAAGATTTTGTTAGACCGTACATATTAAGACTTAGTATTATATATCAACGTAAGCGATTGGTTGATTGCACTATTGAGTTTTTGTTAACGATATTATCAAAAATTTGTCAGACCGCATGGTCTCACGGTTATTGGTCTTACTTTTAATTATACGGTATCGATATAAAGTAGGAGAATGAATACACACCCGGGTAGGAAACTTGCTACTGAACATCGGTACTTGCAAGTACAAATCACAACTCTGACACTGTGCATTAATAAATGTGTGTATTTAACGAATCTGGCACTACACATCAGTATTACAAGTGCAAACACAACCCTGGCGCTGTACATCGATGAATTCAAGAAATAAACATCATATATAATTTATGATATGATAAATTAAATGTTTCAATTTCAATACAAGTGAACATATGTGCTAAAGATAACAATATATGTAGAAATGATAGGCATAATAATCAACCCTTGCTAAAAAAAAAAAGAGTATGTAAGCAATTTGCAATGTGCACCTAAAAGGTTCCTGACATTGAAAAGACACTATTCTGCGTGTAAATTATTTACGGCTGTCGTAAACTCATAACCAAGTGAGACTCGGTAAGGATAAGGTAAAACGTTTCACAGTTTGACAGTGAGTTGATATGCAGAGCCCATTTAGCGGGATATGGAACAATGAAAAGGGAACATGTATTTGCTTTTATTTCAGATTCTCTTCTGTGTTCCAACATATTTGATCATGAGTCTTCCTTGAGATGTAATAAGAAAAAATCTTAATGATCATGATAAGGAAACGAATTAAAAACTCGTACAATTTTTCAAAAAAGTCACTGTTTAGTTCCAATCATAATTGTGTTTTTTTATTTGTCAATCAAATTAACGAGAATAGCTAATTGCATTTTGCTCAATAATATTATATATTCGTAAATTGTGATTCTAAGGCCTGTCTACTGATAATGCACGTTCGGATTTACCGTTTTTACAGATCTAAATGTTTACACTAATAAAAATTGACATATTTTTTCGAGACCTATATTGATTCAGGCCATTCACAGCAGACTTCTACATTTGTTTTTAACATCATAATGCCTAGTTCAGACTAAAAGACATGTACTTGTGTGCACGGGGCATGACATGCATATAATCAATCAAACTGACAGATTACCTACTTAAAACTTCCCACACAGATGGTCCGAAAGGTGATTAAACCGTATGACAGAATTACACTAACCAAATATTCTGTCAAAGCTAAAATGCAAAAGTCTCATTTTTCCCGTTAACATTTTTAAATTTATACGTTAAATACGTGCAAATTCATATTTTGTGTTTTAATCAACATATTTTTTTTTATTATTTACCGAAAGAAAAGAAATCGATCATCATGCCTTCACATTGTCAATAAGAAATTCACAATGATAATGATATTTATGTTGTTGTTTCGTTGTTGGAGATATTTCTGTAAGACATCCGTACAATGTCATGCTGACAACCAATTAAATATAATATTTCCAATAAATGAGTTCACATATTCACATCCGAAAACACCGTGCATTATTCGTACTTAAGGTGGTACCTAACACTACAGGGAGATAACTCTGTAAAATCAGCTAAACGTTTTAATTACGTTGTGTTGTTAATGGAATGCTAAGCTTCTCAATGATCAAAAAAAGTGTTTGTCAAACTGCTATATAACCAGTGTAATTTTTCTGATAAAATGGTTGGTTCAAAAATTTTAAAATTTATATATTTTGGTTAAAGGGTCAAAGTAAATACTTTGTCAAAATTTTATGAAAATTAAACGAGCCAAATTAATTTTAGTGAAAGTGTTGGGTACCACCTGAAATAATCAAAGCACAATCACTTTAGATAACTTTAGTTAACTTCGACGACTGACTAATAAGGATAACCTACATTTGAATATACTGTCAGATATTCTCTTATATAAACAATATCTCAAACTGGATTGTTTGATAGCTTACTCCGACTCTTCGTCCTAATAAAAACTCATTATCACAAAATTACCCTTTTTGAAATGAAACCAAGAAAAATGTCTAAAAAAGACTGTAAGTTATGTATATACGTCAAAATACCAGGAATCATTCTGCCTTTTACTGAGAAATATGCATTTATCAGATTAATACATGTCAACAAGTTCAAACACGATCACATATACACGTATTCCTATTTATGCATGCGTTTGAGGAATGAATTTCTTCATCATTTGCGAAATACAAAAATCTTCCTTATTTGATTCGCTGGTGGAAGTAGTTGCATTTTCATGGACTCATAAAATAGTATATCAAGAATTGAGTTTGATTAAACATAAAATGTTTGTAGGTTATAGTTTACAAAAAGTATAATAATCGCTAGTTGTGGGTGGTTTATTTTAACATCGCAGATAACATTCAATGACATGTTGTCCTGTGTATGTGTAAATTAATTGACACATGGTTTTTAATAAACAATCAACTAACCAATAACATCAGATCTAACATGACGAAACATTTCAACAAGATAATAGTTTGTACCAAATTGGTAACATTTCACCCTTAGATCTCACGTAATAAAATGATAGAATAAATAAATCTTATATCTGTTTTCACTAGTGTACCATGACTATCATGGCTGATTTTAAATCATGTGCATTGCCTTTCATAAGAAGGGTTGATCAAATGTCAAAATAGTTGAACAATGATGCGGCTTTGCTGGTTTGCTAACTAATGAAGCTAAATGTTGAATTTATACATGTGAGATCACTATGATTCATGTCTTTATTTGGAAAAAACAACAGATAATTTCCTTAGTAATCATTGTCCAACACTTTGTGCATTATGGCTGACCAACTAGGGTGGTTGAATGTTCGTCTTGTGTTTCATCTTATTGTCTAACTATGCGCAAGAAAGCTTTTTTTCGGATAAATCTTCTCTTGGTCGTTCTCGTGTCGTTAATTTGACCTTCTTATTTTTTGCTTGCGTCGAGACGGGGATTTTGTTATCAGTTCTAAATCAACACTACATGTTTGATGGTATATTGCATCTGTTGCGCGTGTAAAATTTAAAGCGGATTGCACAATGTTTAGCTTCCTCGAAACAATATCGGCCAATTCATTATTTCTTTCTTTGCAGTTGTGTCTAAGGGTGTTAGACAAATATGTTGTCCTTAACAGGAACACGTCGATTCCCTTTGACTCCCCGAATATTTTGCATAATTTCCACAAAATGAACAGTTCTTCTAAAACTGGAAAACAGGAGTGGAAGATCGTAAGTCACAACTCAATTGGATTAGCGTTTATGTTATCACATCGACCTTTTTTATGAATTGTTTGTTCTGGAGTTGTGACGATCGTATTATTTCTGGTTTGGCTGGTCCTATTAATTTTATTACATGCTTTTTTCTCACAATTGTGTAGAGACAGTAGAAAGAAAACACAAGCATTCATCATTACCTTAAAAAATGATAATACTGTTCAGACAATATTTAATTGATTTGGTTTTGCTTTCATATCTTCGTTATCAAAAAAGTTGCTTTGGGCAAAAAAAAAACCCCAAAAAAAACATAATAAATTACAAATGTGGTCAGTTTTTGATGATGCAGTCAAATACATTTGTTATAGTGCCATCCTGTGGTATCAAAACTAATGAACTTTTGAAAATTTTGAATATAAATGGGACATGCTAGTATTTTATATTGATGAGCAATATTGCTCTCAATTGAATTATGCAGTCATTGCATCGTGACATAAGAAAATATACAAATATACAAATAATTTGATATCTATTCAAATATACTTTCAATAGTCAATAATAGCGTGACAAATATTGTTTACAATTTATGAAATAAAACAGAGAGAGGAGAGAATTGTATGACAAAGCAAAGTTGTCTGCGTTCTTTATTCCGAAATGAATTTAATCTGTATTGTTTATGTCAAGAAACAAAGACATTTACAAATATTTTATGAATCGATGTACAGTGTTTATGGTTACAATTTAACTTGGTGTTGAACAGACCAGTCAAAAGATAATATGAGGTCAGGGTCGGTTTGATGGGAGTTGTCAAAATAAAAGAAACCTTATTACAGGACTGGTTACGAAGTTAACTTATAATAGTAGCAGTCAAAATGTCAGGTTATCAAGTTAGCTTACTGTAGTTTGTGAACATTTTAAATATATTATCATTTGGAATTTGCAACAGTTAGGAAAATAATTTTGAATGTATATAAGAGACAAGGATCGAACATTGATAATTTCTTAAACAGTTGAATTAACACTTCTATTTGTATAATATTTCTTGAAAAATTGTATAATTACTCTAGTGTAATTTATTACTGCTTTTTGTTCTTTTGTTGGCTACAATTCAGGGGTGATGTCTGACCTTAAACTACTGGGATTAGGTAAAAATTTAGTGTCTACTGGAATAATTTCAAAATAAAGACCCTTAAAACATAGTGACTGCAAGTGGCCCTAAACATTTTTTAAAGATAGCAGAAAAATTCAAAATCATCATATATTCAAAATTATTTCTGAGTATTATAACGAAAGTACTTGTGTAAATTCATTTAACTGTGAGTGTAGGCTCTTTGACAGTGTTATAAAGTAGTAATAACATTCTGAAACGGCTAGCATTATCCTTAAGGACCAGGAAATACATCCTTGCTAATAACAATGTAATTCATATACATATTTGTTTTTACCTATTGAATTTGTAAATCTGTTGTAAAACTAGTGAATAAAAAAATGATTTAGGCACTCAATCTTACGAACTTACTTAAATTGCATCCCGGGAAGTAAAAGTTCTGATTCAACAAAATTTGCCTGATCTGTGGATAATAATGTAAAATTTTATCTAGAAAGTAGAACTTTATGATGATAACTATTAATGTTACTTGCATATGTTGTAATTATTTTTTTTAGAATTAATGCAAACTTTTACTTTCAGCAGTGTGTGTGGTCTGACACATGTTCATCATCTATAATTTGATTAGAATTAGACTATTTACCGGATTTGTTATCACGTAAGCAACACGACGGGTGCCGCATGTGGAGCAGGATCTGCTTACCCTTTCAGAGCACCGGAGATCACCCCTAGTTTTGGGTGGGGTTCTTGTTGTTTTTTCTTTAGTTTTCAATGTTGTCTCATGTGTACTATTGTTTGTCTGTTTGTATTTTTCATTTTTAGCCACGGCGTTACCAGTTTATTTTCAATTTATGAGTTTGACTGTCCCTTTGGTATCTTTCGTCCCTCTTTTAAGTTTCTGCATTGCTTGTACATATTTTACCTAAGTTTCAGCTAATAAAACACAGTTATATCCTACATGCTATTTTCAACCAATGTTTAAAGATGGGTTTTGAAAAACGACTGTTCGAAAAGAAGTCACAACTAAAGATAATTCCTTGTTTTTAAGTTATCTGAAATAAGTACTAGCTAGTATACTAGGCATTTTTGCGTCTGTCCCAAGTCAGGAGCCTCTGGCCTTTGTTAGTCTTGTGTTATTTTAATTTTAGTTTCGTGTGTACAATTTGGAAATTAGTATGGCGTTCATTATCACTGAGTTAGTATATATTTGTTTAGGGGCCAGCTGAAGGACGCCTCCGGGTGCGGGAATTTCTCGCTACATTGAAGACCTGTTGGTGACCTTGTGCTGTTGTTTTTTCTATGGTCGGGTTGTTGTCTCTTTGGCACATTCCCCATTTCCATTCTCAATATTATTTAGTCGATTTAATTTTCAATCTTTTAAAGAAACTCATGATTTTGTTTTATTTCAGTTCAAAAGGGTCTTAACTCATTTCTCTTTCACCAAAAGTTTCATTTCTTCAAATTTGTTTATTATAAAAAATAAAAAAAAAGATTTG